>VYZM01015725.1:13174-29076 GCA_013398915.1 Dromas ardeola | reverse complement strand
CAATAAAAAAAAACCCCCCCCCCCCCCCCCAGGTTATATGCCAGTACGTTATATAGTAAATGTTTTCATATGTTCTCATTTCCATCCCAGTTCTGTCACGTAGGCTCAGTAGAATTAATTAATAAAGAATTGCATCATGCTCTGTGAGATTCTAAGAAAGGAATAGTTCTCTGTGATACATATTATTCTCAATAACCCTCTCAAACTCTGAAAGAGTGCCATTTTATGGCTTTCCTTTTTTCATGTCTGTCATAGAACACAGAACAGTTTTAATACCCATCCATTCTCTCAGTAATAAAATTGCAGTTATGCCTGTTTTGCATGTGTATTTTTCAAACAAAAGGACCTCTTTTCTTCCTGTCCCTCTTGTACATATGTTCACATTCTGCAGAATCACACGCTGCTAACCATGTGTATAAAGCCACATGTTATGTCATATTTCTTCTTTTTAAATTCCTGTAGTGAAAAGACTGAATAAGACTCCTTTTGTTGATACACCTTGATCTTTATTCTGATATACTTAAACCAAACATTCAGATGTTTGAAAACCCTTATCAGAAACAGGCATGTTAAATGTCACATTGGTTACTTGCTAATGCAAACTGCAATATACCAAAGGCAAGGGAGCAACTGTGGTGTCTATAAAGCTTGCAAACATAACAGATCAGCAGTATTTCACAGCGTATGTTAAAATCAGCTTCTTGAGAAAAATAATTATAAAATGAAATATTTAGTTTTAGTATTTAGATTATTCATTTTATTTTAATTGGCATTTTCCAAGACAGTTGGATATGTTTCTACATATTTGTTGAAGAGGAGCACTGGGCTATTTTCTTTAGAGATACAGTTTATAATTTATCATACTTTCGATTAACATTTTTCCATTGTGTGGATCCTTTTAAAGAGTAAAGTACTTTCAAAGTATGGTGGCAAGTTGTAAAATGCCTTTTAGCATTACAAGAAAGGCTATAGTTGCTGTACTTCAAATACCATTTCATTATATATTCCTGTATTACATATATTCTTCAGTCTTAGCTTAAGCAAAACTGCTGTCTTTTCAGTTTGAACTGAAAGGTGTAGTTTGAAGCTACAGTTATGCCGATCTAATGACTAGTTGCCACCGAAAGTGGTAAAATTCTTCTGCCATTGCTTTTTCACCTGCTTCAGTCATGTACTCCTGCAGCCCTTGCATCAGCACTGCCATTCACATGACAACACAGTGAAATAAATTGTGGAGATAAATGAGCAAAAATCTATTTCTGCCAAAAAATTTATAATTTTCTGCTGATTTAGCTCCACTGAACAGATTTGTCATGTGTCAGTGCCAGCACAAAGAAGGTGGCTGGAGAACTTCTCCAGGACAAGGGGAAGAGATGGAAGAGGGGAGCAAATCTGCCCATTTATGATGTCACCTAGCCATTAGATTATATTACTTTATCGTCAGATCCCATTGAGCTAGACTGAGTAAAATTTACAAATCAGGCACATGGCAAATAAAGTTGTTTTGAGACAATGCATTTCAACAATGAATGTTTGAAGGTTAAGATATATCAAAAAGAAATAGTAGTCAGTCACAGAAGATAAATCAGGTCAAATGGAAATAAATGTTACTGAATAAAAATTGCATTTCTTTCTGATTTTTGTAACTGATATTGAGATTCATCTAGTTTAACATTAAAATTATATTTCAGCAATAGAGTTGGCTTTTTATGGCTCATAGAATTACTTGGGTCTCCATTATTACCTTATTGTTACCTTAATGTTGATTTGGATGGAGGGAGGGGTGTTGTCCATTGATATTTCCGGCAAGTTCAGGGCTCATTGTGCTAGACATTGTACAAACATATCGTTAAATAAAATCCTATCACCAAAAACATCAGTAAATCCATTTAACCATCTAGAAGAAAGTAAGAAATTTGGGAGGGCAATGAAACAGCAACATATTTTACATAACTAGTCAAATGTTTGTATGATTAAAAGGTTTTGTAGCTGTTTTCAGTGACTGGAATGTTTAAAGTTTGTCACGGTGATTCGTAGGACATGGTGGTATGTTTGTGTTTTGTAAACCGTGAAAATGATAATATATACTTCAAACACAAACATTTGATTAAAAAATGAACAACAAGTCTTCAATCCTGCAAAGAAGCGTATATACTTCTATTTGCACTGAAGTAATAGACACATTGACGTTCTTTATATTAAACAACTTTGTAAGTATTTGCAGGAATCGGCTCTGAAACTGTAAAGGCCAGCTTCAGATTTGCCTTAGCGTTTACTGCTACTGTTTTGCCGATAACTGTGATTGCTAAACCATTACAGGTATCCACCCACAAACTCTTGTCTCTGAAATATAGTACAGCTGACTGTGTAAATTGTACATTGTTTCTTTTCATTGAAATAAAACATATATTCAAATGTTGATCTTTATACAACACTAAAGCAAACACTTTTTAAGATCTTTGTAAGTTTTTGTCAGCATAGCTTTTGCAGTAACACTGAAAATGGAAGATTCCTTCTCACAGGTAACTTGCACATCAGATGGCAGATCTCATGCATAAGAAAGTATCATTTAAGGGTTTCCCAACTGACCACCAGTCTGTCTCAATCAATGATAGGTAAAATATTAGACTGTATTTATGTCCGAAAGTCAGTGATCCATTTTAGGTTTATGTAAATTCTGAGCCTGATTCAGGTCATTTTATCTCAAGGTCTATCACATACTTGTTTTCCCTAAATTCAAAAAAAGAACCCTTCCTGTTAAAAGGAATAAAATAATTCCAAAGCTCCTGAGTTCTTGGTGGTGTCTTTGTAGAAACAACTTCTGAAACACAATAGTTGTTCCATTCTAAATAGGGACAGAAGAGATAAAGGGCGGCAGGGAGAAGACAAGAAGAGAAGAAGTGGTTTTATTGAAAATCTGTATGACTTCAGGTGTTTCTGATTTTATTATATATACAGATAATCAGATTAATCTAAGTCCACAGAGAATGTATTTTCTTTCTCTATCTATAGCCTCCACATTTCTCTTTCAATTCCAAATCTTGCTACTCCAGAAAGGAGCAATATGCAAAGTATGCATACATCCAAATTCAACTGTCTAAAACCCACCATGTTCTCACAAGCTGTAGAGTATATTATGATACAAGATTGGTTTGATTTCCTAATCACTATTTAATCATCATTCTTAGCTATTAACAAAAGGTTTATGCTTTCATTTTAGTTACAACGTTTTGTAGTTCTGAACAGGAAATGGCAAGCAACAGAAGTCCAATAAGTGCTCAGGAAAAATGCCACATGGCATGTGCATCATCTCAAAAATATGGGGAGCTCTTAACTTTGCAAATGTCTTCATGCCACATGGATGCACAACCTACATTAGCAAAAAATGTGTGAGTAAAGCCATGGCAACTTTTCACTCACGTGATAAGTTGTAAGAATATAATTGAGTAAATATTTTGATAGCATCAGTTTCAGACTAAAGATGAAGTAAAACGTTTAAAATATTTTTATACTTTCTCTGTGAGGTATGCTCTCAGTTTCACTCAAGTAAGGGGAAAAATATCTCAGAACCCTACAGACATGTTGATTTTCAACTTTTTGTCTTTATTTAAAATTTTTGTCCTTTTAGTGAATCCTTCATTCTGGATCCATCTGCAGCTGACTTAGCGGTCCTGGAATCTGTAAAATAAATTTCTTTTGTCTTCACACATTTCCTCAGCTCTTTAGATACCAGTTCTTCCTCTGCGGTCAGACGGCTAACTGGAACGCCGAGTCATGGTGTTAATAATTGATTTCAGTCAGGAGGGTTGACGATATTTTTGTACCAAAGAGAGTACAAGAATGATTAGAAATGACAAGATACTGAATGTACTTACTGAAGGGAAGAGATCCCATCGTGTCCTGAAAGCCCTCGCCAGAGCGCAGCGAGGGCCGGCTGCTCCCTGCGGGCCGGGGAGCCGGGCTGAGGGCAGGGGCTGTGCCGGGCAGGGCCCGGCCGGGGCAGCCAGACCCGGTCATCGGGCAAGGCCGGGGTGACGAGCCAGGAACACGAGTCAGTGAGCCGCGGTCAGGACCAGGTCTGGTGTCAGGGTCAGACACAGCCAGCGGTGGCCAGGCCAAGCCAAGATGTCAGCCTGTGGGCCGGGGCCTGAGTGCAGGTCAGCAGGGCCCACGGCCGGGCACCGGGACCGGCATGGCTGCCACCCGGGTGGGGCCGCACCTCAGGCAAGGCCGAGCACCACAGCTTCGGCTTAACGGCAGCTCCCACAGAAGGGGACCAGCCTTGGCTGAGGCCGCCCTGCAGAGCTGTCTGGCAGCTCCCCACCGTCACCAGAGGGAAGGAGGGGCAGCCCTCAGCTGCGCTATCGCTAAGCTGGCCCTGAGCCCGGCAGCCAAATCCCTGGGAGGGGGATGCAGTCAGGGCCCTTGCAGCCATTTAAGGTCCCAAGGTGTTGCTACCCTTTTTTCTCTGTTTCACAGAAAGGGGTGGAAGCAGATGGTAGCCACTTTAACTCTGCAAGTATAAGTGACACCTAAGTTTCGAACTTTTACAGTTTTTTATTTGCCTTGTTATCTACCTAACTAGCAAAACTGTGCTATGATGACTCAATTACCAATTTCCTTGTGAGCTCTTATTTTGGTCAAGGAAATGTATGTACTCATTTTTCATGCTGATTTCTTTTCCAGAGTGTGGCAGCTTCATTCCTCGGGCATTGAGTAGGTTTTGTCTGTTCCAGGCGTTGAAAGAAAATCCCATTTCTCTGGCATTTGGGGTGAAATAGAAGAGGCGTATTGGGTGCTGTCTAGTTTCTTGGCAAAGTAAGTTGAGATAGTAAATGCTGTCGGATTATTGTGATATTCAAAAAGATTGTTTAAACATTTTCTTCTGATTTAGGCACCAGTTGCCTAACTAAGCAGTATAGTTTCTTTTCTTCTCTTTGGGGGACTGGGGAAAAATCTTTCATGGCCAGAGGCCTGTGGGATGCCAGGGTTTCAGTGGGGAAGTGACAGAGAAAGGAGATGCAGTTTCTTTCTATTCACTGACTTAAAGATCCAGGATAAAATTTTCATTCAAGCTTTTGGCAAAATTCCCAATAATTTTAGTGGGACATGAGTTTCACACACAGCCTGTACTTGTTAGGTTATTACTTAGGGTGTAGTCATTTAGAATAGACTGTAAGTTTATGATAGACTGTAATTGGAGAGAGTGTTAGGAGAAAAAGGGGAAGATTTGGATTTCCTAATAGAAGGAAAATGATCATCACTTTTTCTTTCCAACTGCTGTTTGAGTTGAGAACAGTTTAGTTTACGTGGCAGGTGTGAGGTTTGCAGCATTATTTGTTGAAGAAGGTCCTTCCCAAAATGATACAGATTATATGTGTAAATCTGCCCTTTGTTGGATGTTTTCTGATGAAGGCAGCTTCCCAAACAAATTAATAGGCTTTGGTTTTTACCATGTAAATGATGTTTACTGTGGGTTTCCCGTATAATAAAATTAAATTTAGAATTTTCACAAGTCCTATGATTATGTTAATGCAGGCCTGGCCCAGAAAATGTTTCAGGACGTACATACATACATGAAACATCATGTTCTCCTATATCAATGTAAAGATGTATTAATATGGGTATCTGGAGCATACATGCATGTGGTGCAATAATAATGTAAGTGCAAACAAACATGAAACATATATGATGGCTGGAGAAAAATACTTTAACAATGCAAACAAATAATGAATAAAAATACAATTTGCTTAACCCCACCATCGTGGTTAAAATCTGATATTGCCATTATTTTAATTTTTAATACCTTTGGTAGATAAATAAAATGCCTTTGCTGTGCAGATAATACTTTTCTTGAGAAAAGTAACACAAAGTGCAAATATAAAAATAAAAAGGTAAATTTAAATATGTAAATTTAAATAGGAGAATATTAAAATAAATCACTATATCTTTTGAACAACTACTGAAAAAATAAAGCAAAAAATACATGCTTGTCAAATATGCAGTATAAATAAATAATTTAGGTGAAAATGGATGACTAGATATAACAAAGAGATGACCAAATAATGAAGGGCTAAAGGGTGGTTGTTACATCTGATGTACTTCATTGTATATTGTAAGTAATTGCTATCCATAAAAAATTCCATGGCTTCTGTATAAGAAAAAGAGACAATTTGACAGGCAACACTAGTAGTAAGCGACAGCAAGTACAAATCCTTGGCAACTGTCATTATCCTGCTGTTGAATTCAAAACCAAAACTGTGTGATAACTTTGACCTGTATAGCTGTTACTGAACCAACGTCTGTTAAAGTAACTATATTTTTCACTTATGGAAAAAAATATTAGCCACGTGGAGATTTATGTCTTAGAAAACTGTATGGACTATTTACTTTTCTTTAGTACACTGTTTAAAGAGGAAATATGGAGAAATATGCTTTAGTTAGACAACAATGCATAATTAGAAAATTGCACTAGAGCAATAGAATAAGAATTTTGATTTGATGATGTAGCTCAACAATTTCAGTATGTAGAACTAATTGAAAGTAAAAGTTCCTTTTGTAACAGTTACAGAAAGTCTTCAGTGCTTTGGCCATGAATAAGCAGCAGTTTAATTGCTTTTAAATGAGAAAAAAGTTGTTAGACGTCTTTAGGGTTTTAGGTTTTTTCATTTGTTTTCCAATTTAAATTTCTGGTTTCAAATATTTTCTTTCTCTATCTGGGCATCTTTACTTGTGCCGTAAAAATAAGATCACAACATCTTGGTGATGGCAGCTAGCAAAATTTACCATTGGCTAAGAAGAAATTTTGCTTTAATGTGGAGTACCAAGCTGTTTTTCCCGACTATTGAAAGCCATTTCACATTGGCTCTTTTGTGAGCTTTCCACATATTAGGACTTTCATTTTATGGCGTTAAACCCCCAGAAGGGTGGGACATCAGGGTTACGTCTAAATTTGAGTTTTATCAAAGTATAAAACAGCTTAGTAGTGCAAGAATAAGATTAGTCTTGGTAATTGCATGCTTGCATTTTCTGTTTCAAGCCACCTCAGTTAAGGAATTGGAGTGTATGCATAAGTACCCTAAGGTTTACATACACTGTGCGTATAAATAGTTGTTATGATGTGGGAAATTTTAAGAAAAATCTGGACAAAGACTGGGAAACAATAACAACATTAGTCCTGTAGGTATTTTCCTTGTATAGTGTAATTTACTGCCAGGAGGTTTCGTAGGTGTTGTACATTGTTGAAAAGTTGTAGCCCTTTGCTACACCAGGCCACTTACATAGTGGTTTGCTTGTCATGTAAACAAGATTATTCCTAGTAATACTAACAGTACTGTTAAGATTCCATCAAAATAGTTCATGAGTAGTAAGTAAGGATGTTATCTGCTGAAGAAGGAAGTTATCCACAGAATAAATAATGGCAATTAATAGATTTTTAATGTTTAAAGAAATTTGTTTCTGGTTTTGTAGTTATTATCTCCTCTTGAAGCGGGTAACAAAATGGTCTATAAGAAAAAGAGTATTTATAAAAATAATATGCTCTTGCTGTCACTAGTAAGAATTCAAAACACAGCATAATGTGTTCAGACTCATAATACTAAAAAGACTTTTCTTTGATTGCACTCCAATATTTGGTATTCCTATGATAGTGTATTATTTTAAGGATTTCCTAGGTAAACATAGTGCAATCCATGTGGAAAAATTTTGAAGTTCACATTTGTTGTGACATCATTTTTGTAATTTATAATGTTCTGACACTTAAGAATTATTTGAATGTGAAAGAAGAATGAGGGCTTGATCTCATCTGATTCCTTTCTTGCTTCTTCTTGATCTTTGATACTGCTGTTGGCACAGTTAGTCTGGTCCTGACTTGGATCTTCCGAAGACTGGATAAAATTAGATTGTGGGATCTTCGTATGAGTGAATATTTCATCTAGACTTTTGGCCTACGGTATAAAGTAATTTTGCGCCATTAATAGTAGCCTCAAATTGAAAGTTGAAGGCTTTTGTTCTCATTATTTTTAATGTTTTTATGCAAATAACCCCTTTTTGGTTTAGCTTTATGAGATAGTTTAATGTTCATTTTGTATGAAGGAAGGTTACCACAGACTCAGTGCTGTTGCAATATAGCATAGCTGAAATACCTACTGTACTTCACCATAATTCTGTCCTACAGCACTTTATACAATTGCCATTCTGATCCTAGCTTGTGCAAAGATTAATTGAGCTGAATTCTGAATTAATTTTATAGTTTGCAGAAATAAGATTCAGGATGAAACTATTACCACAGTTTCATAAGGTGTTTTCCAACTTTAATTAAGTTGGTGTAGGCTTTTCTGAACTCCTTACAGTCTATCATTACAAAGTTAAAGTAGTTGAAAGACCAGAGCAAAAAGATAAAATTTTAACTATATTTATTATATTTTTATTTCAGAAAATGTCTCCCTCCCTATGCAAAAATAGCGGTTAAAAATATTGAAGGGAAGCAAAGCCCTCGACAACTTCTATTTGCCCATAACATTCGCCTGCAATCAGCAATGGTATCAAGAAGGTCAAGACTTCAAGATTGTTCTACGCATCAAACAAAATCAGTTCAGAGCTGTGATGGAGTATCAGACATATAGACAGCTACAAATCAAGCAGTACAGACAATTTCTGTCTTATATCACCATCTAAGAGAAACAGAGCTGAAAGTGTTCCCACAGGTCAACTAAGGTAATCAAAGCTCTTCTCTGTTGCTTTTAATCATGACTGCTGCAGTTCAGTCACATTGTAATGGCGATTCAGTTGATATTCTAAAAAAGACCTTGCTAATTTTTATTAAGATTTTTTGACCTAAAAATTTCTCAGAGTATATCCTTTTTAAAACTATATTGATTTTATCAAACATTTCTCAAAGACAAATAAAATGACAATAAACCTGGCATCACAGTTTACTTTACAATTTTTTTATAGACTTAACAATGGATAGGTAATATCCATCAAGTTTACCCTCTGTAAAGAAGAATGTGATTCTCCATAATTAACCCAAAATGACCCAGATTCTGTCTGTCTGGAAAATCCAAGAAAACAATTGGATTTTGCAAAGTACCATAAAGGTGATTAAAGTGAAGACCTGGTGAACAGAAGTGTATTTTAATGTGTTTAATTCAGACCTCCTCATCAAAAGCTTTTTGTTGTTAGTGTCTTCTATTTTGAGTAGGTAAATTATTGTAAACTGAGACAAACCTAATTGATTATAGTTATCATGGTATCCCTTCATTCGTGTGCAGACATGACCTCAAATAGGATACAAATGGCTCTTAAATTTCTTTTTTGTAAAGGGTTTCTGAAAGTGTTTTATCCAAAACCATTAAAGTATTTGTAATTCCTAATTTTGCATGATAAGACATATATTTTAATATACTTCTCCTCTGGTGTATGAAAGTCTTAAACGGTAGAACCACAAAGAAAATACATAGTTACTTTTTAAGGGTGCCACATTCTGGCTTTCTTATTTGTATGGTTTAGTACTCAACACCCAGGTACCTACACTGATTTAATAGTATGACTTGCTTTAGAAATTCTAAAAAGAATACAAACCAGCTAGGATTCTTATGTGGTCATTTTGTCATTCAAGAAATGTGGAAACTGTAAAATACGTGAGATTACCTACATGTCATTATGGTTTAAGTGAAGTATCATCAGTTCAGTGATAATTGAAATGAATGGAAAAATTTCCAAGGTTTTTCATAGACAGGAATTCAAATCTCAGGCCTCGAAGCAGTTTTGAGTTCTGCATGGAAACCTCTTGTTGCAGTCTAGGATGGAGACGTATGTCACAAATGTGCTTGCTGAAGTATGTTTTGTTATAAATCTGCTTCTCTCCACTCGCCTTTTTTTTTTGTCTTTTTAAAAATAATCTTACTGTGGTATTATTAAGAAGTTGTCAGTGGTAAGAGCATTTTAAAATAGTATTATGATTTTTTTCAATTATTAGTTTATTTAATTTTATTCTGGCAGCTGCATTGAATATATTTTGCTATCTGGGAAACAGAAACAATTAACAATAAGCCCCACTCTGCAGTCACTGTACAGGCATAATTGCTGTCAATTTGATTGAAATTTTGTCTGAGAAAAGACAGTCATCAGTTCTTACTTTTTAAACTAGAAGCAATAATCTACATAGTATGCACTGAAAGGCCTCTTTAATGACAAGTTTTCTCAGAATCAACAAATTTTTTTTCTATATTTATTTGTGCTGATAGATTTCAAAAAATACTTTTAAAATTAGGTTATTTACTTTCTTTTGAAATTCTTGATATTGCATAAAGAGACTTTGTAGTGTAATTAAGCAACTCCTTTCCAAGTATTCTAGAAGTTCTGTCTAAACTCGATTTGGGACAGAGTAAGTCTATTTTTCTTATAACAGTCCAGTTACTCTGTATTTTCTATATTTATAATTTAGGTGCTGTGAACTAAATTCTTATACTGTGAAGAATTTTGATGACCATACGTTCAGACTGTCTTCACACAATTATTATAAAATAATATCTATATATAAAATTATATATATAGATATATAAAAAATATTATCTTGGATTGTTTCTTTAATATCCTAAACTCAATTTTTTTCAACAGAATTAACTATGCTCTCTATTTCAACATTCTGGCGTATCCAGAGGGCATTTGAAGTATCCAAAGTTATTAAACAGCAGCCAAATGTATTCAAAGTCATAGCTTACAAAAATGACACAATAAGGATCTTGGCTAAAGTTTCTGTGTCCTTAATTAAGCCAGTAACGTCTAATAGAAGTTTTCTTGCATGCATAAAGTTTATTTGTAACTTTTGCTTCAAACCTTAACGTAAAGCCTTTTTTCCTTTAAAATGAGCTCATGTTAAACTTTTCTTCCTTTGTACACTATTTCTAATATGTGTGACTTGTTACAATTCTTATAAACACTAAGTGAAATAAGTTACAGCTTAACGTACAATATTATTTGGCATTAAAAGGCAAGAGCACAGTACTTTTAAACTGATCTCTTTAAGGATATGTGTTTTTCTCAGCTTGTTATCCTATGATTTCTAGTAATAATCACTAAAACACTAAGGGACTTGTAGTGCAGTTACTATGATTGGTAAATTAGTTGAGAGTGGATTTTTTGTTCCCAATTTTATTTTCTCTGACTAAATACTGATCATAAAATAAATATGTTTGTAATCAGTATTCCTTACCTCTTGCATTCATTTAGCTGCTGGAGGAATGCTCTGAAAAGCTGAATCTGAACATGGCTGCACGATGAGTGTTCTTGGCAGACGGCACTGAAGCACTAAAACCTAAAGACATACCCCATGATGCCGACGTTTATATTTCAACTGGAGAGACCTTTTTATATCCATTCAAAAAAACAAAAGGTAAAAAAACAAAAACAAAACTGAGAACCCCCAGCAAATGACTTAAGGGGTGCAATTAAAAATGATTTCGTCCTGTCTTTTTGCATGGTTTAACAAAACTAATGTTTACTCATTTACAGCTCAGTAAGAGGATAATGTGCTTAATGAAAGAAAAATCTACTGACAGCCACATTTATTGCCCTTCATTAGCATTGGTACTTAATTTAATATAGATCTGAATAGACATTAGGGAGCCTGCAGGAGGTTAAATGGTGAAAATGTAAAGAGATTATTGAATTTACTGTTTAGTTTCAGTGACATCAAACAGATATAATTAATTAGGCTTATTTCACTAGCAAAAGTAATCCAGAATGTAAGACTGAAGTCATTAATGTCATTGTTTAAATTTTTTGAAAGTTTAATACAGGAGTATGGAATAACTACTTTACTATGCTTTATTAATTTTAGATTGTTTGATAAGACCATTATTAAAATTTTTCTTCTTTCCTTTTCATTCATTTACCAATCTGGTAATTATGTTTTATTTTTTACAAGGGCGGGAAATATTTCTGAATCCTTTACAGTTTAAATGTGAACGTAAGTGATTCTCTCTGTCATATATTAAGATTATGAAGTACATTGTGGGATTTCTGCAGTGAATTTGTGGTAACATTTTATAACATGAGCTTAAGTAGGGTTCAGTATCAAATTCAAGGTACCAGCTGGGTATTCTATTAACCTATTAATCCAACCAGCGTTTGTGATGAAGAACTTCTAATTGATATAAGCTAATGTATAATAAAAAGGAAAATTATTATTAGGATAGTCTATGTGTAGGTAGGAATCTACAATTCCAGTGTACAATTCCAATGAGAAATGCAAATAAGATAAATTGTTTAACATTATGTGAAACATTCCAATTTGTATAATTTTGTAGTATTAAAACGTGATTTTTTAAAAAAAAAGTTAGGGATAGCAAAGAAGAAAAACAAAAGACAAATCATTCAACTTGTGTGCGTATTTTATATATATGTTGCATATATTTTGTATATATATTTCTTTGCACTTTTAGGCATTTTTTCTTATGTACTTTCTTTAGAAACAAGCCTTAGGTTTTATTTTTCTACATAGTTTTTAAATAGCATTTGTTATCTTGGGAAGTATTAGGAGACATACTTTAGTGCTAAATATTTAATTCTGAATTTCAAAATATTCAAATGATCTTTCACTAATTCTTTTAGAGATTGATATTACTTAGTACAGATACATTTCAAGAACATATCTGTATAGTACTCATCAGTGGCTATTTGGTTAGGAAAATGACTACTTCATAGCTCACTCTATACACATAAAAATCTAATATTAATTAGTAGAACGTTTATAATATAAGCCCTGTAATTAAAGGTATGTTTACATATTCATGAAAGTATTAATGAATGAAACTTACGTTAGTAAGTCAGTGTCTTACATAATCAATTTTATATATGATAAGCTGTTATTTATAACATAAAAATTATTCTGCGTATGATACAGGTGATCCTTTCACTGGAATGGCTGTAGCGACTGGCTTATATTCAGTAAGAGGCACAGATCTTTGTATTTATTCTTGCAAAACTGTATGATAAAACTGCTATTCGTACTGTATGAATCATTGAAAAGGTCCTATTATTGCAGTATTTTTATATGGGTATGGCTATAATTTGTTACAAAGTCATCACTGGTACGCTTAGTATAGTTTCTCCATGCGTATGACTTGGGTGTTATGATAGATTTTCAAATTCATTAGGTGAGTCTTTTTGTCTTTCTCTCATTTGCCTCTTGCAAGCCAAGTTCAAAACAAAAACTTCTGTGCTTTGTCTGCATATCTTTGGCTGTGTTTCATTGTGACATGCACTGCTGTTCTTTTAGCACCAAAATGTTGGCACACATTACTGAAAATTTCACACCATCTCTTGCTGGATCAGCAAGCTTAACCTACCAAAATCTGGTGTTGTTGAATGGTTTTTGACTGATAATCAATCTTTTTGCTGCTCGACAGTTGTTGCTGGGACACAGACTAGAGCAGGTGGCAGATGTGCCTTGTCTTTTGAGAAAAGAAAGAGTAGGTGAGCTTGGGCACAGAGTAACATATTGTGTGTCCATTAAAAGGGTAAGTATAACAGGAAAAAGTCACTGCTATAAGTAGAAAAGCCACCAATACCAGAAAATAAGCCTTTTTACACCCCTGATTACAAGTTTAATGGAACTGGAAAATGACAGTTAATGGTGTAGAATTTCATGTGCTCAAAAATCAGAACTGATGTTAAAAACATTCATAAATTCTTGTATAACATTCCATAGTACTTTTTTGCTTATATTTTTTTATTTATAAATAGTATGAATGAACAATATATACATTTTAAAAAAGATACAATATATTGAAGATAGATTTTTAGAGATTTATAAAGACATGGAGATAGACAGTACGTATTTTATATTTTCTTTCTCTAGCCCAAGACTGGGAAGAGAGCACAGAGTAATATGACTTGTCAGTATAAACACACTGATTGCTGCTTTTGAGTCCTTAACGCATAGCTAACAAGGTCAAATGTCAGTAGCAAATCCTTTTTGCATGGGAATGGGAGATCAGTGTTACACTGTAAAGCCCCAACCCTGCAAACATGTACAAGTGATCCCACGGAAAGCAGAGAGACTTTTTACATGTGTCATTACACATAAATATTTGCAAGTTCAGCACCTTTGTGGAAATCTGTATTTCAAGTACTGTATAAATCACACAGTCTGTCAGAATTGTATTATCTTGCATATAGTTTCATTGGTTCAAGTGGTGTAAATACCTGGATAAAATGTAATTCCCAGTGATGTTGGTGTCTTGGTTTATTTAGATTTATTCACCTTCTCATCTTTCTGACATATTGAAATTTAAATTGAGATTTGGATTAAATGAATAAGGATTCAAACGTAAATTGTCAAATTGCGTGAGCTGGGATAAAAACTGAAAGCCATTGCTTCTTTTAATTTAATTCTATATTTATAATAAATACATGTGACATCAGTTATAAGGTGCCATTCCAACGTAAGTTTAGCAAACAAAAAAGTATCAAGTCTCAAGCATTTAAAACATGTTTCTGGGGACTGTTGTGGAACTAGTGTGTTGCAGAACTGTGCCAAAGACTTAATGCTCTGTACTATGTTGTTCTTCCATGTAATTTACATATGGTGATGGTCAATGGTTGTATTTAATTAATTGCTGGAAATATATGGGAGACCGTGTACTTCAGTGTTTGTTTGCAGCCACTTACATATTTAGCAGTTACTGAATTTTAAAATATATTGGGTGTTTTTATTTATTCTTTGTAATACCTCGTGTTTCTCCTGTCAACTTTCGTTGTACCCCTACATCTCTTTGCAATTGTTTCGCATGTCTCCAGTGTACTCCTTCATTTTTGTTTACTTAATTACCAATTTCTTAAACTGATACTGATGTCTTTCTATTGAATTTAATTCCAGTGACATTAGCAACCTTGCCCAGTAAAATAATCAATTTGCTATCACTCCTTCATAAAAAGCAAAATCACTCCTTCATATCAGTTATGCTATTGTGGAAAACATGACTTCTTCTAAACTTTATCTTCCATTCAGTAACTTTCCAGTTTCTGCGTTTGCCATTTACCTTGATCTTGCTTCAGAGTTACTAAATTGGAGACAAAGGAGTTTTGGCTGATCAATCAATTGTGGATTTAGACCGCAATCCAAAAGCAATTATGCTCAGGTCTAATTCACCGTACTACTGAAAGTAACACCAGTGATTTCTGCAGGAGCCGTAGTGAAGCTAAGCATTTATACAGATACACGCCTGTACTTACTAGAGCTCCATTGACTATAATGGGAAATAAGATGTCTAGCTCTCGTATAGATAATTTACAAGTAGACACCTAGTTTAGCTGTGCTGATCTTAAACTGAATCACTTCCTAAAGACAGCATTTTGGCCAAAATGCTGTTGTTGATGTGCCATGCTCACAGATTTTTTGTAAGTCATACTGACAAGGATTCCTTGCACGGAGCATGGTCCACTTCACTGATCACATAGGCGCTTCGTCTGATTAATACATCTTATACTGGCTGCAGAGCGTTGTTTATGACCTACCTCCAGCTCTCATTCTGTGGATACCTGTAGTAAAAGAACGGTAGATATGGAAACAATTAGTAGATAAATGTTCACTTTTTTACTACTTAGCCAAAATGTCTGTACCCTTTCATTTAGAGTTGTATTTGGAGGATGTATATGTTTCCAGTACTGTGTGCTAAAACTAAAAATAATGAATAAGATTTTATGTCTTTTATTAATGCGCTGTGACAACGAGGCCACTAGAAAAAGTAATCAATGTTTAGTGTTCTTAATAGTGCATTTCAGGTCTGTATTTAAATGAAGAGTTGAAGATTTTTTCGCTTAATAACACTTAGATATCATGTGATCCACAAAATGAAGTAGTTTACCAAGACAGGTTCCAATTGACAAGGAATCCT
>VYZM01015725.1:0-13165 GCA_013398915.1 Dromas ardeola | reverse complement strand
AAGAATATATGTAAATACAATTAAAATAGGACACCTTTTCTACAAGGAATAAGTATCAGTGAAACGATGGATTCTTACCATTCTAATTATTGACTGATTTGGAAATGTTTCAATTCTAAGCAGCATTTTAAATAATATAGGGCTTTTTCTGATCAACACATAAAAATGAAAGCTGTCACATTTTATTTTTCAGAAAAAATGCATCTCCTCTGAACTTGAAGTTAATATATTTTATTACAAAATTTCCTGTATTTACTGTATTATATGTTATTATTTCAATGCATTTGTACTGGAATTTTGATCTGAAAAAGGAATATGCTATAACAACTCTTCATAAAAATATGCAGAAATATGTATCTCACCATATATTTTGAGCTTATCCTTCTTATAACAGTGGTTGAAGATCTCAAGATATACAACAGAGATTTGTTGTACGCTATAGAAATTTCCTCTCGAATCATCATATATCAAAATAGAATTCAATACTTAGAAAATAACTTGATCATATCCTGAAAGTGAGAATGACAAAAACCTGATCTTTGAGGGGGATGCCAGTAAAAGCTATATTATATTTCGGTTTAAGGGTTTCAGACAGAAAATTAATTTTATTATTTTATGATGGAAAATTTAGATTCACATTATTATTACAGATTTTTACAGCCCTTTACTGTTGTGGGTACCTTTTCAAAATCTGAAGTATGCCCGTTTCTCATCTATTTTGTTACCCTTCACAATATTGAAGTCTCCCTTCTAGCCACTCAATGGCCCTGAAGTATTTAGTGTTTTTTATACAGGAATCAAATGGTAAGATCCCAACTTTAATATGCTGTGTCTTTTCCTCCTTAGATTTCTCACTTAGCAAACTCTACTACTTCCTCTGGCTTTGGTTTAGTTAGTAGTTGAACTTGTCCTAACACCTCCCCAGCAGTATCCTGGCAGACAAATCCAGGGTAAATTCTCAGGAATCCTTGTATGTACAAAGAACCAGGAGCTGTAAGGAAGTTCTGTTCATACCTTTCACATAAAAACAGATAAGGATCTTGGCCTGTAGGACATTTGTCTTAGTTCCTTTATTTGCACTAAGCAGAAGTGTTAAAATGAAAAATTCTTCAAGAAATTCAAAACATTGAGATCTGTATCCCCACTAACCTGTAGATTGCAGTAAGAATCGGTTTAAAATAATTTATAATTAAATCTCTGAACACAATATAAAAAAAGACCAAAACACAAAATTGATTGCCAGCCATGCAGAATGGAGAAATTCATCCCAATCCAGAAGGAGACACACAATCTTCTAGCCATTATCATTCTAGATCCAGTGAACGTAAGTTCAAGAGAAAAATTTGAGAGGAATGGGGAAGCTAAATATACAGCACTGGTGAGTAAGAGGCATTCTCTCTCTTCTCTCTGCCAAATGGAAGAAAATCATTTGCATTGTAAACCATCAACCAATCAATTGAATTTTGTCCTGAGGTGCAGAACAAGAGCCTTAACTTTTCACCCAGTCTCTATATGTTTTTATCATACTGCATTGTTGCTGCAGTCTCTTCAGGGCTTATCTTATTTATTCCTTTTGGCATTTACACCTTTTTAATTCCCCGAATAATTTCAGGTTTACTTGAGTGTAAATAAGGGAAGAATTCATATGAAATGACATGAACAAGTGTTAATTATTTCTTTTAAACTGTACCAACACTGGATTTTTGGTTTCTTGAAACAATTTTCATTGCTTCTGGACTGCTCAAGTGTGATTATAGGAATTTTTGCTTAATTTTTAGTATTGATTCCCTGTTTTGCGATACTAATATTAGCAGTTTCAATTGTGAATCATTTACACATTCTGAATTATTTCCTAAAGTAAAATGTAAGTTCGTTATTTAACAGAAAATACAATATGATTTTTGTAAATTCTAGATTTCAGATTCCTATCACACAAAACATAGCGAAAAAAAATTATAATTCATTGATGAACCTAAATTTTTATTTGTGTTTTGTGAAAAGCATTTAAAAGTCTTTTCACAATCTGGAGGCCTTCTTTAGTTCAGATGGACACTAATACTGTGACCTATTTTCCCGAAGAGTTCATAGAAAAGTTCAAGGCAAGGGGATGAAATATGTTGATTGGCAGAGAAGATGGGATGTTTGTAATTTTAATCAAATTTAGAATTAAGACATACTTCAAATAATATGTCAGACTAGTGTTAGTGAGTTTAAAATCTAATGACAACTGCTGTCATTATGAGTTAAATATAGCCATTCTGCCTGTGGCTATAAATGATGACACTTCATAACATGCAGAAACAAAAAACTCTCAAGTATTTAAAGAAAAGGGAGTGACTGTAAACTTAGTTAAACACAGGAATGTGACCTAGGCATAATATGTTTCCCAAATTCAGAGGCATCTGTAATTTGAACAGAGGACATAAGTGAATGCAAAATTATTTGTTGTTACCACTGGAGTGTTTAAATTTTAGGAAACTTGGGCCTTTATTCCTGTTTCGTAAGTATGTATCAGGGAGTTTCATATTTATTATATTAACTCTTTATTGTATTAATATATAAGATATGTTTCGGATCCATGTCTCTGTAACTGTTCTGTACCCTTTAAAACGTATCACTCAGTTTTCAGATTCTTAAAAAGTGGGAACTGAAAAAATTATGTCCTGTTTTTAATGGATTAAAATATTTTTTTCAGACAATAAGTTTTGGGTTCATGAGGCTATGAAGGTTGTTTGATGCATTGATTGGTATTTATTTCTGTCAAGGTGAGGAGAGGGAAAGAAGTTAAAGCAAGATGTGTCTGAGTACATACGCATAATATAATATATAGCATATAATATCAATATATTTGTAATACCATATGCTAGTCTCTTTAAACCTGTAAGTTTATTCCTTTTTATTATCATTTGAAGAAAGTTTCTTACAACTCTGTAAATCTTGTTTCAACAATGAGAGTATAATGCAATTGTGAATGAAGGGGATAGGTGTTCGGAGAATAAGAAAACTGTTAATAATAAGTTTAATAACTTATAATAAGTTAATAACTTATAAATAAGTTAAATATAACAGGAAATGTGTGTAACACAAACCTGGGCTCAGATCGTGAATGGTATAGTCAGTTCTTAGACAGGGAATGTCAAATGAAATTTTAGGTGCTCTGTGAGTTTGTATTTGTTATTCTGCAAGTGACATTCTTCATTCTTAATAGTGAACCTCTATGTCATTGTATCATTAAGAATTCTTTTGCTGGAGGAAGGTATTGCTTGGCATATGAAATTTGAAATGTAATTCTTCTGTCTTGAGATGATTAAAGATTTACAGACACTTTAACTAGCAGTAGCAGTGTAACTGTGTGTTTTGGAGGGGTTTCTTCCATTTGGGTAATATATTCTGCTTATCCACAGTTCTCAGTGTAATGTCAATTTGCTGAGTTAATCTTTACTTTCTGTACCAAACTATTGATTAGTATTGCTGATCTTGTTTAAATCATTTCAACAGCTAACACTAAGTATAATACCAAGTATATAATTTAATTTTTGAATTATATGATAAATTCTGGCATAAAACTTTATGTAAATGATGCTTATAAAAAACTAGGTTAAGATTTGTAAATTTATGGTATCAAGCACTTAGTGTTAACTTAGTGGTTAACAAATGAAGGTACATTATGGCTGGCAGTAGTGTGTACAACTAGCTGCTACACAGTGGCAGATTACTGAAGATAACAGCATAATTTGACTTGAAAGGGACCTCTGCAGGTCATCTAGTCCAATCTCCTCACATAGGGCTAATTTCAAAGGTAGGACAGGTTGCTTGGGGCATTATTCAGTCAAGTTTTGAAAATTTCCAAAGGTGGAAATTCCCAGCCTCTGTGGGCCAGGCATTCCACTGCTTAATTTTTACCATTTTTTCCATTATATTTAATTGAATTTTCCCATGCTGCAGCTGTGACTCTTTCCTCATGTCCTTTTATTCTGCCCCTTTAGAAATCTCTTTCTTTGTCTTTCCTATAGGTAGTTGAAGATTACAGTTAGACCTTCTCTTAGCCGCCTTCTCTCCATGGTCTCTCAACCTCTCCTTTTGCATAACGATGATGTGTTTTTTTCCCAGCTCTGAAAGTGAATGAAATCCACTTGTTTTGTAGTAATAGTAGTAGGTCCTTATAGATGATCTAAGTATTTAAGCAATGCAAGAAGGACTTACGTGTCAAACAGCTTGTCTCTTTTTTCTTATTGTAGTTGGTAGTTTAATAGAGTATAATCTCTCTCCCTCTAGAATTTAGCAGTCTTCTATATTCCATTGTCCATATTTGCCCTATTTCTGTCGCATATCCTAGGAACATAAAAACCTCAAAATATTTTTAGAAGGGTTAGAAACTTCTATCCAGTCTCCCATCAAATCAGTTCTGTTGTGTAACAGTTATAGCACCAGTGTGAAGCATAGGGTAGGTTCAAGAGAAACAGCATTTACAACAGGTGCTAAGAAATCCTGAAGAAGGAATGAAGTGGAAATCTCATCTGATGCCTCTGCTTAAATACTTTATTTAGACATTGTATAAGACTGGGATTGTAAAATCCTTACCCTAGTTCCGAATAAGTACTTTTATTATCAATGATCTGTAAAGTCAGATTCCTGTGGCTATTCTTTCTTTCTTCCCCCAGGAATTTTGCATTATTGCTGCACAGTCCAATAGCAACCAGAGAGAGATCTCAATCCAGCCTGCAAACTGGAGATTACGAGCACTCTCCTGGGAATTGTGAAATATGGAACTGAGCCTGTCAGACTGAGAAGATTATAGAATCTGACCTCCCTTTACCCAGGAAATATAAACACTTGGCCACTTCTATAAATGAGACTTTACCACCATTCGTCAAGTTTTTTTTTGATTTAAATGATCAAATCTGGTTTAATTTGTGATGAACTCAGTGCTACCACTGTTTGTCCCTGCACTTAGTATATCTGAAATATCCCCTCAATGAGGGAATTTTGCTTTGGAGATTCCTGGTTTGTGAGTCCCAAAAGATTGGTAGCTGCCAAACTTCTCAAATCATGTAGGATCATGGTCGCTTAAGGATGCACAGCAGCATCAATGTACAGACAATTTCAGGTGGCAAGAGTAATTTATTGTTGAAAATAAGGGAACACAAAGACAAATGTCTAATTTTATGTCTACGCTGCTCTGAACTGGCAGAAGTATGTTCATTACCATGTAGTGCCTGCCCTCCGTGCACATAACAACCTCACTGACATCTTGTTCAGCCAAGGCTGGGAACAAATGGTCATGCCTAGCATTTTTGGCCATGAAGATTCCTGGAGGGTTTATTCCTATTGTGCTTGAAGCTTCCTTGCGGGCTTATACTATAGAATACAGACAAGCTTGACCTTCAAGGGAATTCTCCAGCCGGCCTTAAGGGGTACTGTGGATGTAACCTTAAAGGGTGGGCAAAATTTTTCTTTATCACATTCTTTGGCTTAGGCAGCTATAATCTTCCTAAACTCGCCTTTAGGCATCTATTTGCTCTTATCATTCAATGCCAAGTGATCTCTAAGTTTCACCTTATGTCATCTTTCGTTATAATCTAACTCAGCTGCCACTTCTTTTCCAACTGCCACTCTGCTCAGGAGTAAAACAAACTGCACTTAGTCTAGCATACCTAAACTGAAAAGCATCCTTTTGCTGTTACCCAGCCAACTTTTAATACTTGCTTATATGTGAAATAGCACATAATATATGTCAAATAACTATATAAATGAATATCCTACCAAATTAAATCATGGTACAGACTTAGACCAGATTTGTCAAAGCATGTTAGAGACCCTTCTTCCAAGGCTGAACCACCTTCTGCAACTTCTCTGAAAGCATGCCATTTTCAAAAATTTCCAGATGACAGTCAGTCTATCTTTTTACTCACTGGTGTTGCTTCCTTGAGATCTTAAGATCTGTTTTCCAATGTTAGTAGAGGTGTTTTTCAACCAGTAGTTAAACTGGTCTTGCAGCCACCTCTTTATTACAAGATCACTGTTTTCTTGTGATCCGAAGTGGAATTCATGCATAAGTCACGTGAAGGTGTGATTCAAGATCATATGAATTCTGAGATGCATCTTCCTCATTATTACAGTCTCATAAGACTAGGGATCTGTATTGATGGAGGGACCAAGGAAGAGTCAATCCATCCTATACACTGTGTGCTCTTCCCTTTTCCCCCTTTTTCCCCCCAGCTCCTGCTCAAGCCATGGTCATCAGCGGGAGTTGTTATGAGTTGCACTTGAACTACAGGGCATGGCTGGCAGCATAATCAAAACACTGTCTGGAGCGTGGACCTAGGTATCTTGTTCCCATGCGAATATGACTATAGGTCAATTATCTTACTCTACAAATAGTGGACAGCCCAAGAGCCCGTTGAGCTCTCCTGCATGGCAGTGGGCTGCACGACAGGCTCTCCCCTTGAGTGGGGTTGCGCGCTTAAAGTTCTGCTCCTCAAGGTTGAGGGATTCCTTGCTGCAACAGATTCTCGGTAAGTGACTAACAGCATGCTAAACTTTGAAATCTTAGCTAAGTGATGTAAAGGATTGATTGCGCATATATAATCCTTTAGACATAAACCGTTGACCAAGTCTGGGACTAGGATTGGATCCAGCCGCACCTAGACTCCTCTCTGAGAAGGAGTTTAGAAAGCAAGGGGGTCCTTTCTGAACCTCGTGACTCAATAGGAGGGTCTCCCTGACAGCTTGTCTGACCCTGGCCTCTATGCAGTAAATAATCAAGTGTACCCTGACATTGAATCTCGTAAAACACTGTCGCATTCACTACTAACTTTTTTAATCACTGTTTTATGTTAATAAATATCTCACTACTACTCTCTTACAAGTGAAGTTAATCACTCCACCTGCGACACCAGGGTGTCTTATACAGTCAATCAAAAAAATCTTTTCACACAAAGGGGCATTATTAGCATAAAAAATAATGTCCATTAGAAAAATGTCTTCATAAACTGTTCTTGTTCGTGAAGTAAAAATTAACTGTGCTGATAAGTGGCTGATATTTGAGCATGTCCTTTTAGAGAGGAGATTTTTCAAACTCTTCTGTGAGATCCTGTACGACTTTTCAGGGGTCCCATTTCTAAAATGGATTTTCTAAAACTTTCATGCTTTCTAGATGAATAATAAATCAATAAAAATAAACATTTCTCAATTGTTTAATAATAAGGGCTGTGAAACACACAGAATTGTTAATGCCATTCAGTGAAGTCTCCCTGCATTTCCTAATCTAACATTGTTACTTTTAGCTGTGGCAAGTAAGAACTAATGCTGTTCGCCCATCTGTATCTGACCTGGCATTCTAGTTTTAAATATACTATGCAAAATGCTATTTCGAGCCTAAGAGTCTACTTGGTACAGCTGACGTCAGCAAAGTCCTTTGGTGCTGGAACCTGATCAGTGGCAATGGGAATGTTTAGAGTTTTAGCAGAAGATTTCTAACAATTTCATCCCAAGTGCACATGCCAATTGGTTTTCACAGTGAGCACAGAACACCTTCCTGATAACTGCAAGTGCACATTTGTGCTGTTTCAAAAGTAAAGATAAGGCAAAATTCATAAATTCTACAAGTAACAGGAAGAGCTCCGGAGAAGGGAGCAGGAAAATGAAGCTACCTCTGTGTTAACAAGTTGTAGAGAGCCAGAGAAACAGATCTGTGGAATAAAGCAGTTAGTACAAAGGAACTTAATGTCCCCACTATGCCTTTTAAGAGATTTTACTCTGGGCTGACTCTTGTCTGTGCAGGGGATTTGTGGAAGGACTTTAGGTAAACCTCTGGGAGTGCATCCATTGGTTTAGTTTCACCCAAGGGATATCAGTTTGCATGCTTTGAAACTGCTCTGTTATACAAATCAAAATGCATTAAGTGGAAGCTGTAGGTTCCTCACTTAAAAATTGCAGTCTTTGTTTGAACTAGAATGCTAATGTAGAGGCATCCTTGTGGAAGCAAACAAACCACAGTTTTTCAAATGTATATTTGAAATTCGCTCGTTTGTTGAGAAGTCACATTGGTTACAAAATGACCCCTACTAGATTAATAGATTTATAAATTCACATTCTCAATCCTGACAAATTACTTTAGCTGTACGGAATTCGATAAGGTTAGCTCATTTACGTTCACTGAGGATCTAATCCATGGACTTTAGAACCAATGTGAAGTCCCACAGACTGACAGTCACTAAGGATATTTGGTTGGGAAACTGACCCACGGTTTAATGGCAGTTTTTTCAAATTGACTGCCAATGTAAATGTTGATGAGAAAAGAAATTATCTTTTGTCTTAGAACTTTAAATCACTATGAGAAGCTCAGCCACGTACACTTTAGTGGGTTTAGAGACATAGTTATTGACATAATCAACACAATCAACACGAAGTAGCCTCATGATATGAAGATTTGTGAATTGAAATCAATTTTTCGGAACTGTCATGCATCTAATGTAATCCAACTGTAATAATAGCAGTATGAGGCTTACATTTTCCAAATTATGTGTATAGACACATTCCATTAACATTAATGGCAGTTACAAGGCTAAGGATCAAATTTTTAACTGAGTTAATCCTCTAACTCCCACTGATTTTAGTGATCTTAGATTACTAAATCATTTTGAGAGGCCTTCAGCTCTTAAGTTTTTAAATATATCCAGCTTAGACTGAATTGTTGTCAGTACAATGAGTATGTTTATTGGCACAGTTTTGATCTGTAACTAGATAGCTACTGATTATGTTTCTGCATGCATTGTACAACATTCTCCTTTGAAGATTTAATTGTAAGTGCATTTTCTGCAGAGGCAGTACGCTATTTAGAGGTCATTTTCTAGTGTTGGGAAAAAGAAAAAAACTAAGAGTTGGAGTGAAATAAAAATGTCATTTATATGATGCAGTGTCAGGTATGGAACTCAAAAAATGTACAAAAGGTTCAGGCTTAATTTTCCTGAAGCAGAAGAAATGAGAGGCATTTCATTTTTGTAGGTGAGAAGTGAAATGTTCCTCTCTGCTCACTGATAGAGGCATGCTAAGGTGAATTTTAATTATGACTAAATTGTGGTATTACTCTTTCATACCCTGAACATCTGTTCCCTTCAGGAATGATGATTTATGCAGGCTATCACTGCAGACAGCTTGCTACAGCTTATGTCACGGTTAGTAGGAAGCTGGTGGTAGTATTTGAGAAAATACCAGCATCTAAGTGAAGACAGGCCAGTGTGTATTTTTAAGGTAATAGAGAGAAGGGAACACGATGTGTCCAGTTTTAATTTTGAAGCCAAATATTGATTTTACTTTTTTTTTTCTTTTTTTCTTTCAGACCATCTGTCATTAATGAAGAAAGTATCTTGGACAGCGAATGGCCCAGTTCTTCATAATGTTGTCAAGCAAGAGAAAACCAAGCCTGTCATTTCCAACTGCATGTAGAAAACTGTTGAGGACACCTCTGACAGAATTTCAGTGTTTAAGAACTGCACAGGGCAGGATAACTTGAGACTATTGCATCACAAAATCAAATTGAAAAGGTAACCTTTGTTTATTAGTGTGTTTGAATGAATGCATCTCCAAAGTACCTTCATTGTTACAGTGGTTTTATTGCTTTTGGATAACTAAAGATTATTCTTTAAAAAAACAACTAAAAAATCCCTTAAATTACAAAGCCTTGAAATACAACGAAACTGGGTTTTTTGTGCTCCCTCTTTCCTGAAATCCCTCCCGCTATTTAATCTGCTTGTCTTTGCCTCGTAGCCACCTTGCTTCTGATTATGCCTGTTTTTCCCCTAGTTTTGTATGTTCTAACAGTACGCTGTCTGAGTATTTATTACTAAGGTACATTATTTCTAAGATTATCTGAGGTGTGTGTTGTATGTTTGAAAATAAGGTTAATTTTTATCGGGCTAGTTATTTAATTATAAATATTCCATAGTTAAAATTACATATAACGACATTTGTTATAGTTACAGTGTATACAAGAATCTTTTTTCCTGTATAAGGCATTTTAATACTTGTCAATTCGGTAGGTTTTAGAAGAATTGATACGCTGTCTTTGTTTTCAGGTAATTCCAGAAGAGTATATCTATTTGTCCCAAAACAAGTATGGCGTGTAGAATTCATATCACCTCCTTTCTATCATTACTCTGTGACATATTTGAAATAAATTTCTAAAATTAAATTTTAAATACTCTTCAAACCTAGGGCTAATTCACAACATGGAATACTTTGCAAAGATTTCCACTACATATAAGAAATTTTGAATGCCTGGAATATTAGCATTCAGCCTTCTCTGAATTGTGAAATCCAAGTTTTTTTAGGTCTGTAGAACAATTACAATTTTCATACACTAAAATAATAACCAGGAGAACTGTATCTGGCTCTGCTAATGGAAGGTCATATGTCTGTTGGTTTTTTAA
The DNA here is from genome assembly GCA_013398915.1 of Dromas ardeola. NCBI lineage: Eukaryota > Metazoa > Chordata > Aves > Charadriiformes > Dromadidae > Dromas > Dromas ardeola. The sequence goes on along the minus strand of VYZM01015725.1, from coordinate 2,735 downwards.
TGTTGCCTGTGATAGATATCCCATATTTTGTAACATAAAGCTAGCTTTATTACTGTCAGCATTGGTGCTAATATATATCACAAAATTGGATGCAAATGTGAATAATAACACTTTTGCAATAAATGTTCTTAGAACCTGTTGTCTCACTAGAACATTCAGGATACTTTCAACATGATGAGGATAATCAAAACACACAGATCAAACTTGTCTGTACATCAGAGCAAAAAAGTTCAGCAATAATTTTTGAACATCACACAAAATCAGTAGTTTGAGACAGTACTAATCCATCTTTTTTTTTTTTTCCATGGGGATGTCTGGACTTAGGACATTAATTATTAAACTGATATCCATGAGGCCTTATAGATGTGTGGACTGCTTGTAAAGGGTATCCTGAGGTGATGAAGGCCATAGTTTGAGTACATTTCAAGTCAGTGTATTCCAGCACTGTTGCTAAAAGAAACCTCCGCTATTTGTGCCCTGTCATTGTAGGACTTCTGCAGCTTCCTTGACAGCACCAGCGTTTTGTTCCATCATTCAGTGAACAACAAAGGGAAGATGTCATATGCCAAAAATAAACTAGTTAAAATAGTCAATTTTAATCTGGAATAGTTTCTGGAATCTGATTCACTGCACACCCACCTAAATACTTTTGCCAGCACAAGAAAAAAAGGTCGCATAGGAGTGGAAAGAAACAAGTGAGTCTGAGAGAGAAAAACTGTTAGGAAAATTCTAGCCTGTATGTACCACTTGGTGCAGAAGAAAGAGAACAAAGGCCAAAGGAAAAGTATGTTTATACACAATTCACATCTGAATTTTATGCAAGCATCTGATCCTCCACTGAAAGATGAATATATGAAGGTTAACACATTTCCAGCTCAAATTTTTCAGATGTTANAGTGTCTCAGGTATTAATGCAGGAGTAAGTATAAAGTAAAAATATTTTAAAATCTTCAAAATGATATTTCATCCAGACTAGTGATTTAAAAAGAAAACTTATTTCTTGCTTATAAATTGAAAACAAAAACAAATGACCATAAAAATTGCAACACTGTGTCAAACTGGACTTTCATCTAGTCCAATATCCTGTCTTTGAGTGGATGCCTAAAGAAAAGTGGAAGAATAAAGGCAGCGTATGGTACATATGTTGCATATGTTGGTAATTTCCTAGCATACTGCCCTCATCTGGGACAACCCCAGTCATGGTGTAGTCAAATCACAAATATATCAGAAGTAATGCATTTTCCTTTTCCTTGAATACAAATATTACTTCTTATTTGAATTATTCCTTCCCTTAGCCGTTCACTTCGCATGATTTAAAAAAGCAATTGAAATGTGTTTTTTTTTCTATGTATAATAAGGAAAATGCTCAGCATATTGTTGCTACTGTGTGAAAAGTGTGTTTGTTTCTCTGCAGCCAGTAATTATTTCTTTTCACACTTTTACCAATTAATGAAAAAGTGGATGAGCTATGCAGAGAGTGATGTGAATTCACCAAATACTGGTGGTATCTTGGCAGGAAGGTCTGAAGCGCAACTGAAGGTTGTTTTATTCTTTTTGTTCTGAAACCCTGACAAAAGGGATAACATTCTCACTTCAGTTATGCTATGCATATCAGTGAATGAATGAGAAAAAAGGACACACTGAATGATTGCTGTCTCTGTTTCAGTTGTCGAAAAGGCAGATTTACCAGACTGTACAATCTTCACAGTCTTCCTCCCATCTCCATTTAGTCACAGTACAGGCTTCTGATGGAAGAACAGCACATCTGCCATACAGCAATAAACATACTGATGTCTATCAAATAAGATTCATAATTCATTAAAGGAAAGTATTTTTTTTCATGCTGAAAATGCCTATTCTTATGCAATTAAAACTGGAAAGAATTATAAGTATGTTTAGAAAATTTGAAAGAAGAGACAAGATAAATAGTGATTTTTTTTTCTATTTGTTTCGTATTTGAACTAGTACGAAACAGTTTTTCTGTCCTGCTGAAGTTTGGAAAATGTCTGAAGTACTCTTATTGAGCTAAGATCTTTCCAAATATTTTTTAAGACAAAGATATGAGACTAGAATTTGATAGGGGAGACCCGAGTACAGGTCCATATTCTGTTTGGTTCTGATTAGACTTGAACCTGTTTCTCCCAAATCCACTCAAGATGGGAATTTTAAGTTAGGCAACTGCCTAGAAACTTAAGGAACCTTTAGTTTTAAAGAATCAGAAACTACAACTATCAGAGGACCTTCACTCCATTGTAAGAAATTGTAATATATTTGCATGTTTTCCCATCTTCTCTTCTCCCTTGCCAGAAAAAGTGTCCTGAGTTAGGTTAGAACTGGGTCAGAAATCTAGCATTTGGGTCCAAATATGGCAAACGTGCAAAAAATGGGCAAGGGGAGAGGAAACATTGTATTTTAGCAGTCCTAAGTGGTATGCAACACCTTCAAGAGATTTCCATGTTTGTGCATGTTAGAACAGCATCAAAGGTATTGTAATTACAGTTGAAAGTTAAAAAAAGGAAAAAAACCCCAAACCCAAGGAAACACAAAGCTGTATTGATGGTGTTTTCTCTTTGTCTTATTTTAAATTGTATTTCTTTGGAAAGGCAGCATTTCTCCTAAGTTTGGTGTGCAATGTCAGTTGTGGAATGTGGATTCTGTTGATGCAGGAGATGTGTTTTTCACACTTGAACATGTGTTATTGCAGTTGAATGTGGAATTTTTAAAACGGGACACGT
>VYZM01015724.1:3061-16649 GCA_013398915.1 Dromas ardeola | reverse complement strand
CTTAGTGCTTTAAAGAAAAGCTTTCAAAATTTGGAATAATGCTATATATTTTACAAAAATAATGCTAGACTAGCAGGACTTTTTGACAACTGCCTTGAAATTACTGCAGTCCCATCTATGATGGTCATTGTACTTTTTTTTTCCTCTTAAAACCACCCCCTCTCTGCCCTTCTCCCCTCCTCCACCCCCCAGCCCCCAGCTGGTGGTGTGTTCCAAATAAGCATAGTGCTTCCATAACTTTGTATTTTATTTTGCTGATTATGCACTTAGTTAAAAATCAGATTTAATTGCAATAGCTTCTTATGATTTCAGCTAAAGGGTGGCTTTATGAGATGGGAATAAAATGGGTGTGACACTTTTAATGAAATGGAATTTCTATACTAGAAATTTATGTTGGATCACTGCAGAGCAAGTGCCAAACCTTTCTTGATTGACCCAAAAATGCTGTATCAGAAACAGGACTCCCAACTGCAGAATGCGTCCTATCCCAAATGACTGCCTTGAAATCACTTATTTTGGAGTAATATTAATTAAAATTCTTGATAAATCACTCACTGTAATATAACATAATGTTTTGAAACTTTTATAGCCCTTCATTAATAGATGATAGTGAAGATTAGAGCTAGTATTTTTTGTGTAGACTTCTTAATCATAGCCTTTAAAGTAGAAGCTGAGCAATAAACATCTAATGAATAGCTTATGGCAAGTTTATTCTCAGAAGCTATGTTACTGTGTTGGCACAGATCAACATAACCATTTATCACCAAATTCTCAAAACTTAAAAACTGTACCTATCACTTGTACATGCTAGTCATTCTCAGTGTACATTATGTATGAGTAGTTTACAGCATTTTAGGATACTTGCAACCTAAAGCAATGTATATTAGTCGTAATAAATACATTCCCTTCTAGAAAAGAATGTATTAGGGAATTAAAACATTCTGTAATATTTTTTTAGCTTAATCTTTGTCTTTTAAAAGTCATAAAAGAAATCATTGTCATGGGTTATTATTAAAGGAATTCCTTAAAGTAGTTGTATTTGAGGGAGTCATCTGCAAAATATATTGAGTTGTGTTCTGTAGAGACAGACCACTTGGCTTTCTTCCCAAAGTGAAGTCTTCAAATTAATCTGTGGAATAATGAAAGAAAGTACAATACTTTGGTGGTGTACATGGTTATCAATGTTTTGCAAAGCTGCAAGCTTAACTCTACTATGCTTGTTGTGCAGCTGAGCCACAAGTGTGCACTCAACATGGGCTGAATTTACTTCTATGTACTTACTTATAGCTCTATTTCTTTCTCCATCAACTTAGTACCTAAATAGATTTCTACAAAAATATAGCAGCATCATATGCTGATTTGCAGCCTTTAATGATAATGGATTTATACCTACTTTATTTTTAATGAAATAAATGTAGCCATTTATGCACAACACTAAATATATAATTCATAGGCTCCCCATTACTATACAAATAGCATCTTAACGTGAAATCCAAAGTTCATAGTACTCTGAAAAGTGATATATTATGTATCCACATCCCCCATTCTTGAGTCTTGCCCTTTCAACATCTGGAGAGATCAAACAACAGCTCATCTGGCAAGAATGAGAATTTATGTAGCAGAATAAGCGTGGGACTGGGACAAGCAAGATCACAGATGCCCAAATAACTCTCCTCACCAATGAACCCTCCGCCTGGTCAGATGGCCAGTGTGTTTGAGAGATTGGGGGTCTCAGGATTCCTTTCTTGCAGTTTGCAGTGGTTAATTTTTGTTTAGCTGGGTGCATACATTGTGTGTTAGTTGCAACGCTCCCTCTAGAACTGTCTTCTCTGTAATTTTCCACTTACTGGCTGACCTACCTGAATTTATTTGTTAAATTTACTAAATGTCTGACTAGCAATAAGCTGCAGAAAACCAGCCAGGGAACTGAAATGAATAGGAAGAAAACACCCTCACTAATTTTCCTCTCTGACAGTTTAACAGACCCAAAAGCATTTACATTACTTTCCCATTTAGGCAGTTAACTTCTGAGCAGTTCTTAAACACCAGGGACCTCTAGCTAGAACAGCCACCTTGGTCAGCAATCCAAGATTTAGGCAGATAGTATATTATTTAGGTAGTGGGAATGTAAGCAATTTTTGTATTGTATATGTGATTTAGTATGTTCTGTGCCAGTTTTATTTCAGATTTAATTCTGGGACATGCTGCGCTACGCAGTCCTTTTGGATTTCTGCAACTGTTGCGCTTGGAGCCGTGCTCCTGCTGCAGAATTCCAACAGGAGCAAACATATGGGGATTCTTCCGTCCTTGGCTTGCCCCACCATTTGTTCCACGTTTTAAACCAACTGGTGCTGTACCCAGTGGAGTACATCTGTTACAGTTTATAACTAGAAATTTGCAATTCATTTCAGTTTGCTAAAATAATTATAATATTCATGGCCAAGAGTACTGCATTAAGCAATTACAAAAGAGAGTAGGCAAAATTTTGCTAAAGTGTACGTGTGATTCAGGACCTACTGCCCGGTTTGGGTGATTTGGGCACTCAACAGCCTATCACCAATGAGTCAGATGTGCTCTGACAGTTGAGTATGATCATCTTGAGAAATTAAAGTAGCAACTGAGATGCTGTAAGTGACATCCCTTATGTGAATGTCCCTGCTCTGTTTTAATTAAGAATGAAATAAATTAGCATAAACCACCACTGAATGCGTTTGGTTGCCACATCTTGCCTGAGGTACTCAGCTGGGGAACACCCAGAAATGAAGCAGAGTCTTTACTGCTGGAATTGCAGAGGCACATCTGATTATACCCTCTAACTCTTCCTGAAAGTCAACAGCATGTAGGCTGCTAAATAGTCTATATCTTTTTGAATGTTGTAACCCACTTTTTTGTCTCTGTGCTTCAGGCAAACTGGGAGTTACTGTATTGGGCTATGCTGTTATTTGCAGGTAGAATTTTCAAGTAGGTGAGATTTCTGTTTTGTGGGAAAAGTGAATTACTCATCAGTCCAGAGTAAGCATTAAATAGTTGATTAGAAAGTGACCCCTTTGCATTTTTTTAAAAAAAAGGCCCCATAAATATCAATACAATGAAATCTTAATATAACAGATTAATTTTTCATCATTATCACCCACTCAAGCAGACTTTTAAAATAAGGAAGCATCCTGATATAATATTCATAACCCCATCATACTCATCATGTTCAGTCTCCATTTCTGTAAGTCATTCTCATACATCTTTGACATATAGTAACAGAACAAGCACACCCTAGTCACTACAGTGAAGAAGTATAGTGCTAAAGTCAATTTTTTTTAAAGGAAAACTTACAAAACCAATTCCAGGAGTTACAACCAACAATATGCCTGTTTTGCTTCTCTGTCACAGACCTGAGTCTGGATCTGTTGCTCCCACGCTATTGACACTCACCCCTTGAATTAAATGAGGTCAGTTTTGCTACAGAAACTTGTAATTTGCCTGATTTGAAAAAGAGCTTGGGTTCCAAAAAGCTGATTTAATTTTGCGAGTTTCACTAGTATAATGAAAGATATTAAAAATTTCATTTGCCTGTGTCATCAGACCACCACTGTCACTTAAAAGTACAGCTATGTTCCCAACATTTTTTTGTGTCCCTGCATTACGAGAGAAATGAAGTTAACTCATCCGCTCACTAGACGTAGAAGCAGGTTCCTGTGAAGGGGAAGTTGGAGTTTATACTGGAATGATGAAACATCCGGAAATAACCCAGATCCTTTAAAATATTTTTGCTTGTTTTGCTTTACAAGTGTTACTTGGAATGATATAATGACGCAGAATTATGTGTTTCTATATGCTGTACATAACAAACATCCGGGAATGGAAAAGATTATCATGGCCACTACGTATAATTCTGTTTTGTAGCAGTCCTAGAAATATCTTTAAATACTCAAAATCTAAGTGGTGTGGACAATACAAATCTAAACAAATCATATGAAGTTGGGCTATAATGTTGAATAATTGTGTTTTGTTTTTGCAGAGCACTGTAAATTAGTGTGTGAGGTGTAATTTAAGAGGCTTTGAATTTTTTTTTAAATTTTATCTCTATTTTAATATTTTCTGTTCTTTTTCTACAGAACATTCTGGCTCTAAATCCCCGAAAACAGATACATGCAACTCTTCATTCAACTGCAGCAAAAAAACAAGTCAAGAAGCAATGGAAGAGGAATTCTGACAAAAGGTGTTCTGTAAGTGCACGTTTATTATTGCATTGAGAACATACAAAAAATCATTGAGGCTGAAATCTTGGTTGTGTCAGAAATTCAAATTTGAGTTTCCTTTGTTGTTCAATACCCAAATTTGGCTCTTAGTTCTGTTCCTGTAGATACAAAGTTACTTTGTGATCAGCTCTTTACTTTTCAGAACCTACGACATGCTATTCATTTTCCTTTTTGGGGATTTAATAAGTCTTCGCTGCAACTTTTTCCCCTTTTGTTATGGAGTCTGATCAGTCTCGAGTATCAAGTGGCTCACCGCTTCTCCCGAGCCCCGCAGAGCCGCTTGCTCTCCTGGGTAGCCAGCCTCAGCTGCCTCTTCCGTACCACTTGCTCCTTTTCTTTCTGTTTTCCAAGGGTAACGCTGGGTAGAGCAGCACTTTGCTATCCTTTCTGAGACTTTTAAAGGTAATTTTATTTCAGCACAGAAATAGGGGAACCCATCATCTCTACCTATTTTACATACATATGTACGTATATATAGAGCTACCTATATATGTACTTTATATATACATGACCATATGTATATACATTATATATAAATGCATAAAGCTTAGATTAAAACTTGGCTCTGCATTTTAAATTTTGTGCCTTGTATTTTTTGGGAAGTAGGTGGTTTTAGAATAAATATTTTTTCATTATAAACTGACTGTATTCTTCAGTATTTCTGCAATGAGATATCATCATTTTCTCTCTGGGTATTTAGATTCGTAGTCTCAGTGTGATATTTGACTAATCCTATCAGACTTTGTTGTCTCTTTGATCTCTCATCTGATTAGAAGGTTTGTAGTGTTTTTACTGTCTTCCTACAGCTTGTCTTAGATAATCCTCTAGATTCAGAGGTAGAGTACTACTACTTCATCTGCAAACTATTTCCCTTATGGATACAATGTTACGGTGTCTTTTCATAGTGTTATCAAAACATCTTCTCCCACTAAATAGGAAAATTCAGGTCTCATAGCTGATACTTGTTTATTATTAAAAAAAACCCCAAACAACACAACACAAACTGAAACAAAACCCCCACAAAGTTCCTCAATTTCTCAAAATCATGAAATCCAGTGTAACCACCAAATATTTGCTGGGCAGAGCAATGCAGGGTATCCTTAGCATTTCAACTCTACTCTACTACAGTTTCCTGTTTTATAGCATTGATTATAAGAATCTCTTTCTTGTTATAGCTAATATTCCTAATTTCTTATTTATTGCCTTAGATAATGTTATAATAACTGGAAACTAACGCACATATAAAGCTTCTGTTTGTGAACAGGGGTGATTATTTTGGGATGTCTGATGCAGTTATTGCCCACAAGTGTCTGTTCTTGCTGCACAGGTAGTTGAGCTGCTCAGCAGGCGGCTCCTGGGCAGCTGCAGTTTACATCGTTATGTTTTCAGGAGACCTGAAATCAATACTAGGCTGTAAACTCCTCCGTTTTCAGAAAGTGTTTGTTAGGAAGCTCAGGTATCATGCAGCAGGGCAGCAAGGTATCTGTGGAGTAACCTGATTAGCTGTTCCAATTTAAATTATCCTAATTAGTTCAACTTCAAACTATACCATACACATATACATCTTCCTAATGGTTGTGTTAACACACATTTGCTACAGCTTCTAGGCTTTAAGATCACTCTTGGTTATCTGTGAGCTTTCTCCCATAACAGCCTTGTTTGATTTTTTTATTCAGTTTATTCATAAAGTGTTTGATATTTGAAGGTTTTGTGAAATTTTTCTAGAAATTGTCTCTCTTCCTGCGTTCCTGCTTTTAGCTGTGCATGCGTACCTCATGGTGTCTCAACTGTTCTTGGATCCCCAAGGCTTGGGCTTCTTGGGCTGTGCGAACAGCACCAATTTTGGGTTCATCGCTATTTGCGTGCCTTTGATGCATTTTCATTTGAAAGAAATTCTGAGTGTTGTCAAATATTGCAGGATGATGTTTTGACATAGGTTTGCAATTAAATAAACAATTTGGTTTTATAGTTCTGAATTACTGTATGGAGATCCATGCAGTTGTCAGGGCCCTGCACTGACAGACATCTGCTCATGTGTTGCAACTTACAGGGTTAAAGGTTAGAGATAAGCAAATAGGTATATCTGTACATGTACACACCTTCATCAAAGATAGTTCTTATACTGTATATTATAAATTATTTGGTAGAAATGTCACATTATTTGGTTTTCAAATCACGGTAAGAAATGTAAAATGCTTGGAATGATTCTATTTCTTAGAACTGTCAATCTTTTCTTTACTCAGAAATATGGAGCTTTACTTTTACTGTGCAACATTTACCACACAGCTTACTATTCTGGCAGAAAAACCCCTACAAAACTAAAAAAACCAAACCTAAACATTTGTCTGGTATCCCATTGCATAAAAGGCATTAGGAAAAAATGAGAGACTTTTTACATTCTCCAGATCATTGTTGTTGATAATAAAATGATAGAATCCTTTCCTAGCCTTCTTAAAATAAGAAAGCTAATGTAGGAAATGATACATTGAGCAAAATTTTCTGTTATGGTCCAAAAAGCCATTGACAGTAATACTTAGGCCTGCTAATGAACTGATCAAGCTCTGCCTGAAGTCCATAGGAAATATACTTGCTTGCCTGTTTCCTAAAATCTGGCTTTTAGCTTTGGGTTCTTCTAAAGCTGTACTGATGCTGCCCTTGCAGAATTATTGTTGGAGGGAAGGTGGGAGTATGAAAATACAAAACTAATTAAATTAACAGCCCTCAAAACTCCGAACAAAAGCTGCATCTGCTGAGGCATGCACACAGTGACTTTGTAATGTCTAATACACTTCCAGATGGCAGACTTACATATTTCGTCAGAATAATTACAAAAGTGAAATTTTAACTCCTAGCCTGCTCTGAGACACTTTGGGTTGCCCATTTAAATGAGTTTTGAAGCGGAAACTGAGATTTAGCTTAGAGTATGGAAACTCTTTATTGATGAGTCGCCCTCAGTAACAGTGCTAAACCTGAGAATTAACACTGGTTTCTTCCGAGTCATGCTGAAAGGTGGTATAAACAGGTGCCACTAGTCTGTTGGGGGAAACAAAGGTTTCTGTTGGTCAGAAGAAATTAAAAGAAAAGAGTTTTGAGATGGCTATAATAATAGTAAATCTCGTAGAAGGAAGCAAAATTTAGATCACATTAGGACATCAATTTACAGATAAAACTAAACCAATGAAGTGTGGATGCTGTGAGGACTTGTTTTGATTTCAGGGTTTTCCTAGGTAGTTCAGGATTGTTTAGACATCTGATTTATGTTTTTATTTATGATTTCCAACTCTATAATTCCATTTCTGTATGTATTTTATGCTTGCTGGCATTTAAATCGTGAACTAGATGGGGCACTCATTGTGTGCATTTGTGTTACACCCAGCACACTGAATTCCTTACTTTACGAATAGGGTTTGTAAGCATGATGGAACAAGTTCTGCTTTTACCTTATACATGTGCAGGTTTGTTGTTTTAATGAAATTCACCTCCACAATTTTTATAAATTCGCTTGTCACTGGAGAATTCAGTGCGATATTGTAGTCCAGCCTTTTTTTGTAATGAAACCTTGGAGGTACCTACTAAGGATAGGTGAGAAGATGATATAAGCCCACCTATGCATTCAGACTTTCTTCAGTTTCTGCATTTAGAAATAATAGTAATAATTGCTCCAGATGGAAGAGTTGGAAGTATTTCAGTGAGACAAGAAAGGTGAAAAGGAAATGGGGTTTAAATTGGTTTGTAGTTAATTGCCATAGCCTGTAACAGTATTGATTTTCTGGCAGTAGTAGCATTGTTCTTTGTCCTTAGGTTTGCTGAGCCCGATCAGCATTGTGCAACAAGAGCCTCTCTTCCTTGAACAAAATCATTTTTAAGCTCAGCTGTTTTTTGCAGGGGCATTGCTTTTTGGCAAGAGTCATTAACTGTTGTATAGCTCTTTCCAGGGCTTAAGGAGAACCAAATTCTTCACCTTGTCTTTTTCTGTGCAATATTAAGGTGCAACTACCAGGTTGCTGTGTGCTGATGGTGGAGAGTGAGATCTGCAATGTGTTTGAGATGTAACAGTTCATGATGTTCTTTAAATTTGGAGGACAAGGTTGGTCCCTTAAAACAGTAGTTATAAGAGTCTGCTAAAACTTCAAGCTGCTTTTTACTTTGATAGTATTTCTGTGGCTGTTGCTGCTATTTATGAACATCTGTAAAAAGGAATTCTTATTTAAAAAAGAGGTTTGTAAGGACCTCTTAGTGTACAAATGTCCAAGCTTGCACAGAAGCTGTAAATAAGATGATTCTTTCTCAGCTATAATCTGTTACTCTAAGTATTGCCTTCCAGAGAGATGGAAAAATGTCACGTGATTTTTGTGCCCAATCACATAACACAATTACAGAATAATCAAGTTAGCAGTTTGCGAATAACTGATGGGTTGAAGCAGAAATAGTGCAAATTGCAAACAAGTAGATATGAAACCCAGTTCACCCAAAGCCTGAAATCAGGAACTTTAATGAATAAATGCTTTTTCAGTGAATAATTTGTCCATTTCTAGACACGTATTGATGAAAGATTATATATTTATAAATAAAAAATAATCCCAAATATTATAAAATAGAGAACACTCATTAAAGGAAATCAACTCAATTATCTTTATAATCTAAACGTATAGTTTACCTTTGCAAATATTTATTTTTGTCTTCATTGCATATGAATATGCAAGTTTAGCTCTTTTCTGAATGAATATACAATGGCAGATGTCTCTCTAATCGCTGCTCTATTCAAACATTAATTGGTAGAACATATGTAGAATTCTACTAGTCTGAATAGGTATAGGATAGCAGCAGTCTTTTTAATCACATCACTATTCAACCACTAATTGGTGTGATGATTAAGGGACATTAGAGGGAGCACTTTGACATCTGATTCTTTGAACTGATGTCTGCTCAGGCTGCACTGTATTCATCATGGCCAGACTGATTTCTTGAATAAAACGCTCTGATTCCCAAATGTGGAAAATATTGCATTAGGATCTATTGAGGTGATTAGGGAATTTGAGAATGATTCTTTTATTTAACTAGTGATTGACTGTATATGCACAAACTATTCATATGAATAATACATGGGTTACTGAGTATCAGAAAGAGCTGAGAAGTAACATCAAGAGATTTTTCTCTTTTCTCATAGTGTCAATAATTAAATATTAATACACATTTTAAAATGTACCAGTTTAATCATTTAGCAGTCAAATTCCTACTCATGCATTTTTTAGATTAACTAATTACTCTGCGTTTTCTCATATAGATACCATATGCTGACATTTATAACCATTTCACTGGAATAAAGTGGTTTACATGTTTACATATGATATCACTTATACTTGCTCTAAGAAATACATATTATAATCCTTGAATTTTCTGTTTTATTTTAGTTTCAATGTCCTAAGGTATTTTCATTAGAATATCTCACTAGCTCTTAACTTGCCTGACTGCTACAAATTAGTGCTTTTATGCACTTTTTCTGTATATCATATTGTAAATACTAGCTGATGGCAGGTTACGCCAAATCCTTTTTACTTAGTCCTCTGCAATAGGTTCCTTCTTACCTTGTGGTTCTCCTGGAGTGCTGTGCAAAAACCACCATGACTTTTTAACTTCCTCTGTTCAGACTTCTTCAGGTTTGGTGTTCTTCAGATTTTATGTTGGATGACTCCCCTTCTTATAGAGCAGCACTCAACAAAGATTTTTAGTTCCAGGTGTATTTCTGATCTTAACCATTTCAATACTGAAGTGTCTCAGAGTTGCAAATTGTTTGGTTTTACACATACATATATGACAAAATGAAAAATGCTTGTCTGCTGCAAATGCTGAATTCTAGGTAAGTCTGGTCAACTCATTCTCCATCAGAGAGTAGAGGTAGAACCAATCTTCACTGTTAACTTTTATCTTCTGCTTAGCCTTGTATTCTTTTAAATGTGGATTTCTATATGAGCACTTTCCTGTGGTTATTGGATGGAGATAAATGTGCCTTCCTGTGTTGGTGTATTGGAAAACAGAATAAATAACAAGAAGACTAGCTTCTCTTTTTTCAGCTCCTCTACTCCCACTTTTCCTTTCTTTTGTGAACTGTTGCCTGCCTTTCTTTTGTAAACCATTGCTTATACTGAAAGCTATACTGCTCTTTCCTTTCCTCTCCTAGACTTTCTTCTTGTATAGCAAAAGCTTCATCTTCAATCTGTGCAGAAATCTGTAAAGTTAAAAATGATCATGAGCTTTACATTGAGAAATTGTAAGTGCTTAAACATTGTTTCTTGGAGAAACCTGTGCCATTGTTGGCCTCTTAGTAATTACTCACTTCAGATCTATTTATATTGTCTAAGTCCAGGAAGACATCTGCTCGCTTGAAGTAAAAGGAGCTGAGAGACCAATTTTAGTGTGAAGGAAGTATGATAGCTTGCTGAATGCTGTATTTTAAGGAGGGCTGGAAGCACTATCCAATATTAAGTTGCACTGAAGTGTTCGTTACAATACCCTGCTTGTAGTTTGTCTGCAACTTTGCCATCTATTTGGAAAAGAATTTTCTGAGTACTAGTCCATCAATTCTTCTACGCATATTAAAAAATAATTAAAAAATATATACGTATAAAAAAAAAATCACTTGATTTTAAGTATGAGTGAACAGGTCTGGCAGGAAAAACTTGGTTTTAATCTTTTAACCAATCCTGGTGGCATTATATGAAAAAAACACTAGCATAAAGTACATTGATACGACAGAACTGTCCAGAAGGTTTGAAAACCTTATCTTGACCAGTTTCTGTTGCATTTTTATCACAATGTACAGTCCTCAGGTGGAGAGCAGTTAACCGCCTCATCACTCGCTGCTCCTTTGCTTACAATATTCAGTACTCTCTGCTTACAGTAGTGTCCTGCTTTCAGGAACTCTTAAATTTTTGGTGGTGCATCTCAGGAATTATTTGAGACTTTCCTAACAACTTCTTTTTTGTTTTATAAACCGATACATTGTTTGAATATAGTGTTGAAAATAAACATAGTATCCCTTCCAGTATTGGTATTAGAAATAATGTTTTTAGACTTCTTCAGTCTGCAAAGTACTGCTAGGTACTCCTTGGTACAAGAACCTTCCTTATAGCATGTGCGCTTCATACTGATGAAATGGGAACTGGTGGGTGGTCCAGTCTTTGGAGTGGTGGTGTTGCCATGTCGAAGTGTATTCTTTCTTAGTCTTCCTGGCTGTGTGCCTGTTCCAGCAATTCCAGCTGTCTTCAGAAAGCTACATGTACGTGTTTTCTGCGGTCACTTCTTCCATCTTCAATCAGTCCTGTTTCTTCAGCAAGTATCAGGGACAGTCACTCAGCAAAAGTGTCTGTTCCCTTCTAATAGTGAGAACAGAACAACAACCTAATGTTGCTTAACTGCTATCTAAAATGGAAGAGGTTTTCTCCTATAGAGCTAAAGATCCTACCACGTGCATTCCATTTGAAAATTATGAAGTTGTAATATATGTCTTTTTGTATTTTCCTTTAAAAAAAAATAAGTTGAAGATTTCTTGTTCATGTGCCATGTGAGAGGAATGTTATTAACATTGTTAGATCAAGTAAACAGATTAAGAAGCATTCAAATGACTACCTGTATAGTTGCCTTAAAGGACATGCACTATTCAGGAAAGACAAACGTAAAGATAAAGCATTTTATGTTAATAATGCAACAGACGGTAAAAAGATAGCAAGGGTAAAACCGAACCTTTATGGATCAAAATCACTTTAGGGAAGGGCAGTAAACTTTTTTCTAGTGTGCTGAGAATATGCTATAGAGTCTCCACACAGCAGGTTTAAATTTGGCTATGGCTGTAAATAGAAATCAATTTAATCATAGAATCATAAAAATGTAGGTTTGAGAGGGTTAGCGAGAGAATTTCTGGATTGGGGCAGAACAAAATATAGTTAGACATTTCTTGACAGGCGTTTGTATAACCCACTTCAAATAGCATATGATGTTGGAGATTCCTCATTCTTGTTAGTGTTTAATCAATGCAACAGTAAGTTTTTCCAAAAATACACTATATTTCATTTGTTGCAGATCAAATTGTCATCTTGTCCTTCTCCTTCTACCTGTAGAATAATCCCTTTTGGTATAAAATCTGTGATGTTAGATAATTTCTGTTAGATATATCCTTACGGTTCTCTATTTTCCTTCAGTAGTTCTTTGCTGGTCATGCTTTCTGAAACTGTTATTTTGTGGCTTTTCTTTGGATTTTCATTTTCTGCATCTTTCTCTAATTGTGATGGTGAAAAACTACACAATTTTTCAGCTGGGACCTAGCTAGCACCAAGAAGAATGGAATAGTTTCTTTGCCTCACACATTGAACTGTCCCACAATGTGCTGTTCCTTCTGCAAGGACTGGATTGTCTTGTATTCAATTTATGGCCTAAATTCTGACCCTTCAATTTGGCTTGATTTTTAAATTCTTATCTTGCCTTTTTAAAAGTTTAGTATCTTCTCTTTCCCTGTTTCCCTTATTCTACGACACATGATGTTAGTAGAAACCATTAGTACGTTCTTCTTTTCCAGCTGTCCAACTCACTGGGGTCCTGGGTGAATCATGAAGCATCTTTTTACATGCCCATGTTGGCTTTTTTTATTGTATTGTAATTTTTAATAAGTGTACTCCATTTTCTCTGCTGGGGGCTATAATTGCTATCTTCACATCCCTTTTTTTAAAAGGTAACATGTTTTTCTCTTCTGGCTTTTTGGAACCCCAAGCCCTCAGAGGCTTTGAGTGCAATTGATAATGGTCTGTGGGTTGCTTCAGTTAGTTCCTTGATGACTCAGTGATATATGAACTGCATCTGTCTGATAAAAAAAAAAAACAAAAACAAAAAACCAAACCCAAACAAAACTCCAAACCTCTGTTTTCCATACTGAAGGCTGCAATCTTATGTTCTTGCCAAAAGTAATACTTTTGGTAGTAGTTGTGGCTGTACTAGGCCATCTTCATGAAGAGAACAGGGAAGGCTGTGAGTAATTCAGTTCACTCTGCATCATTTATTTGGTCTCCTTTCCAGTACATAACTTGTACTTCTTTTTATTTTCTTCTTAATTCTCATGTAAATAGAACCTTTTTCTTACTATTTTTTCCTCTTCCTTGCTAATTGAAATTTGCTTGGTGCCTTAGCTTTCTGAACACAGTGCTTGTGTTATTCATTTATACTTAGAAATTTATATACTTAGGTATGTGTCATAGTTTCCCGGCTTTTATGATTTTGATTTCCAGGCCATGAGGGCAAACATGGTATGATCATAATGGTCTGTTAAGTGCCTTTTTTTTTTCTTTTTT
>VYZM01015722.1:89172-107150 GCA_013398915.1 Dromas ardeola | reverse complement strand
TCGGTGGCGGTCGTTAACGCCTCTTGTGACTTCGTCGCTGTTCCACCGCGCCATTGATGTTAACGTTTAAAAGCTACTCGGAGTTTGCAGAAATAAACCTGGTGCGTGCTCTTCTCGGGGTTTCTTTAAATTCGTGCCTGAGCTTGTTAATTTACTGCCGGCAGGAGCTTGTTCCTTCATTTTACGTAGTATCCGTGGTAGCAAATGCCTGAAAACTTCCCTGTAAGTTCACTGCTGCTAGTCTGTAGGATCTACATATGCTGTCTGTGTGGGTAGAGATGCTGTCTGCTTTGAATGTGAGGAGAATCCCTTTTTTACAAATAAAACGTTGTGGGATTTTTAGTGTATGCGCAGAGCAACTGAGAACAGTGATGTGACTTCAGTAGTCAATACATGTGGTGGACACGATGCCTACGTAGTGTTGTTCAGAACAAAGCCCCCTTTGCTCTTGTTGTAATACTCATTTTCCTTTCTCTAGAGTGAGGCAGAAGTGAATCCCAAAGCTTATCCCCTGGCTGATGCACAGCTCACCAAAACGCTACTGGATCTTGTGCAGCAATCCTGCAACTACAAGCAGCTACGCAAGGGAGCCAATGAAGGTGAGACCTGCGTGTTGCAAAGCGTGCTAGAAATCATAGCAAGGATTTTGTGAGAAGCTGTGGCTAGAGATTGTCTTTTCTCTCTAGTGGTGGGCCACTAACGTTACATACCACAAATATAGGCTGGGCAGAGAACAGATTGAGAGCAGCCCTGAGGAGAAGGACTTGGGGGTGTTGGTGGATGAGAAGCTCAACATGAGCCGTCACTGTGCGCTTGCAGCCCAGAAAGCCAACTGCATCCTGGGCCACATCAAAAGAAACGTGGCCAGCAGGTCCGGGGAGGTGATTTTCCCCCTCTACTCCGCTCTGGTGAGACCCCACTTGGAGTACCACATCCAGCTTTAGAGTCCTCAGCACAAGAAGGACATGAACCTGTTGGAGCAGGTCCAGAGGAGGGCCACAAAGATGATCAGAGGGCTGGAGTACCTCTCCTATGAAGACAGGCTGAGAGAGTTGGGGTTGTTCAGCCTGCAGAAGAGAGGGCTCTGGGCAGACCTTATAGCAGCCTTCCAGTATCTGAAGGCGGCCTACAAGAAAGCTGGAGAGGAACTTTTTACAAGGGCACATAGTGATAGGACGAGCAGTAATTGCTTCAAACTGGAAGAGGGTTGATTTAGATTAGATATCAAGAAGAAATTTTTCACGATGAGGGTGGTGAGACACTGGCACAAGTTGCCCAGGGAAGCTGTGGATGCCCCATTCCTGGAAGTGTTCAAGGCCAGGCTGGATGGGGCTTTGAGCAGCCTGGTCTAGTGGGAGGTGTCCCTGCCCACGGCAGGGGGGTTGGAACTAGATGATCTTTAAGGTGCCTTCCAACCCAAACCATTCTATGATTCTATAGATCTGGATATTGCAAGTGTCCCTCTCCCTCCTTTTTCTAGCCTGCTTAAGCAATATTCAGGGACAGAACTAAGCTGTAATCTTTTCAGTATTTATATACAGTTCTGGTAGATGCCCAAACTGTGTTCCTGGTGTGTGTCCTGTGATCATGCATACTTTAGTGGTGTGGCAGTGGGATTACCAGATGTCTAGCCAGTTTAGAATCTTAAAAAGATTGGGGTTTGAGGGGACCTCTGGAGGTCTGTAGTGCAACCTGCTCAGAGAGTGGCTCCCTTCACAGTTGGATCAGGTTACTCGGGGCTTTGCCGTGTCAAACTTTTTTAAAAAAACAATCCCTAAGGATAGAAACTCCACAATCTCTCAGGATCCATGTCCCATGGCTTAAACCTCCCTCATAAGGGAGGGCATGTGGGGGAATAAAATTCCAGCATGTCCCCAGAATCTTCCTGAGGCAACAGTCACAGTCTGCAATTTGTCCTTTTTCCTGTGTGCCCACGGGGACAATCTGGCTCCATTGTCTCTGCAGTCCCCTTGAAGCAGAAGACAGCAGTTGTGTCACCCATACTCCCACCTCGGCCCCCTCTTCTCCAGGCTAAACAAACCCCAGCTCCCTCGGTCTCCCCTCATCCGTGGTGTGACCCAGAAGCCCTGGGCTGGCCTCGCTTCCTTGTGAGTCTCTCTCCTGCGTTCGAGGGCAGCGCTGGGCACAGTACCCCTGGAGCAACCCTATGGATAACCCCCTGCCTGGCCCTATAGCTGCTGTTTTCCTTTGGCCTGTCCTCATGCTACCACTAGATCTCCTTGCTCATGCCAATTACAACATCTCCTAATGTTTTTCCTTAGATGTGCTTTCCAGAAGGACCTAGACTTACTCTTCAGTTTCTTTTACAGCCACCAAAACACTGAACCGTGGGATAGCGGAGTTCATTGTGATGGCGGCAGATGCAGAACCCTTGGAGATCATCCTGCACCTCCCTCTTCTCTGTGAGGACAAGAATGTACCTTACGTGTTTGTGCGCTCCAAGCAAGCCCTGGGCCGGGCGTGTGGTGTTTCCCGGCCTGTCATCGCCTGCTCCATCACCATCAAGGAAGGATCACAGCTAAAGCCTCAGATCCAGTCTGTCCAGCAAGCTATAGAAAGACTGTTGGTCTAAATGCCCATGAGTTTTAAGTGTGTGTGGAATAGGAAAGTTGGAAGTCAGGGGAATTAATGTCTAGCTTCAGTTGAGATTACAATTTTGATATCAGTGTTTCATTTCAAAACACCACATTTTTGTTTAATAACGGCTTAATTCTTAGTGTTTCTGCATCTCCTCCCCCCTCTTTTCTATTATTCCACCCCAACAGATTCATTCTCATTGTATTACTTCTTGAAAAGTGACTCTGTACAATTGTATTTCCTGTTTGATGTTAAATAGAAAGAAAAAACAAATGCCCCCTTATCTCCATGTCTGCCTGCTCAGGCCTTTTTTAACCCAGCCATTAGCTTGCTCTATGTTGCAGTATTTCTGCTAAGCTTTGGCCTCTAACAGGTGTGAGTAACTCTGTGTTTCTGAATGGTTTTAGTCTACTGAGGATAAGGCATGTCAGTTCCCGGCACAGTGCGTGCATTCAGACTGCGTGATGGAGCAGCATAGCCCGTGTATAAGGCATGCAGTGGCTACTGTGTAGCAGCGGACGGAGCCAAGGTCAGTACACACAGCACAACCCTTTTTCTTCTCGAAACCAGACGAGAGACTTCTGTTAAGAGGTGTACGGGGAGCAGAAATCTTACGGCAGTGCACAAGGGGAAATCTCTTATCTCGCTTATTTTTAAATACTGACTTTTTAAGAAAAATAAAATTGCTAACAAAGCTAAATATAATTGTCATTCCCTCAGGGAAGCATTTGCAGCTAACTAACTGAAGTGTTCCTGCTTGTGAAGCTAAATTGCTCAGAGATTGCCTAAAGGCTATTGCAGTGTAATAGTTCATACTCCTTCAGTTTTCTTTGCGTGGACTGTATCAATGAGCTTGGACTTCGAGGGTATTTAAGTAAAAGCACATGGTAGAGAGCAGCCTGCTGTGTCTGACAAGTACCCTGCCTAATGCTTTTAGAGAAGCTGTTGTACTATAGTCACCTGAGTAAAGATAAACCCGTTAAGTCATGGCCACGGCAATAGAGCAGGTCATTTTTCAGATAAAACAATTTGTGTCTCAAGAAGAGAATGCTGGATAATCTCACGTTCTGGAAAAGCGTGAAGCACTACCAGCATTCGGGATTAGTGGTGGTTTTACAGAGCTAGCTTTAGTTAAATGCATGTTGTATAATAAATCCACGTACTGCTCTGAGCAGAAGAGTCTAAATCTCTGCGTTGGAAAGGGCCATATCAAACCTGTTTTCTATTGCAGGATGTCAAAGCAAAGGTAGCATGGAAAGACCAGTATGTACAACAGCAGAAGGGAGAGTAAGATCTCCTGTAACGTTTCCGCAGAGGGGCTAACTTCATACCTTTAGGAAGTATGTCCCTAGCAGATGAAATCAGCTCACTAAAGATCCAAGACGCATCATGTCTGTGTATTTTTGTAAATGATGACAACTAATGTCCTTGCTGAGGTGAACTTAATACAAAGATTTTAGAGTCCTTTCATTAAGTTCAGAAATGCTGCTGCTCCCTTCTGCTGATGCTGACTGTTGAGCTTGTTGTGTTTAAAACCACAGCTTTGCAAAGGACTTGCCCTATTGTACCATGCCAAGACAGCTGGTGATAAGCAGCAGAAATAAAGGATTCTTGAGTAAGCAAAACTGCCTTCCACCACCATCCCTGTTGAACTTCTGCTTAATGAAATAGCTTGCTTTTAAAAAAAAAAATAAATAAAAAAAAACAAACAGGAGGAAGATCTAATAACCCAGACAAAACAAGCCATCATCACCCAAAACCTGGAATATACTGTGCCTGGGGGTTAGCAAGCCAAGAGGGAAGTCAACAAGGGCATTTGGGGAATGAAAATTCACAGAATTAAGGACAGGCTAGTCTCACTATTTCATTGCATTCAATTCAAGTCTTGCTAAGATGAGCATTTACAGTGACTTCTTTGCCAAAGGGCAAAATAAATTGATTGCTTAGACAGATCTTTATTAAAAATAACTACTATAATGCAGGCTGATTAAAAGTATAACAGACTACGTAGCTTTAATACTGCAGAGCTCAACATGGATGGCCTAGCTGCTCCTCTGAGAGGAGCTGTGGAGGTGGCAGCGAGCAGCGTGCTGGCACAGCTAGGTGGGTCGCAGTGCCAAGACAGTGTTCACGGCTGGCTCCGATACATGTGCCACACTACAACACAGGCACGACCTTAATATATGACTTAATTCTTCAATAAGTTGCCCAATAGTTTGTGCGCCAAACAGGAATCCCTAAAAACACCACACAGACCAAAATGGATATCTCATGTATCCCATATTTGCATCCCGTAGAAAGTTACGGTTTAGCTAAACAATTAGTCCTGTTTTCTAGAGCAAAAGCGATGACTATCCGGTTTAATCGTTTTGCACTGCACAGCAAGTAGGGCATGCCAGACATGAGAGTTTAAAAACCAAAACATAGACAGGTGCATATGCAGCCTCTATAATTAAAAAAAGAAAAATACTGGAAGTAACAAGGGCTACTCTACTCAGCTTGCTTTTTTTTATTTTTAAAGCACAAATTTGAGAACAGAAGCCTGCATAATAGTCTGACTCATGCTCGCTACAGAGGTGGAAAAGCTCTGTGCTATCTCAGTAATTTAACTGAGGTAAGCGCTTGCAGCCTTCCAGGGAACATGGCTTTTTTTTTTTTTTTTTTCCTCTCTTCTTTTTTTAAACCAGCTTTTGCTATTACCATTTAAAAATGGAATACGTGGCTTTGCAGCTTTGTGAAGTGCTGGCTTTTTACCCAAAGGATTGGGTACTGCTTCCCAGTAATGATTTTCTCCTTCATGATCTGCTGATGATCTTTATAATGCTGATGATGGAAAAGAAATTTGATTACAAGTACTGGCGCTGACTGGCTGTTTTGGAGAGGAGAGTAATACACCGCATTTATACCCTCTGTTAGCACACAGACTTGACCTGCTGCTTGAATTCTTGTGGTGCCATTAACACAGATCACTCTGTTTTGTTACTCACATTGAAGTGATTTTTGCTGTCTTTAAGATGCAAAGATGGTATAGCCAGTGTTACAAAGCAAGAGAGGTCCAAAACAACTTTTATTAAGAAACCAGGAAGGCACAACTGTGTTTACTTGTAGTGGGTGACCTGAGTTAGCAGGGAATTTAATTCTGCCTTTGGCTACTGCGAACAGAAGGCAACTTTGCAGAGATGTTTCACAACTAAGAGTAACAAGTTTCTCCACTGCTAGATTCAGCAACATTTAGTCGCCTTTCCCTCCTTAGCAAGGTTAAACAGACACAGCTGCCACATAAGACAGCCAAAACTTTAAGCAGATCGAAGTTAACCAGGGGCCTTCTGCTCCTGCTTAGTGCTCACTGAAGTAAATACTCAGTCAGCGCGTCCATGAGCTCCTGCTTCTTACCCCCACCCTTCAGCCCGTAGAGTCTGCATGCCTCCTTCAGAACAGGTACAGTCAGCTTGCCTAGAGTGCCCTTCTGCACGTGACTCTGCAGCTCATCTTTTGAGATTTCTACCTTGGGCTTCTTCTCAGTTTGACCATCAGAAGCTAGAAAGATAAATTTTAGGTCACCAAGATTCCAAAAAGCTTCTTAATAGAAAGACATCAATGTTTCATACACATACCACGGTTAATGCCTGTTAGCACACGGTACTTTAACAGCTACCTACACACTCGCAGATCGAGTTTCCACAGTTTGTTTTATGAAGCAGGTGTCGTATAGTATATTTCATTGATACGAGCAATCTCAAACTCAAGTAAGAAACTTTGTGTTCTGAGGGAAAGATTACCCCCAAAATACAACTTTTAAGGGATTCTCATCTAGACAGGAGAATGCAACTATTCCGCAGGGAGTTCAGCCAACTGACACTCCCACTTTATGCAGAGTTTCATAGACTCCCAAGCTACACATGTGCTCCAGCATTACTTAGACATTTAGCCCTAAAGATGCCCATCTTGGACTCACTAAACAGCCCATGCATAGAAGCCTGCTTTCTCACCAAGAACACAAACTGAAAGCATGAACAATTTTACTACTGTTGTAAAAACCACAAAGTTATTAATAATGATAAAATAATAATAAATATATATTTTGCAGTAATTTACTCCCATTGCTTCCTATACTTCTCTATTTTTTCAGTATGCAGTTTCTCATTCCAGCAGTTCTCTAGAAGGATACCACAATAACCTCTACTCTCGAAGAATCACCGCTGAATGTAAGTCCACTTTCTTGTGGAGATGAGTAAAGAGTCATTGCACAAGCAGCTTTAAACTAGGAGACAAACTGAAAACACAGAAGCCTCTAAACAAACACAGACACCACGTTACATGTCTGCACCACAATTACTTACCTTGTTTTCGCTTTACAGCCTTCCCATCAGGATTGTAGTCAGGGGGATAAACCAGCTGCTTAAACTCCTCCACCAGGTTGCCCAGCCTGCGGTTCATCTCTTCAGCCTTTGGCACTGGCAAAAGAGAAAGATTTGCCCTCTCAAAAACTGAGCAATCTCAGAAAAGTCTCAATGAGGCCATCACCAGATACAATTGTGCTTACCTATGTTATGATACTCACAAATGAAATATAAACCTCTTGGTAATATCAAGTGTTTGTATTATACATATGTAATGGCCTTGCACATATCCCTAAACAGGAAATATATATGCAGAACAAAACTGACGTGGTGGAAGTGATATAGAAGATCTCCTACCTGGTTGCATTGTTACCCAGGTCTAATCTCAGACATTTAAAATACAACAAAATCTAAGGTTGCAAGTAGTTTGAGGCAGAACAGCTTGTTTCTGTCACGTATTTGTATGATATCTAGCACAGAGACCTAGATTGTTTGTTAGGTATCACTTCAGAAGAGACAATTAGTTACACTAACGCTATTCCTGGAGTACAACATAATTTCAAAAAAGGAACTTCCCCTTCAGGAGAAGGTTTCTATTCTTTGACAAGATATTCTTATATAAAAACTCTCAGAGCCACAAGGTGGCATTATTGCCTCCTAGCACAAATTCTTTAAGTAATTCTGCCCATTTATCAGACTGAAATATTAATTAGATTCTTGAAGTGAGGAATTTCAGAGAAAAGATTTGTCATCATAGCAAAAAGGTGATTCAATTTTAATTTTGGACGGTAAAGTGATCAATTTTTCCTTTATCTTAAAGCTGACAACAGTAGAAAGTAAGGCTTCAGTATTTCAGGATGGACACATCCAGAATTCTACACCTTGGAACTGCACACAACTAAAATATTTTTTAAAAGACATTTGGTTTTGTAGTAGCACATCTCTGACTTAGAACAAAGTCAAGAGCCCTCTACCCCACTTCCCTTCACACCCCTCAATAATTCTCACTTGTAAGATCCTCAGCTTGTTCTGGTTCCATCATATCCAGCGCCAAAGCCTCCAGATTCCTGAAGTGCTGCTGCAGTACTGGGTTCTCAAAACTGTCAGGCCTGTCAAGAATCCCCCAAAATGTCAGTGCATGCTGTCAAGAAGACAGACAAGACACATAAGATCTGCCACCAATTTATTTCAGAGTAAAACTTCCCTCTTCCCCACATAACAATCCACCTCATCAGAACTGCTCTTCCTGTTTTCAATGTACCTGCTGAATCACTATCCTGTCATGCATCAGCCGCATTAGAAAGATCTGTGAGACAAATGGAGACAGTGGCATTCTACTTTAATACCAGTTATGCTACTTTCCACATACCTAGAAAAAAATCTCCCATAATAGCACTTCAGAAAATTTATCCTACCTATAATGAAAAAGCCTAACTACTCTCTCTAAAGTGCTCTAATTTAAATGATCCAGGTCTGATCTGTAACAGATTGGCAGAACCACAATAAAATGTGATACCTCTGCAACAAATGACAACAGCCCAGAGTACAAGAGCAATTCTATGAAGAACTCCAGAACGTGCTACATACTGCATGCGGTGCCTGGGTATCCAGAATAATTAAAAATAAAGTTCGGACAAAGCTACTGCAAAGGGAAGCAACTTGCATCAAAATGCATCAAAATCCCATCTGTGGACACCACAGCTGAACAAAGTATGCAACAGAGCAAGCAACAGTGTTGTGTTTTCTTCCCTGTGCCACCCCGCAGCATGCACACTACTTATCTCCACGTACCTGTATTTGAATCGGAGTTTTTGAATTATTTCCTTCATTTTGTCCACCTGCTCTCGACTTGCTGGAACCTTTTCTGTAAAATCAACATTCCGTTTGTCATCTGCATATGGTAGGAAAATCATGTGGAAACCTACACAGAAGAAAGAGAGCAAAGAACAGTTATACATAACCACCGCCTCAAAACAGTAACTTATGGCAAAGACCAAGATGCTAATTAGCTGGGTCTGATGACTCCAAACTAGCAACTATTTTGCTGTAAACAACAGCAATGCATAATACCTCCTAGTACCTACAGCATGACACTCAATCCTAATCTCAATGTATATAACCAGCATCACTAATGGCTTTTTGAAAGAGATTCAAACTAAATGCATGGCTTAGAGCTGGAAAACTTGTTGCCTGCTATTTATACAGGAGAACAATTTGTGCACCTTCCCCACCTCTCCCTGGATATGAGCTTGAAAAAGGCTTGTTTGAAAATTAAGTTAATGCCCACGCTTTACACCGTGCACAAGCAGTGTTACTGTCCTTCCCAGAAGATTTTCCAGTTAAAGAGGCGAGAAAATGTAAAAGAGCAAGAGTCTGCCTTTGCTCTTTGATCATTCTCTACTCAGCTGCTACAGTGCGAGGCTCAGTATGTGAGATTATTTATTTAAGGCTTTAAAATGTATCCAAGAATACAATAAAATTTAGGGAAAGACATTCTGTCTAGTCAGCAAAAAGAAAAAAGGGCTTTTAATTGTTAGGTCAGCTACTTGAACATGCTAAAAAAAAGTAGGAGGTGAGAAAATACTGTAGCCATGCTACACCTAGGCAAGCACTGATGCAACTGGAGTTTTAAAAATAGATTCAACATCAGATGCTTACAATGACAAAACTGAAGAAGAGGGATGTTGGAAAGCACTCTCTCCATCTTTAAGGGGAGCAGCGCCAAGAATATTTTTTACACAATACAGGAGGCTATTATGCCGACTGCATCCAACCGTGCAGGGAAAGGCAGCATCTCTTCCCATACCTGGAGGGGCTACCTGCACCTTCTGCTCATCCACCTCTTCCTCCTGGGGAACCAGGGCCACGAAGCGAGGTGGGGTGTTCCGGCGGGCAATGTATCTGCATAGTGCCATCACTTCCCTCTCCAAGCATTTCATCAATAAGGCATTAAACAGCGTTGTACTCCCTGTAAAGTAAAGACTGTATCGGTCAGATTGACAGCTTTGCTCCTGTGTTGAGGACCGTAACCCTAGATATTACAGTTTCAACACCTGTGATTTCTTTGAGATGCTTGCAATATTTCCAGAATAAAAAGCAACTTTTGGAAGGGGAAACCCTCAAAAATAACAATGTTACTGTCTCTCCTGACCAGAGCAGTGAGAGAACTGGTGGAAGAAATGAAATCACTAGCATGTAAGCAATGAAATATGCTTGAAAATTAGAAACAGCTATCTACAAAGCTTCTTTCTGGTCTGGTGGGACATCATAGTAGCAGCATATCATAGGACCTTTTGCAGAAGTAACACACTAAGAATTCAGATTGCAGTATTCCTCTCTTGAGGCACATGTTTGCTCTGTATTTGAGCAGATATGGTGGAAGGTGGTGTTTGATTCAGGGAAATGCTAAGCTGCTGGAGAAGCTAGTGTAAAGGTTCTTCTTTAGTCAGACACCGCAAAGCATCTGGTCATAACTCAGCCCTCTTTATCCAATGGTAGATTGAGGAGCTGGAGATTTTTCTTTACTATCCCAGCTTGGGATGGATTAATACTATATTTCTAGATAAGCAGACTTACATATACACATAAAAAGGGGAGAAAAAGCAGCCCTAAACATCCACTCCTTCTCTCTTTACAAGCCCATAAAGTGCTGTTAATTCAACCATGCTTCCCAAGTATTGTGTTTCCACTTCTAGCTGATATGGACTTAAAAACAGCAATTATCTTCACTGGTTTGGAGTTTGGGGGGTTTCTTTGCCTTTTTTTTTTTAACCACCCTTGCCTTCTTGTCAGGTACTAGGATCCTTCACTGTCACGAATGACAAAACCAAATATTTTGGGACTATGTCTGTACAGTTTCATTAGCTGCCTGTCATGATGGATGAAACATGAAGCCAAATCAGCTCTTCTGCTATTGAAGAAAACAAGAATTAACTGCAGCTGAGAGAGGCAGTAACAGTTAATTCTACACTTTTTAACATTAGCAAGTTTTTAAGTTAGACAAAGATTTTATACTCAACAATCCCCACTCAAACACACTATGAATCAGCTGGTTACCCTAATGCCAGGTGGTGAATCTTCTCTTGCCGTCTTTACTTACCACTTATTATGGACTCCTCAGGATAGATGAACTGGGAGGGCTTGATATGGTGGTGCTGTTTTAGCATCGAAAGTGGTTTGAAGCCAATCAGAAACAAGCCCGGAGAATCAAACCGTTTTATTTCTTCTGTTTCCTCTTTCTCCAGCACAATCTGGCGGTTTCCATATGTCTACATCAGGGAAGAGCAGATAGTAGCGCTGCCAGCATAAAAAAAATTGCAGGGGGAGAGGACGAGGAGGGGGACACAGGAAGAGGGTGCAATTGCTGTCTTCCACCACTGAAAAGAGGGTTATAGACAAGACAGAGCAAACTCTCATCATTAGTGCACACTGAAATGGCAAGTCACAGTCTGTGACCATTATCCCAAGGGAAATGCCACCTGGACATTAGCAAAACACACTTCCCTAAGATAATGGTTAAGCCCCGGCACAGAGAGGCTGTCACATTTCATCCATGGAGTTCTTTAGAGCTACCCCAAACAAACCCTGAGCAACCTGATCTGGTTTTGCGAGTCCTGCTCTGGGCTGGATTGGATCAGACATTTTCAGAGGTCCTGTCTGATTCTGAACTTGCTCCACCGAGATGCACGTCAGCTACCTACTCCTGGCAGAAAACAGCGACTGAGATTTTGAAGCATCACTCATATGTCGCAAAACCAAAAACATATTGTAGTCTGTTCATCTCCTGTACTGTATTTCAAGAAACTGATGTCCAGTATAAATAAACTTAATATTTAATCTTAAGACAACAACCTTAAGAGCCTTTGGTATGGAAGGACACACAAAGTGCACTTGTGACAATATACCTAGCAACTGCATAACCTGCTTTGAAATAAGGCTTTGTGCAAACAGAATGTGACATTCAATCTACATCAGCCAAACAATCAAGCAGGAAGGCAAAACAAAGAACAAAATAGCAAAAAACAAAGATAATGTGCCCCTTCTTTTGTTTAGAAAAGAGCTCCAACCCACTCCCCATGATTCACACACATACGTTTAATAAAATGGACAACATATGTTCCTAATGAATCAAAAGATAACACTAGCAGTGACAACACAAGGTCATATAAGGTCAGGTTCTAACAACCTGGTTCTGCCTTACAGAAAGAAATGACCTATGTTCCTGAGTGCACTTCTATCAGTAGCTATGCTTTCCCTTGACAGTCACACCAGAAAAACAACCCACTCTCACTCTGCATAGCTTACAAAGTGACCAGGCTATCCCCAGAAATACAGACGTAAATATTTCTGCATCTGATCTTGAAAGCAAAATACAAACAAAAGCAGCAAGAAAATTGGCATCTCCCCCCTACATCACAGAGACAGAAAAAAGCAGGCACATAATCAATACATTACCTGAGCCCTTTTTGTGTCAGTAGGCAGGAGCAAGCTTCCTGTTTTTCCATTAAACATCCTTGTTTTTGTTTTAACCGGTTCATTAGTTTCCCGATAAAGCTTCACAGGATATGGCTTATGAGCTTTTTGAACAAGGTTGTAAACACCAACAGAAAGCGACAGATCTTTGTTCAGATACAGATTTAACCTGTGTAAAAAAAGCAGATACAGACTTGAGACTTCAAAATATAACTTTTGCAATCAAAAGTCATCTCCTCAGATAACTACTTTTCTCTGACCTCCTCCCATTGTCCTCCCCCAAAATCATGTGTATCTCTGGAAACATAATATTACTCGGTTAATAATCTCACTTGTATTAAAACATTCTTGCAATGCTGTCACTTCTGGACATAAAAATGATTTAAACACAAATAATTTACCATATTTCTTTCACCTTTTTTCATTCTGATGGCAGCTATGCTCAAGCACAGCAAAGGACAAGTTCACATTTGGGCACCCAACTTGCACTTAATGAAAAGTAACTTCTGAATTCACACAGCTGTTCACCCAGAAGGCAAAATTCCCCAAAAGAACTCCATCAATACAAACAATACCAAAATTTAAGAAAAAAAAAAAAATCAGAAGTTAGAGAACTATTCAGAAGTAAACGTTTAAAATTGGAGGTAATCTTCAAGTTCTGAGAGCAGAACAGTGAATTACTGTGAATGTTACTTCTGCTCCTCTAAAAGGTATCACTGTTACAGGATTCTTCCTCCTCAGTTAATAGAAAACTTGAGGAACATTCACAGAAGAGGAAAATAAAGCTGTGAGCAGGAGCAAGAATGCCAGCGACAACAGCTCAAATTGGGATTTTTTAAAAGATATATATATATATATATTAAAAAAAAACACTAGGCTGTGAAGTTCATTCCCCTACTGTGCTTCCACATCATTCTCCTATGAATTCACTCATTAAAAAAATCATTATGGAGTACATGATTCCAAAAATACTTTCTATCTGCTTTATCAAGATCCTTTTAATCTCTCTGTAAGTATCTCTAATCTTTCAGTAGGAGATCAGAAATATCAAGGCTGTGTGAATCCATACCAAGTGCTTAGACAGACTGGCCACATATAACTAGTTAAAAATAGGCCAAAATACCTCCCAGTCACATTGAGGTGAATTTTTTCTAAGCTAACACTAGTAAGAAAACACTAATTTCCATCAGATTTCACTATAAACTAACCATTTTACATGAGGGAAAAAGAAGGCCTAACTTCACTCTCCACTCTCTTCATCCACCAAGGACAAATATCCTTGGAATCTACGGAAGAAACACCAATCTTGACCTAGGAATTAAGACTGAGGAATGTAAGCACTGATGCCTTTACAGACCAATCATTCCAGAAGAGGAAGACAAGATGCAGCCTAAAAATAACATCAGGTGCCTCCATTGAATGAAATATCTTAACTAGGTACAAACCTGACTAAAGTCCGTTTCTTTGTCTCCTTTGCTCGCACTTTCTTCATGAGGTGTTCCAGTTTCCCTGACTCTTCAGGTTGGATCCCAAGGTCCTCATCCTCTGCTACGTTTATAATATCCCTGTAGAACAAAGAGATATCGAACCCTCCAGGCTTCTTCAAGTGCATCAAATCCAGGATGATACCTAGAAACAAGGTAAGAGATGGGAAGAGGATCACAGAAACTGCTTTTTTCTTACATCAGCATGTTTCTCAGTGCTCTCAGATTTCTCTAAGCAAAGAATTTAAGCAAGAAAAAGCTCCAAGTTGTCATCTGCACCAGATGTGAAAGTTTCCAGGGAAAGGCAAAAGACATTCTTGAACTTCGAGTCAAAACAACATAGCATAGAAAACGTTCCCTCCCTAATTAAGTACCTGGACAACATTGTGTATGAAACAGCTCTGACAAGCTCCTATAAAACATAATCTTACCTCAGGCATAGAGGGAAGTAATGAGTTCAGAAATTCCCCTTTCCCAGTTATAAGGGCTAATGGATTAAGGAAGCCTCACAGCTTCTAGATCCAGCACATCTGATAAACTTCAAAAACACTGCTTATCTCAGCTACATACTTGAATTAATGAAGCATTTTCTCTCTCGTCTCTGAGCTCAGGTTGCTGTTCTTCAACTAGTTCAAAATGGACCCATTAAAGTAATTTTTCTTTTGTGTTAACTTGGTGTTACTATTCCCTTCCTGGAAAATGGTGGAACAATGAAATAAAGTAGAGTCTGTTTTCCAC
Source organism: Dromas ardeola (assembly GCA_013398915.1). NCBI lineage: Eukaryota > Metazoa > Chordata > Aves > Charadriiformes > Dromadidae > Dromas > Dromas ardeola. The sequence continues at coordinate 92,518 of VYZM01015722.1, read as the reverse complement.
GGACCTCTCAAGTCCTGATTTATGCTATCAGAGTAGAAAAACAGATCCTAGAAAATAAGTGTTAGTTGTTGGATACCAGACTGGATAACAGATTTTCTAATTTAGATTAGATACCAAATTTCTAATTTAGAAAGCTTGAGAAAGATTCCCCAGTTCTGATGATTTTACATTCTTTTTCCATCACAAACCTGCAATGTGGTTAACATCACTTTTATTCTGCCTGAAATTAAAGGGGAAAATAATGACCTGTGTCTCTCAGATCACCAGCTCTGGTCCTGGCCAGCTTGGCTTTAGCACTGTCATTGGCATGAGGGTCATCCTCGTTGGTGAAGAGCATGATCCTTTTGTGGCTCAGTCTGACTCGGACATCACTGAAGAGATTAGAGCAGGCCCACAGTGCTTCACCCAGTGAGTAGTCAGCATTGTGGCCGAAGGTCTCACGGAAAAGTCCTCCTCCTTCATGTCCCCTGTATTGGTCCAGCTCTAGAACACGCTTTGCACCTAAGGGGAATAACAGCATTCACATGCAGTAGAAATACTGAAAGAAGTACTACAAACTCTTCTAAATACACACCAAAGGTCCATTGCAGCTGATGTCTGAGCAATGTCCCCTAGCATCTGTGCGGCGGTGCCCTTCCAACACCTGGCTGGGAATATTGTTCAGCAATTCAATTGTTCCGCAATTTCAACATTTGCAATATTGCAAGCCAGTTACCACTTTAAAGCACTTACTAGGGCCAAGAGGACGCAAAGTGCCCTGTCACCAATGTGGGGCTCTTCCTTTTGGGGGAGGGAAACAGGCAGGGATCAAAGTATCGCAAACCCTCTACCCTGAAAGGTCAAATGCTCAGCAGAAAAGGCAGCAATTGCACCCGCTGCAGAGGTACAGCAGACTGCTGTGTCATGACAGAAAGGAGAGGACCCTGAAATACATCCTGCATCTCCATGGCACGTTGGGAAGGTGGAGAATTCCTCCTGATCCCTTGCCCCTCATGTCAGATAGAATCAACCGAGAGGTCAGACATGGCCCATAGATCACCACGTGGAGCACAGCAACATTCAGCGCAGGTGTCAACAGCCTTTTTAAAGCTCTGCGGATTCCTCCCGCCCAACTATGACTCCTTTTCCCAGCTGTCTAAGAGCAGATTCTCTGTTTTCTCCCATAACTCTACAAAGGGAAACAAGCTTTCATTTTTCAGCTACTGCATTCTGCAGAGCTTCTTCTTTTGTCCTTTGCTCAAATTCTACAGCACTCTTGAAACCTCATCTGAAAATGTCTTTTCCCCTGCTATTTACTATTTTATTTTCATCTCCTCAGCGGTCATCTAATTAATAACATAAGTGTTCATAATTATGTACTGCATAATAACTAACTATAGCATGTCTTCCTTCTCCAGAGCACACCGCTCTCCAGGGGCAGCAAATTCTCTTCCTTTTTAACAACACCCAGTTTTCACCTGCACTGTCTTTATCAGCATGGCGAAGCTACTGCCTCTAACGCAGGGAAAAGGGCAAGCAGAGAAGGAGGAGGAAAAAGGATGAGCAAGAAGCCTAAGGCACTTGCTGCCAGAAAAGGGAGAAGAACCTAGGGCAGTCTTGTCAGGTCCTTGTCGTGATTAATTCTGAAACTAGGACAAGGCACAGTTCTTTCGGGAGAATCCCATGTGCCATTAAACCTGCACCTCCTACTTAAGAAAATGAAATCAAACCTCCTCAGACATAAAGGTTGTTATTAAAAGCTAGTAGACAAAATCTCCCCTCAAGACTCTCCGCTGTCAGACAATTTGTCACTAAGAAATTCCAAGAAAATGGAAGAGCTAAATTAAAGAATTGCAAAACTTATTATGAAAATAAGAGATGGAACACCCCTAAAACAGGTTAACATATTGGACAACCTGTCCTAGCTGGCCCTGCTTGAGCAGAAGGGTTGGACAAGATGACCTACAGAAATCCCATCCAACCTCAGCCATTCTGTGATATGCTCCATCAGCTGGAATCCATGGTGCCTTAGCATGTACATGCACTTTTCTGAAGTGCAGCAGACACATGATGGGCTTTCAAGAGTTCTGTTGAGATCCTCTTAGGTTTAGCAAACAGCAAATGAACAACTGTGTTAGAAGAAAAGACATAGGAAAGGGACCTGAACCAACTATAACAGGAAAAGCTAAGCTCCCACTAAGTTTCTAAGCTTTCGATAAATTTCTATATCTGTCCCCCCCACACGCATCTCAGTAACAGGAACTTTTTTGTTTATCTGATAACTCTCTGTTTTCAGAGAGACCAGTTACTGACAACACTACTGCACGTATTTCCTTACTCCATCTTTCTACGTAACCTTTATATCACTTTACTGACTTTACCTGGATTGTCCAGCTCCTGAAGAACATAGATGTGTTTGAAATCTGCTGAGTTCTTATTCTTTTCTGTACCGTAGAACACAACACTTAACAGGTCCCTGTCACTACTAATAATTTTGCTGGTATACACATTCCGGATGCACTGAAAAAAAAAAAAAAGCACACAGGTCAAAATATGAAGAAAATCAGTTGCAGGAATGGTGCAAAAGTTTTGTCAAAATCAGTTGCAGGAACGGTGCAAAAGTTTTGTCTTTGTCAATCAGCAGTTTATACAAGCAGACTCTAGCAAACAGAAGAACCGCTACAAATGCTTTAAGCTTAATTTCAGCTGGAGAAAGAATTTGGGATCTTCCTTTCTTGCTTTTTGAGAGCTTTTCTTCAGTACACAGACTTGGGTATTTTTTATTACCATTCCCTTTCTACGAGCAACATCAATGAAATCAACATTTCTTAAATACACCACCCTGAAGGTGGATTGATCACTCGTTCTATAAACATTTCCCTCACCAAACTCTGGACATGCCCCATCAGGCGATGGATCTCTCCAAACCCACAGCCGTCCAGCAACCCGAGTTGCTCGTGTTTCACAGTGGCCTTACACCACCAGATGAGGCAGAGCGATAACTGGGTGGCCATACCCCTGGCGGTGCTGAGTCAAGACGACTCCTAGAGAGTCTGCGAAGCCCCTGGGGGTTCCTCGTGCAGCCTTACCTGGATGGTCATGTCAAAGGGTGTCACTCCGTCCTCGTCAGGCTCAAACATGGCCCTGGTGGCATCGACTAAGAAAATGAGGCTGTCCCGACCTGAGAACCTGTAGTCCGCTACGGAACAGGGGAGGGGGAGGCAGAAACAAGCATTAGCAGTGGGCCCCACCGCCCGCTGACCCCCGAAGGCGGCGGGCCCCGGGCTGCCCTCCGTGAGGGGATGGTGAGCCCTTACCGACCGCCTCAGCCCCCTCCTCCCACTGCTCCTCCTCCTCCTCTTCCTCC
>VYZM01015722.1:69168-89077 GCA_013398915.1 Dromas ardeola | reverse complement strand
GGGGGCGCCCCTTGCCCCCGCCGGTGCCGGGAGCCGGCCCCGCCCACTCCCTATCGGCCCCCAACGCTCAACCAACCGCCGCCGCCGCGCGCCGCAGCCCGCGAACCGCCGGGAGACCCGCCTCCCAGAGCAACCTTTGACCAATGGCGAGAGGGGAAGGGCGCCTCGCCCCGCCCCCTTCCGCGGGAAGACACCGCCCCCCCTCCGCCGGGATTGGTTGCGGAGGGGCCAAGAGTGGGCGGGAGCGCTGCCCGCCCTGCGCGGGACTCCGGCTCGCCAGCCAATAACAGGGCGGCTTCCCCCAATCCCACGGCCTCTAGCCCCGCCCCGAGGCTTCCGCCCCGGAACCGCCGCGCTGCATAACGGCGCAGTGACGGGGCAGCCCGGCCGGTCGCCGGCTGCTGCGCATGCGGGGAGGCAGCGTTGCCCCCTTCCCTCTTCCGTCTGTCACCTCGCGGTTGGCGCCGCCGCACCCGGTACCGGGGCCGCCCTTTCCCCTTTTCTCCGCTTCCCGGCGCCCGGCGGGTGTCTGCCAGGGCTCCGGGTGCCGCCCGGCGGCCGTGCCCGCAGCCCCATGGAGGAGCCGCTGGCCCTGCACCCCGTCAAGCTCTATGTGTACGACCTGTCCAAGGGCATGGCCCGGCGCCTCAGCCCCCTCATGCTGGGTAAGAGCACGGCGGGGACCGGCCCGCCCCGCCCCGGCCCTCCCGCCGCCTCCGGGCGGTCGTGTTCCCCCACCGGCCTCGCCGCGCCGGGAAACGGGGCCGAAACCGTCCCCTTCACCCCGGGGGTGGCTTCTGCCTCCCGGTATGGCTCTTCTCGAGGGAGCGGCCCGCCGAGGAAGGGCTCCCTGCGGGGCGGGCAGGGCTGGGCGGCTGCGGGCACTTGGCCGCGGTGGTGGCCGGCGGCTGGAGCGTGGCTTCGGGGTGTGGGGGCCCGGTGCCTGGGAACAGCGTGGGTTGGAGCCGCGGCATCCCTGGCCGTGGGACGGGCTGTGTCAGTGAGGCAGCGCTGGGTGAACCGGGTCCGGCCTCTTCTTCCCCTTTGCCCCTTCGTTGGTGTTATTTACTAATGCCTAATTACAAACATTACTGAGCCCCTGAAGCGAGGGAAAGCGCGGTTCCTGACTCCCTGACTGCGGTGACACCTTGGCAGGGAGGCTGAAGTGGAAGAAAGCCGCCTGCTGCTTTCGAGGGGACTGAGTTCAAGCGGCTCCATGTTGTGGTGAGGCTGGGCTGGGCATTGCATGGCTCATGATGTGCAACTGGCCACTTTCTCCTCCCAGAGGGTTTGTGGAAGTTTGTTGTATGTCTTATCAAGAATGTGTGCGTTTCCAACAGAGCCTTGGACTAGGGATGCGCAGGAAACTTGGGTTTTCCTTGAAGTTTTGGAAGCGTGAATTAGGAACGCGATGTGAGAGCGGTTTATACCTGTTACGGGTAGACCCCGGCCCGTGTCAGACCAGCCGTCTGTGTGAGATGAGACTTCTCAACAGGCTCAGTGTCTGAACAGATGGCTCCGTGTAATCTTGTTTTACAATTTGTTGGCATTCACTTCGCTCATCTGCCTTACGAGGAGATTCTGTGCTTTCCTGAAAGCTTAAAATGAAAGTCCAAATAATTCTTAGGGTGAGGTTTCATATATGTCAACAATAGGCATACAGAGTTGAGAAAAAAATATTATAGAGATCATATGTGATGTTCTTTTTTAGCCAGACAGCAACAACAACTTTGGGAGATGTGCGTTTCCCACACTGGATAACCTCAAAACTTCATATGTGGTCGGAGTCACTTATATTGTAGCCCTCAGGGAAGTAACTGCTCACCTGTTGGTTCATAATAGCCATGTTTTATCTTGTGCTAAGAGTTATAAAAAGATACAGATTACATGTGTGCATGATTTACTCGTGTTTGAGGTGAGCAGATTTTAACTAGTCTTACTTCAAAGTGTTGGTCCAAGCGAAGAATTGTACAGAAATAAGTTGTCACTGTATGTGTCTCCATGCCAATCTCAACATAGATAAAGCAAAAGCTTTTTAGCTCTCTTCTTACCCACAAAGTCAATCCTGAGATCTTGTAGCTTTCTGAATTTCCACACAAAAACACTTAGCGCGTGACTTCATTTTTGGTGCTTTTTATGCTTTCCAAACAACAACTTTAAAACTTTGTGCTTGAGATACAGTTTGGTGCTAAGTTTCTGCAAGTCTGAGTAATGAAAAGGAAAACTTCAAAATCTGAACACATTTCTTGGTAGTGTGGGAAGTGTCGCTCACTAGTACTGCCCAGCAACTAGCTGACTTCAGATGTGTTCGTGGAACAGGGCCAACTAGGCCTGTGTGGTGACCGTGACAAGGCAGATTGCGGAATATTTGGGATTGTGTGTATCCAGTGACTGGATTGTCTGTAAAACAAATCATTGTTTGTTCCTTTTTTCCTTCCAGTTAAGTATCTTCTGTGCATTTTCACTCAGCTCTGTCATACCTCCAGATTATTTTAGAAACTTCCCAAGAGCAAAGTGATGCCTAATGTACACATCTTTTTTTTTTTTTTTTCTTGAAGAACAATAAAAACTGTTGCCACTTCTCTGTACCTCAACTTCCATATGGTCAACAGCTATTTTTCCTTTTTTTTGGTCAGTGGTGTTCATAAACTGTACGTCACCAGGGAAAGTCATAGAAATTGAAGAGGAAAGGATTTCTTAAGATGATTTAGTGTTAAACGTTTGTGATCTCTGCTTCTGGTATTCTTTCCGTAGATGCCAAGTCGTATTGAAACTATGCTTTTGCTTTGAGTGATAATTCTGTAACATCGCCTATATTGAAATACATGTGTTTTACAGAGAAGAAACAAATATGATGATTGATTGTGCCAAAATCAGTTCCTAGCATGCTCGAAAACAGAAGCTCAGATCCCTCTGCCGGAGGGGGATGAATCCCTTCTTATGGGGCTGACCACTGCGAGAGCATCACCACATGGTGTCTTCAGTTGTGCTAATAGGATCCAGAGGTATTATGGATTATGTCAGTACAGCGTTCAAGCATCAGCCCTCACTACTAAATGTTATCCTAACTTTTTCAGTTCTCTCCGTTGTTGTTGAATGATGAACCTGGGAGGCAGAGCTATACAGCACTGTTCATAGCAGGCTTTAGAGTGACTTAGTCGGGCCCTTTGGGCACATCTTCACTTTTCTTGACAAGTTTACGCTTTCTACCCAGAATTCTTCTGTTTTTCTTACTTTTCTGTGAATTTCCTGTAATTTTTCAGAGAATATTTCTATTCTGAAGTATACATGACCAAATATTGTAGTTCAATTGCCTTTGATATCAGAAGCGGCGTGTTTAATTTTTGCGTGGTGGTGGTATACATGTGGCTTTTCTCACCCCCGTTCTCAGTCTGTGAAACTACATTTGTCTCTCCAACTACGTGATCTAATAATAATAAATGTTACCCTGAATGCAATGAGATTTCTGTTTTCAAGACAGAAAACATAATCCACCTGATTCTGTGGAGGGTAGAGAGGAAAACAGAATAGTTCATCTTGCGGTGCTGATTTCTGAAGTAGATGTCCAAAGGCAGAGAAATCTTTAAGACTAAAATCCTGTTGCATCATGGGCTTAAAGAAAAATGTCTTGCAGCTCTCAAAATTCTCCTGTCCTGTAACTGAGGTTATTGTGCTCATGTGACTCACAGAACAGGCAGGAGCTTAGTTTAACACAGCAGCTTTGGCTTAGTGTAGTATAAATTAACGGTGAGTGACTGGGAGTACGTATAGGTTGAAGTTTTTAAGTAGTGCATTCAGCTGTAGGGACTTAACAGCCCAGAAGGAATTGGAGCAAAAGGTAACTGCTAAAAGGGGGTACCTCCTGCTCTGTTCCTTCTTTCCAGACCCAGCACATTACTCTGCCTCTCCTCTATCCATTCTGAACAGGTTTGAATTGCTCCCACATGAGATTCCAGAGCATTTGCTAGGGATTTAATGAAAATCAAGTGCATTACCCTCCCCCAGTCTAGCCTACTTCTTGGTCTCTCTAGGCACCTCAAGGAGAAGGGAACTGAAGCAGGCTTCTCCCTCTCCGGTAGTGTTTTTGCTTCAGTTGAGCACCCTGGGCAGCACATAGGAGAAAGTGTTTGACTAATTAGGATAATTTTCAATTCAAAAAGGGCAGGAATCTTGATGGATTTGCCTAAGGAAATTGCAACAACATGCAAAGCAATGCACTGCTAGAAATACCCACGCTGGTTGACCAAATTATATTGCTTCCAGTTCCACAGGAGACCAGTCCGTTACTTTTTTGGGGGTATTTTAGGGTCTTCTGGGGCTTGCATATCCATTGCAGAGCATAAACATGTTGTTAAAAATACTAAGCTTCCTATGATTTCTTTACTTTACAGCTCAGGAACAGGTGGTGGTCTTGTGCTGAGGGGTGGATGGCCTAAGCTCTAAATGGGGTAAACTAAGTGCCCGTTTCCTTATATAATTCCTTCATGTCTCAGAACTCTTCTGCCCTCCAATCTAGTAATTTGGGTTAATATACAAATGCCACTTTCATTTGGTATTTAAAATGCACAGGAATAAACTACATCATGTGGCCCTCAAGATTAACAAATTAACTGTGCCAGTAAAATAGATTGGCGAGCATCTAATCTCCCTTCTGCTTGGCCTTCCAGATAAATCCAAGCATGGAAGTAATCCCGTTTGATTGTATTCTAAAATTATATGGGCGGGCTGGCTGGCTTGCTTGCTCCTTTCAGAATACCCTTGTGTCCTAACAATGACAGTCTCCTGAATCAGTTGTACAACAAACAAAACTAACTGCTTTGTTCTCCACATTCCAATGACTAAGCTGATGGTCCTGGAATTGTTTAATGCATTTAAATGTTGTATTTTTCTCATAGGTTTCTGTCTCATGTAAGCATCACGAAAGTATTTGAGCTATGACTGTTATAAAGAAAAATAACAGCAAATAAAAAAACTTGTTTACTTGCCAGACGGTACTCTGCCTCATTCAAACAATTTGAATCTTTGGGATGCTTAAGCACACAGATCTATGCTGAATTGGCATCCCCTCCTGAGTTCTAGTGAGTATTTTCAGGAAAGATCCATGTAAGCACCTCAGCAAGTTTTGGGGTTTTTTAAAAAGAAAAAAGCCTTAAAGATCAGGTATGTGAACAGATTTCCAAAGACTGATAAGCTGTCACCCTAAACTCTCACAGATATAACACAGTAACTTTCATGTCCGTCTTTGTGGTCTGTGACAAACGCAAGGTAGCTTGACTTGCATCAGCTCGTAATGGAAGCAGATCAAATTAAGCTGAATTGCTTCGCATTTACTTCAGGCTGAGCTTTCACACAGGCAGTTACTGCGGGACAGCTGATACCTGGTAACTTGACCACGTGAACTAATTGTTGTATGTTTAAGTATGTACATCTGAATTCGCAAAACCCTTTCCAGCTCAACAGCCTTCTGTCCCTTGAAATATTTAAATCCCTTAGGCATCTTGATGTGTCTCTGTTTTACCTGGATGAGCAGCAGGTGTCCAAAAGAGTATCATTCCACCAGGACATTCCTGTTCTGCATTATATATGTGTGCATCATTTGGATTAGCTTTGCTATAGGTACTGAGTGAAGAGTAATGCCTGCAATTTAAAGGCTTTTGCAGCTCAAATGGAAATTATTGGGGAATTAGACTTTTCTATATAGTTAAAGACCGCCTCAGGTTATGAGTAAATGTGTTGATTTTGGTGGCAGTACCAGCATATAGTTCTGCCCAATTGCAGCGTGTCACAGGAGTTTGGAGTGTTGTGGCAAGGCATGGAAGAGCATGAAATGTGATGATGTCTGCTAGTATCCCAGATGGTATTTGCAATCCCTTCTTCTAGACCACTCAGTTGAATATTGGATGCAATCTCTGTTGCACTGTGGGATTATTTGGGGAGGCTCCCTGGCAAGCTTGCTTGACCTTCTGGTTGTTTTTTTTTTTTAAACTGGACAGTGCTGCCAGAAGCAGCTGTATTGGAAAGTGTCGCTGCAAGGCCTGGATACAACTTGTGCCTTAGCACTGCTACAGCAATACTGTACTCATGCTCTCACTTTGCTCTCACTGAGGCAGCTGGCTGTAGAAATGGAGCCGTGCTAATCCTTGCTCGGTCATACTGTTGGGGCTGGTACGTGTACAAAGACTTCAGAGGCTGCGAGCAATGTATTTTGTCTATAGTGGGCGATGTCCAGCAGAAGGCAAGCCATAACTGCTTAGTGCAGGCTGCCCCGATTGCTTTGTGTGAGCTTGTCAGGAATGGCAGTGGTTGTGAGCTGTCACCTGCTCTGTGCAATGTCTGGGTCTGAGAGAAGGACAAGAAGAGTTCTAGAGAAGGATCAGCAATAGAGGCAAATCTTTGAGGAAGATGATGGTGTCCGTGAAGGGCTGTACAGAACTTCTTACGTGATGCAACAAATAAACAACATCAAGATTCTTGCTGAGCAGCAGGAAAAGGAACTGCCCAAATTCCTCAGAAGCTGGTGGCCATGGACTTATTCCTCTGTCAGTCGGTTCGGAGTTGAGATGGCAATAGCCAGCTGTGCAGCATGGGAAGCTGCAGCAGCATACCAGAAGTTCTTGGTCTTGGATGTTTCCGAGTGATGCGTATGTGGCCAATAATGGCAGGTTTCTTAGGCATGGGATTCCCCCACGGTGTTGTCATTGGAGAGGCTTGCACTGCCTCTGACCAAGTGCGGTCCACCAGTGGCAGAAAGGGATTTTTATTTTGTCTGCAGCAGGCTGGAGAGCTATCATAATGTCTTATTGTCATCAGTGCTGCAATCTGGCATGTGTTTTCCACAATCCCAGCCTGGTTAATGTCTTACAGGAGCCAAGCAAAAATAGCAGGTCAGCAGCTCCATTAAGATCATCAAACCAGTGCTTGGCACAAACTGACCTAGCTGAGCAGCCTCAGACAGACCTGCCTTGTGAAGATAAGCAGCTTCACTTGCCAAGAGCTGTGCTGTTATTGCCCTGGCAGTTGCTGCCTGTTGTTGGCTACAGATTTTGCGTGCAGTAGCCAGAGAGGAGGCCCCCAGGGTTGGACTGCAATCTAATGCAAAGTCCTTTTCCTGAATTCTGTTTGTGTTTTGCCCATACACTCAGAGAATTGCGTTGGTGGAAAGGGACCTCTGGCGGTTCTGCTCAAGGTAGATCTGGCAAGGGCAGATTCTTCAGGGTCCTGGGCAGATGAGTTCTGAGTATCTCCAAGGATGGAAATCCCATATGCTTTCTGGACCCTGCCCCAGTGTTTGACCACCTTCATGGTAATTTTTTTTTTTCTCCTCTTACTGCGTTGGGAATTTGCCACTTTCCAACTAGCACCTGTTTCCTTTCACTGTGCACCTCTGAGTAGAACAAGGCTCTCTTTCCTCCATACCCATTAGGTAGTTGTAGACAGCAATAAGGACTCTTGGCCTTCTCTTCTTGAGGCTGAACAGACCAGTTCTCTCAGTGACTCTTTGATACAGCAAGTGCTCCAACCCAGTATGTCGGTGTCTTTTGTACTGGCGAGATCCAAAAGTGGACACAGCACTCCAGATACGGTCTCACAAGTGTCGAACAGAGGGACAGAGTCACCTTCCTTGGGCTACTGGCTGCAGTCTTGCTAGAGCAGCCCGATGTATGGTAGCCTTTGCTGCAGTAATGATCTTTTCATTTTCAAGTAGGTGTTGTAATTGCATGAGCAGGTTCCCAGCAGCACCTGTGACGTTGTCAGCATCAGCTGTAACTCTTTCACTGGCACACAGAATTTAGATGCAAAGTGTCAGCTTTGTGGAAAGTCTTTCGTTGTTGTTTGCTGGAAACCTGCATGAAAGTAAATATTAAGATGTTCTTTTCCCATTTAGCAGACTAAAGGGCAGCTACATTTCTAGCTTGTGCTGCCTTTGAAACAGTTTGTTTCTCTGCCCTGAAGGACAAAGTTCAAATTTCTAGTGGAAAACAGTGACTTACTGTGAACAAATATGTAATAATTTATTAACAGTTATGCAGAACTCGAACTGTGCAAAACCAAGCGGTAGAGCCTGTCGTAGGCCAGGTGCTAAAGTGAGGGCAGTGCACTCTCCCCTGCCTCGCGTGTTGCTGATGAGCCTTCAGTGTCACTGCTTTCTGGCAGCTCTAGAGCACAAAGCAAAAGCTCTGATGGGGAAGGTGTGGAACAAGGGACAGAGGATCGAGGAGCACAACAGGGTGGGATACGCTAAAGGGCAGCAAATGCTCCTGAGATGTTGCAGCAGACTGCTCCACTTCTGTCATCATTGGTACTGTCTTTTGGCCTTCATCCTACTCCGTGCCTATGTTTCTGTGCGATGGGTTGACAGTGAATATGGTTGCTGCCTGGCTGTGATCCATGGTAGTGACAGATCAGTCCACCTACTTCAAAACTGTGTGTGCTTGCTTTGACTGATACCTCTATTGTCACAACAGCCTTTTCCTGCCTCCACTCTTACACAACCCTTGGCTGAAGCAGGTGTCTGTCTCTGTTTTGTACCCATTTTGTTTCAGACTTGAGCAAAAAAATTGGTAGTGTTTATTTATTCCTTGCTTGGACACGTAAGCATCCAGTCATCAGAACTCTTGAAGGATTACCCTCATCAGTTTTGTTCCTCTGTTTTAGCCAGTTATGATGATGACAGAAAGTTGGTTTTGCCCAAGGGAAAGAACTCTTGAAGAACTACTGCTACTTGGAAGTAGCATGTTTGCTCCTGGCACTCACAGACCAAAGCAGCCCCGACAGAGAAGTAAAAGGGGATAAGATCCTCTGCCTATAGAAAGGGAAAGTCAATGCCTCTGCCTCCCTGTAGGCCATTGGTGCTGTGGCACTGATCTAAGTAAGAACAGTCAGAGAATGTCTGACAAGTGGAACTGGGACAATGTATCCCATCACTGCCACCACACCAGGTATCTTGGAAGAACCTGGACACCAATAGAAGAAGAGTGACCCCTAAAGTTTCAGCAGAGAAGCCAGCATCCTGGAGGCTGAGGGATGAAACATTGCTCTGTCAAACTACCATTTAGCTTTAGGTTCCTGATACACTAACTGGGGCCCAGTGTGTGATGTTCTGCCTCCTCTCTGGGAATCATGCAGGAAGAGCAGCAGAATGCAACCGAGCTGAGCTTCATTTTTACCAAATGTTTTTTTTAAATGAGAGAATTGTTATTCTGTGCATCTGATTCTAGCCTTTGAAAAGCAGTTGCAGTGCACTTTGAGCATCATAAGCTGTGGGAATACAAGCAGAGTGGCTGGTGGAATAATTGCTGGGGACAGGCGATGCTGACAATGTGGCGAGGGGTGCATCCAAATCCTGAGTTAAGGCAGTGGCCCTCAAAATATCTAAGAAAGGCCTGAATCACAGTCACAAGCACTTAATAAAACATTAAAAAAAAAAAAAGACCACAGCTCTGAGGCTGTGTTCAAAGGAGGAGGATAGTATCTAGACTGTGGCTGGCTTTGGGAGGCCTGAGTCTGGTCTGATGCAAAGAGATATCCAAACCAGAGCAAAGTCTGTTGGCCAAAAGTTAAGCCATCAGTGCTTTCTGACCAAATTTTTACTAGAACAGTGCTTCTCATGTTCAGGTGGCTTTTTTTATCATGTCTACAGCGTTTTGGATCTAGCTTTGGGAAACCTGCAGATGGCTTTAGGAGATCATCACATTCTGGTATCTAAAAGTTGAACAATAACAACAAAGGTTCTTGGAAGAGGTGCTGCTTGGATGTAAAGGACAGTGCTGTGGGAAGCCGTCTGCTGGGGGAGGGCACTGATACATGGAGGCTGACTAAAAGGATCAGGAACCTGCTGCAAACAAGCAGAAGCTAGAGCAGAGGAGCACTTGGTTTGCTACATTGGTTCAGGAGAATACCAAATGTGGGTATGCACACGGCTTTTCTGTTGTAAATCCACTTTTCTGGGTGTAGTGCACCTTGTTTGGCAAAATAAAGCTATAGCACATCTGTCATAGCGTGCTGTTGCTGCCTACAAGTTTACGAAGGGGTACGATACCAGGGACCAAGCCCTTAGGTTATGATAAAGTAATTGGCCCTGGAGCAGTAACAGCTGGTGACCCTTTGAAGAGAGGTTTGATCCTCCTGTCAATGAGGAGAGGTTTAGGTTTCCCACTTGCAGGGAACTGCAAAAGCGTTTCAGAAAGTACTTTTTGTCTGAGACACAATGATATTATCAGTTTAGTGGTGCCTGACGCAAATCTTTGCTGCTACTGTGTTCTGCAAAACACACAATTTAATTTTATAATTTGTGTAAACTTCAACCCTGCCCTTCTGTCCCCCAGCCCCCACTTAAGCTGTTAGTTTTTAAAGGCAGGGGGAGGAAGCCATGGAGCAGATTATAGAGACTATCAGCACAGATCGTATGTTCAAGTAAGATGTCTCATAAGTTACTGAGAAAGAAAACTGAATACTCTGTGCTGGCTAACTGCCTGCAGTTGTGAAATCAGTATAAAACTCAACTTTTCTGGTCTTGACTGAAGACTCTAATTTTAGGAAAAGGTTTCTTTTCCTGGTCTATAGACAAAAGCCCAAGGAAGGTGAGCACTGGCAGGATAGGATGGTGTTGCCAGCTCTGCATGCAGGAGGAAAAAAGTGCAGCAGTAGTGTAGACAGAGGAGTTCATTTGAAAGAAAGACGTTTTGTTTCTTTAGAAGCAACTCTGGGATGAAATCTTTGGGATTACTGTCGTGGTGAGATAATAGCCATGGTTCCTTAGTGACTGACAGAAAGTAGGCTGAAATCTGGAAAATACATTGCTAATAACTCTTCTTTTCTCTGCATACAGGGAAACAGCTGGATGGCATCTGGTAAGTGACTAGATTTAAATTGCATAACGTGTGTTAAACACTGTGTGGTGTAGGAAGTATTTTCAATAGGAGATTATATATGCTTCAGATCTTAAGAACATTTTGGTGCTGAAGGGAAACCAAGGCACTTTCTGTTCCTGAATACAGATTCGCAGTAAGATGATGTACGGTCAGATGCTGGTTAAACCTCTCCATTTAAAGCTCAGTGGACCCCATGGAAAAAAAGTGTTGGTAGTAGTCCTTGCGTTTTAGTGCACTTGTACCCATTTTCAAGGGTAGGATGCTGTCCTTGTCCCAGGCACTTTGTCTTCTAATCGCAGGCATGACTAAACATGAGAGTAAAAGAGTAGGTGGAAAGAAGGTATTACAGAATGAGGCCTTCTGGCACTTAAGAGCAGCAGCTATATTCGGTTACAAAACACTTCTCAATTTGCTATATATAATATCCAGAGTTTAAAAGGAAAAAAAAAAAAAAAAAGGAGGGGGGGTAAAAAAAACCCCAAACCCTTGTCTGTCCATCTTCCCTCTATATTGATCAATCTCCAGTGATTGTCTGATCTTCTCAAGTCAGTGTTTATCAGACATGCACTGCTTTTGTCAACATGGTGGCCGAGCTGGCTTTGTCCCTCTGTCTCTGTGAGTTTACCATCAGCCCTTTAGCTGAAAGAGGCTGCTGGAGACCTCATGCTGGTGTAGAAGTCCCTCTCTTCCCATGTTCCTTGGTGTCTGGGCACCTAGCTAAGCCTGTTCTTTCCCAACCATTTACAGGTTACAGTAGGCTTGATAATCACTGCTTCCATATCCATTCATGTCCCAGCAGATCCTGTTCCTACTCACAGAAACGCATTGACCTTTTCTTTCAGTTATTCACTTCATGATGTCCTTGAGCACATAAATTTACCAGTGATTTATGTGCTAGGTTAAATATTTCCTTTGTTTCACCTATTTTTTGTTCTCTGTGGCAGGCACACCTCCATAATAGTCCATAAGGATGAGTTCTTCTATGGCAGTGGAGGAATCTCCAGCTGTGCACCTGTAAGTTATATTTATTTTTCTGAGAAGGTAATTTTGTGATAGGGTTACCTGATCAGAATTCTTTGTGTCACTGTCTTTTAGAAAAGCAGCAAGAGGCTTCTGAATTCAGCCAGGTGTGGCTGCTTGCCATGATTGCCCAGGGCATCTGAGGAAAAGGGAGCACGGACAGTGGGTTTAAGCCCAACTAAGTACAGGTTGGGGGTTGCTTCTTCTGGTAGAGACTGTCTATCCAAGACACCTTCTGCAACTGCATTGCCAGAGTGACACCTTGTCTAATTTTGTATGGATAGGTTTTACATGCAGACTTGGCAACTCAAGGCATCCTTTTTAAGATTTAGGGGGAAAAAAAAAAAAATCAAGATGCTTTGTCGGACCATTCTGGTTTTGGAGAGGCAAAACTGATGGGCCACTTTTCTAAAGCAGAATTTTGCCATAGTTTAGCACTTTCATGGCAAGGAGCCATGTATACGAGCTGAAACGTAAGTTGCATGTTACCTCTCATTCTCTGACCGGAGAACAGAGGAGGGACAGTAGGCCTTTTTGCTTGACAAACACACCAAAAATTCCTCCTTCTGTGCCTCTACAAGCCACGATAGCTCTATTCACTAGAGTCCTGCAAAAGAATTCAGTCTGACCATTTAACATTGTTTTCTGCTGTTAATTTTTGCAGGGAGGGACACTTCTTGGCCCCCCAGACTCAGTTGTTGACCTGGGAAACACTGAAGTTACAGAAGAAATTTTTCTAGAATATCTTTCCTCTTTGGGGGAGTCTATGTTCCGGTAAGTAGCAGCTTGTACTATAAAGTCTGCATAACAGAAAAAAGCCTTTAGGGGAAGGAGTGCAGAATGGAGGAGGGTATGATGAAACCAATCCTGCACACAAAGCTTTGTCTGCTTAGTGTATTATTTGATACTCTCCAAATATGAGACCGGAACTGATGTACCGATACACAAAGAGCTACCAGCTAGGCAACCCTCTGGTGTGCCAGCCTTGAGCTAAGCTGGGAAAACGTTCTGCCAGCAAGTCTTTCACACTGTTTTTTGTAAAATGGAATAATGCCTGAAATGCCTTTGAGAGTATCACCAGGGAACACAAAGGCACTGTATGAAATATTTCAGTCAATAGTGCTTTGCTCCATGAGTCATAGGTGAGGCCTTGTAGTAAAGCTGCCAACTTTCAGATGAATAAAAGCAAGGTCTTGACTGTTAAAGAGTCTAGTCTACTTCTCAAAAGAATAGGAAACAGTAGTATTTAGTGTTCTGGCTAAATTTCAACGTCAATAATTCTGTGATTTCTTGTTATTCCTTCTGTGGTTTTAATCGAAGAAACCTGACCTCACTTATCCTCAAAAAAAATTGTATAAAGTCAGTGATGCAGAGAGATGTCATTTTCCACCCTGATTCACTTGAATTTGAAGGTGTATTGATGTCTGTACTTTACCTATTTGCCTTAGAATTCTTTGTGGGGAAAAAAGTGCTAATGTAAGGAGATGTTCCTCATTAAGGGTCTAAGCTTTTCTGCTTGATAGATTTATTGCTGAGTCTGTCTTTCTGTGTTTCAATTCCATTCCTTTTGCACAGAGGAGAGTCTTATAACCTCTTTGAACATAACTGCAACACCTTCAGTAATGAAGTGGCACAGTTCCTGACACGAAGGGAAATCCCTTCTTACATCACTGACCTTCCAGCTGAAGTTCTTGCCACGTGAGTATGCATGCTGCTCCTCTCTGTACTGTATGGCTTCACGCTAATGCTTAAACATTTGACAGAGCCAGTGGTACCAGCTTCTGCTGGCTCTCGCTGAGAACCAGCAGAAGATTAAGAAGAGGATGCTGTTTGCTTTACTTCAACACTTACAACACTGTACGACAAGCGCTGACTGGCACTGGCATTACTAAGGAGGGAGGAAAAGGTTGTTCTTCTGCCTTTAACTTAAACTACTTATTTTGGGATGGTCTCTTATATGTGACCAGAGAAGCACAGAAAGTTTCAGAAAATGGTGCAAGTTTTTTTTTGTCTTAGGAAATCAGTATCTCTTAAAGGTCACTTCTCTCGCACTAAGCACTGTAATTGCAGTGGAGATGTCAGCTTTGCTTGTGAAGAGGCAGGGGAGATGTAATTTTAAAATAACACTGCAGTTTTAAAACTAGGACTAAATGGAAAATGAGGATATGAAAAAGAGGAAATGAAGAATTCCTGCCTGGTAGTTCAGCTCCCTTTTTTTTTTTTTTTTTAAACTCTCAGCTAGTGAGGATCCCAGTGGGATGATTTGAGCTCCATCATTTAGGTCTTATTTCTGCTTACAATGGTATACCACATTATTTGGGAAACACATATCTTCCACCCTGGGTTCTTAACACATCAGATCTCTCAAAATCAGCTAAAGTCTCTAACAGAGCGAGTCATATTGAAAGATAAACCAGGTGCTACAGATTGCAACAAATTATTCTGT
Source organism: Dromas ardeola (assembly GCA_013398915.1). Lineage (NCBI taxonomy): Eukaryota > Metazoa > Chordata > Aves > Charadriiformes > Dromadidae > Dromas > Dromas ardeola. The sequence continues at coordinate 74,740 of VYZM01015722.1, read as the reverse complement.
GAGTGTTGAACCATTGTCTTATAAGGGAACTAGAGGCTATTCTGCTAGCAGTCTTTAATACTGATGTGATACTTAATGGAGACCTGCAGTTGCATAACAGGGATTTTGTTCACGCAGTTAAGTAGAATGAATTACTAAAAGCCGGTTTTAGACGTGGTATTACCACATTAGCAGTCTGGGCGTGTTAGGACTCAGAACTAGCTTACATAAAATCATGTTTAAGATTCTTATTTATTGGAGAGTAAACTCTCTTTAATAGGTTAAATTAGTTTGCTTTAGTTTGTAGTGGAAGTCTGTTCTTCAAATTTGCTTCTACAATGTTGGTTTGATTGCACTGTAGGATGTGAGTGCACTTCAGTAGTAAATGGGAAAAACTGTTCATCAAGTAAGCTGTTTGAGATGTTTATTTCTTTACCTTCTCAGACCTTTTGGACAAGCTTTAAGGCCCCTCCTGGACTCCATCCAGATCCAGCCACCCGGAGGAAATACCTTCAGCAGACATAATGGACAGAGCTAACAGGAGTGACCCAGTGTGCCCAGCCTCACCAGGCCTCTTCCTTTTTAAACATGAATCTACCAGATTTCTATTTTATAATTTTCCATCAGAATTAACTCTACAGAAGTTACATGACAAGATTTAAAATTTCCTAGGGAGAGGATTTATCAGGGTGCATGTAAGACAATGCTACCAAAAAGATTGCCATAATTTCTAATAGTATTATACTAATTTATAAAGGTTGTCTTGTTGGAGTAGGCTGACACTTTCTAAGTAACTCCTGTGCTGGTAAATGGGAATTCATTCCACGAGCATTCAAGGGCCCATTATACAATTTGGAGTAAATAAGGGGATGTCCTAGCCATCCCTTGGAGGCTTGCATCTCTCTCTCCTGTCGCTGCCTACATTATGGGGGTATTTGCTGAAGTCTGTAGCAAAAAGACAAAGGAAGTATTGGTGGCCTAGGAAGTGAAGGTGTCCCAGGATTAGTCTTCTGCGTATTTCATTGACAATATGTTATTTGCTCAGGGGAAAGGCTGAACTCATCTGATTAGAATATTTGCAGTGGCACAGCTGTGTGTGAAAGGTGATGAAGCTGAACAGCATGTGTGCCACACTCAACAGTTGAAACTTTCAGTGGGACTAGGGATGTGTGGGAGGGAGGCTAGAACTGAAGCTTACCAAGAGCCTTTTAATGCTAGATCCAAGAGTTATGGGAAAGAACCAGCTGAAAGAACAGAATCTCATGAGCAGAAGTGGTGGAAAAAAATTTCAGATGAAAGTAAAATGAAGTGATATGTTTCCTTTTCTCATGTGTAAGCTTATCAGCAGATAGACAGAACCTTGTTAACTATTTACCTTTGCATAAGAGCTGATTCTTTTAACTTTTTTTTTTTTACCAAGCCAGAGTTACAGTACGGTAAAACAGGAATAGCCTGGCAACTGCATGATAATATAAGGTGGACCAATTCTGCCTTCAATATCTAGTTGCAGACACAGTAGGAGTTCCAACTTTCTTTGATACTGCTGTCCTTTCCAAAGCAGTCAAGCACATTACAGAGAGGGCTCCGCTTCAGTGTAATAGAAATAGGTGCTAGGTCTCTTCAAATGTGAGGAAAATGAGGAAGAGTAAAATTAAGCTTTTTTACGGAACAATTGAGTTTATTGGGATATATGCAAAAGCAGTCCTGTCCTTAGATTGACATTAGATTGTATCAATACTGCATCTTCTAGATTAAGATTCTTATAGCTTTGCAATTATTTGCAGTGGAAAAAGATCAGGGGAATGAAAGAATAGGCACACTGATTTCTTTTCATGCATGTATATACACTATTTTCCTGAACAATTTTGAAGCAGTTATATATAGGAAGGAACACAAGAAAGACATCGGACAAACCCCAAAACATTGATGATGCTCCATAAATGGGGATTGCGTGTTCCAGATGCTGCTGAAAAAGCATCTATGCAAATGTACAGCCCTTTGTCCAGTGCTTTGTTGGGAAAAGTATTGCTGCAAGTTCAGTCCTGCATCTCAAATTTTCTGCACTGGAAACTTCCTGCGTACCTAAAGGAGATGTCTTTCCTCTGCTGGGCTCTTTCTCCCAGAATAATAGAGCCTGATAAGTTTCTCATGCTGTTACTTAGCGTGTACGATAATGGTTCATATTTCTGAGGGGATGGAATGGAGGAAAATTGCAGTTTAGTCACTCTGTCAAATACTCTGTTGCCCTGCACCTTATGGAGCCACTACCCAAGTGGAAATAGGGTCCATTTTGCAGTTTTGTGTGTACCTGCTTTCAGTGCACAGCAGTGGCCCTTGCAGCCCAGATTTATTTATTTTTCCCTTGTCATTCTCTGCTTGTGCCATCAACTTCTCCTTAAGCATTTCATCTGATGGATTGGACTTGGAGACAACTGCAGCGGTTAGCACAGATCGGTTTATAGAAAAAGCTTTCAGTCTTTCCCCATCAAAATGTCCTGCTTGCAGAAAGCATTCTATAATAAAATCATTTATGAATGCCTTTTGGTGCTCCTGGAGGAAGGATTGGTGTTTGTTTTCTGCTAAGCCATAGTGTTGTTTTCCTGTTTAGTATGTGTATCCTCTCCAGTCTTTTCCCATACCTATTTTGTGAAGAGTAACCAGTCTCTCATCTTAATACACACTGTGACTGCGCCACAAAATGCTGTAGCATGTTAGAGATCTTGGGGCTTCCTCAGTTGAACAGGTATGCTCAAGCTGATACAGTGCAGCCCAACATCTAGGTGTGTTTGTTTGGTACCTGCAAGCAGCACAGCTGTGGCTGCTTGTCTTTCAGCACACTGTCCCTTCAGGTGCAGCTGTCTGCGGTGGAAGAACTGGTGCCACGGCTTTTGCCCCACACTCTTGTACAATGCTGATATCCCCTGCGTGTCCACCACTTTAGAGGTCCTGAGCCTGGTTTCTGCTTGGCTGCCTACTTCAGGACTTTTTATATCCTCTCAGGAGGCAGGAAAGAAAAGGAAGATGTTCACCCCATGCATTTTGCAATCTGCCTTTTCCCCTCCTGAGCAGCCCCTTTGCAGAGAGAATGCTGATACTTTAAGGTCACTGGGTAAAATTTTGCTCAGCCGTATACGGTTTGCAATAGCCAAGGGACTCCTAGAGGGTGTCCTGGGCTTGGGGCCTACTCTGTGTTTTGTGGCAAAAGAACTGTAGGAGGGAATCCCGTTTGCTTGGTCTTACTGGGTAACAAGACCCCCGTAGGCCTCTTAGGAAACCCATTTTCTCCAAAGATGTTACGTGTAAATTGCAGGACTGTGCCCCCAGTGTTCTACCCAGCCATACCTACTCATAGGAATATAAACTAGACTGAGAAACGTATGTAAGTGTATATAGGTGACGAACTTCAGCCAGCTGATTGACAAAGGGGCAGGGAAACTGAACTCCTGAAAGAGAACAGAACCCTTTTGCCCACACTTACTATTTTATCTTGTACTGCTGGGGTTCCCCCGTGCCATTTTAAAAGTGTTAATAACGTCTTTAGGCAGAAAGTGATGTTTTGATTTATTTGTGGTTTTTTTCTATTACAATAAAATTAAATACAGCAAGTTTTCCTGTTTGAATGTGTGTGTCCATGCAGCTGCCCAGCAAATGGAGCTGACCAGAAATCGTCGTCTTCACTCTGGTCCCAGCTGGAAAGTCCAAGAGAAGAAACTGTCCGAGCAGTTTGTCCGAAGTAGCGGTGGCTACTGCCCTTTGCTAGAACTAGTCACAGGCAATATTCTTATTTAAGTTTGGGGAAATTTTCCTCCTGTAAGCACCGTGGTATCTTATCAAGACCACGCTCCTGAGGTTCGACACAGCTTGGATGAGGTGAATGAAGGCTGGACAGTAGGTGTTCTGTCAGCACGGGTTTTGTGCAGCTCTTGCTCATCTAAGCGTGCAAGAATGAAACGTCTAATGTCTCCTGTTGAAGAGGCCTAACAGAGCTTATACACAGGAAAATGCTCTAAGCTTTTCCTGATTGTCTTGATACTACTACTTTCAAAAGGAAAAAAGCAGCTTTAAGAAGCAGGCTTCACGCCTGGGTTCCTCTGGAGCTGTAGAGGGGATATGTAGCGAGGATTATGTAGAGCTGCCCATCATGCCTCTGCCCACCAGTGGGCTGTTAAGGAGCAGGAGAAATACCTGGATCTGGGAAAGAAATTAATCCTGCTTGGTTCAACCTTCAGAATGCTTATCGATGGCATCCAAATGATAAACCACACAGTTCGCTGTTTGTATATCAGCCTGTATCAGTGTAATACAGAAGGCGGCTTGTAACAGAAGGGGGCTCTAACAAAGATTCATGATTGTGGTTATTCTGGGCTGCGTTACTCAGATGAGGTGCTGGTTTGCTATCAAGCACCAGTACCAGCCCCACGTAAAATACCTGGGAACACGTATAAAAGGAAAAACTTGACCTTGATGGCAGCCCTAGACCATGCTCACAGCCACTTACCTTCTAAACCTCAAACAAAATATTTGCCCTTGCTGCTAGTAACCGAGATTTTTATTCATGACAACAGCTGCTGCCTGCCCGAGCAGCAATCGAGGGAACGCATCAGGAGTGGCTTAAGTGTAAAGTATTAAATAATGGAAACAGCCGCAGCGGCCCTGTTCCCGGAGCTCACCCAGATGAAGGAACTTCACCAAAAGGCAGACTCGTACTCTCGGGGAGGCCAAGATGGCACAAATCCTCACTGGCTGATACCAAATGGCAGTGGGGGTGCTGGGAGAGGTGTTCCGACTCGAGTTTCTAAAGCAGCGTGACAAATAAACTGGAGGAAGCACCTCAGGCAGTTCCAAGTTTTGGAAAGCTCTCCTGGTAGCATAAACGCCATGGGACTGTAGGAGTGCAAAAATGTGAACGCCGACCCGTATTTTTTAGCAGACTTCCCAATTCTGGGAAGTGCCCCGAGGTGGCACTGCTGCCTCGCAGCGCAGGGATGCACCTGAGCCCCGGGAAAGCGGCTCCTGCTTTTGGCAGGTCCAGGGCGATGTCAATGGAAGAGGCGAGGAGGAAAGTCTCTCCCAGTGGAGACGGCTGTGGGTAGGAGCAGCCGGGAGAGGAGACCGTAAGGCAGCTGGGGCTCCAGCAAGAACAACGCTGCGACGGGAGGGAGCTGGCAGGTTTTCCTAACGCCGAGCCTCTTCCACCCCGAAGTCTCGTCCTCGTAGCGCGTCGTATGAAAAATAAAGGCTTTGCCTTCCTGAAACCCCGGCCGTTCACCGTCTGTCTGACCCCACGGCTGTCAAATTTTGGGAATCCCGGGCTCGCGGCTCTGCCGCACGGGAGAGAGCAGCCGGGACCTCCGGAGAATCCGGGAAGGCATCTCCACTCGTTCTTCAGCATCAACGCGGTAGACGCGCTTCGGAGTATTCCTGTTCAGCGCCCGCGCGTTACCCGCTGAGGGACAGGCGTCATCCCACCTCGGCAGGCCCTGTAAGCGCGCAATAACCCTAAACTGGACTTAAAAAAAATACAGCTGAGAAAAAACGGGCCGGTTTTCCAGAGGTGGCGGCTCATAACCGAGGCCCGGGGCCGCGGCGCCCT
>VYZM01015722.1:13556-42422 GCA_013398915.1 Dromas ardeola | reverse complement strand
ATCAGGGCGCGGGCCCGCCCCCTCGAGGATGATTGGCTGAGGCGCCGGAAGTGCCGTAGCGGCCGGGGTGTCGGGCGGCGGGGTTCGGCGTGTGGCAGGTGGGTGAGGGAGGGAGTGGTGGCGGCCGCTGTCTCGCTGTGTCGGGCCGGTTCACCCGCTCCCGGTCTGCCCGCCGCGCCCCTCCGAGCTACCGGCCGGCCGGCGCGGCTGTTGGTGCGCTCCGCCTGCTCCTTACCACGGCGGCTGCCTGGCCGCTCACCCCCAGCAGCAGTTGCGTGGCCGCCTTCACACACCCCCTTCCCTTCCCCCGCCTAAAGGCCGTTGCGCGGCCTCCATCACCCCCTCCAACGCTTCCTTTCGGGGGTAACCGCCCCGCTAAGCTCCGTGCAAGACGTTGGGGTGGTTCCCCAGGCCCGCCCCGCATCAGTTGCTGAGGGGTCTTGGTTGCCCCCGCAGTGCTCCAGTTCCTGAGGCAGTTGTTGTCTTCTCTCTCTCTTCAGAGGCGCTCCCCGCCACCATGTTTGTCCTGGTAGAGATGACTGACACAGTAAGAATTCCTCCCTGGCAGTTTGAAAGGAAGCTGAATGAATCCATTGCGGAGGAGCTAAACAAGAAATTGGCCAATAAGGTAAAGTGGGGGTCATGTATAGGTTGATGCAGGCGTCATATCCTATCCCTGAGCAGTTTTTCTGTTTATTTGTTCCTGATGAGATGTGTGGGTGAGGTATCAGAATAGTTCAGATGCGAAGGCCATCCCCAGAGACTGAATATAAGAGACCATAAACAAAGAGACAGCCATGTATCATATCAAAGGGGACTTTTTTCTAATGGCTAATGCTGTAATGGGAAGAATCTGAGATGCCAGATGGGGCAGAGAAACATGGAAGAGAAGTGAGAGTGACTACTGGTTTGTGTGTAGAGTAGCAATCTGAAACACAGTCTGAAAAATGGATGCAAGCTAATCTATCCAGTGGGGGAATTTTTTTAAAAGGCAATGTAAATAAATGTAGAACAGTAATACAGGCAGGGAAATTAAGATCTTAATAGCAAACTTGGTCTGTGCTGAGTACTTGAAATACAGTGTAGCAGTAAGAAGTTGGTCTTTGGTGCAGAATATAAAAGAAGTGTTATGTCATAGACCAGGAGGTCACAGTTGCCCTGTGCAGCCTCTGGGACTGCGATTAGCATACAGCTTTCAGCGGGAGGCAGGTGCGAAACTCAAAATGCAGCTTGTGAACGGAGCTCAAAAGAGCAACGTGAAGTGATTGAGCAGGTGATACAGACAGGTTATGAAAAGCAAAACTTTTGCCGCGTCCACTGGTGACCGGTAAGTGCCTCAAATTTTGTAGGCTGTGAAGCTGTCTCAGAAATGGCAGAGAAACCAAGAGTTCTCGTCCCTGCCCAGGGCTAATATAATTTAAGATAAAGGCAAGCCTAGGTGCTTCTGAAAGTATAACTTTAGCAAAAAGTATGTTTAGCCTTTGGACAAGCTGTGGGGCTGGTGAATGACGTCTGTGGGCAGCTGTTTACTATCTTGGCAGGTCAGGTTCTCACACCGCTGACAGTTACCCCAAGGATTTCCGTTTGTAGCGATGCTCTTTCCAGTGCAATGAAAACACATCCTCCCATAACATTTGAATAAGTTAGGGGTTCCCTTACAATGCAGTGTGGTTATGGCTGGGGCTGTTGAAGGAGTGTACCAAAACAGCCTCCCTCCTGCTGCATTTTTGTTGATCTTCTTTTGAAAAGGTGTGCACAGTGTATAAATTGGATGATTTGCTTGATTTAACGTAGTGCGTTGCTTGATTTACTGCTTTTTGATTATTTTTTTCTTTGAGCAGGTTGTGTACAATGTCGGTCTCTGCATCTGCTTGTATGATATCACAAAGCTGGAAGATTCATACATATTCCCTGGAGATGGTGCATCACATACCAAAGGTATATTCTTGTCCTCAGTTGTATAATTTTGTAGAACATTAATGATCTGGAAATGTAAACTGAGTTCAATTGTTAGGGAAAGTAAGTTTAAAGGAACTTAGTGAAGTTCAGAGCTTCAACTCTGTTCCTGTTAGGAGGGCAAAAGGAACACGGTAAATGTCTCTTTCCTTTGCATTTTTTGGGTACATATACAGCTTTAAATAGCCAGTCCTGTCTGCCTTCTCCAGCGGTCCATCTCTGTTCTACAATTAGAGTCATATGCGTGGAATAAGGAAGGGCTTGATTTAATTTAAAATGATTAGAAATCTGCACATAGAAAATAAGTTGTATTAATTGTTCTGCGTTTGTCGAGTATTTTTTCTTTTTGAAGCTTATTTTCCCTAGCTAGAATGTTGAAACGTGTTTCTAAATATAACATTCGCACGGCATTTGATGCTGTTTTCCTAGCTGGAGGTTTTGCTACATTTTTGTTTGAGACTCAGACAGATCTGGTTCAGCATACATTTCTAGTGACTTTTTTTTTTTTTTAAAGAAAAGAAATGACTAATTTCTTTACTTTGACTTTCAGCAAATCTGTCTGAGTAAAAATTGGAAGTAAATACATAAAAGCAAATTTCATATATTTTTTTAAGTTGAAATAAGTTTATTTTAACTGGAAAGACGTGCATTTTTTCCTAGCATCCATTTTTAATGTGGAAGCGTAGCTTGAGCAAGTGAAATGTTTCCTGTTAGAAGGGAACTGGACTGACTGTATGTGGCTCCCCTTGTCTAAATTTTAACTCCAACAGAACTCGCTCCCTGCAAATAAAAGCTTCTCTAATGCTGAAGGAGGATGGCAGGCTTTCCTGCTTGCTTTAATCTCCATTCATCTTCTTAACTTTGAATTGTTCCTTGAACTGAAACAAGAGAATATATTCTATCTGAGCTTGGGAAAAAGTCTCCTGCTTTCAGAATCTGGGGTAGCATTTTAATAAATCCTGCTGTGTCTGGTAATAATTCTTTTTTTACTGTACTGCATGATTTTATGTAAAAGAGGAGCATGGATAGCTAAAGTGATGTTAAATTGCCCATAAGCATTGTTTGGTTAAGATTGTCTTAGTATACCTTTTTTATAATTTATAAATTATGTTAGAAACATCTTTTTATTTAACCTGGATGAAAAAAAAGCAGTTATATCAGAGAATCTTATTTACTCTGATAATATTTGATATCAAATATTTAATTTAAAGAAAATACAGCATTGCTGACAAAGGTAGAAGGACCAGAAATATTATAAGGAAGTATGATTTCAGCTGATATTCTTGGCCTGGAAGCATTGTGCGGGAGTGCTCACATCATAACTAAAGCAGAGGTTCTGCTCCGTGTTCTTCATTTACAGTTCTATTCTGTGAACTTAAACTCTTAAAAGCTTGAAGAGCAGAGAACAGGAGGCTGATGATCAACAGCTGTCATAATTCATACAAAGCAGTTAGGAATCAGAACTCTTATTGCCATTTTTCTATCTAATCAGTGCTTGTAAGGAAATTGTAAAAGAAACTGGGTTAGCATTTTAGAGGGCAGAGAGGATGTGGGATTTTGCTTTAATGCCTGCCACCCTGTGGAAGGATTATTGTTCACTAACATGGACATAACATTAATGATCTGTTTTCTTTTAAGTGCATTTCCGTTACGTGGTCTTCCATCCCTTCCTGGATGAGATCCTGATTGGACAGATTAAAAGCTGCAGTCAGGATGGCGTTCATGGTAAATTGCAACCTCTGACGTTAGGGACACATGAGCTGCAGAGCTCGTGGGTCTGTTGAGATACTGTGATTTCAGGTTGTATTTTGCATCTGTGGGCTGGGTAAAGACTTGCTGGCTTCTAGCGCTGCTCTGATCTGAGGGCGGTTGGTAGTTTGAGCCTGGCAGTTTCCCCCGCCCTTGGTGGTTTTGTCTGCACTCCCCTTTCCTTTTGTCATTCATGTGCATGCCCAAGAAGAACAAGGCAAGCCCATCTGGAGCCTCGACTGGATTCATTTTCTCGCTTCACTTAACAGAACTTGTTTTTTTTAAAGTGGTAATATCAGCTGGTGTTGGTCTGATACATCTTCCCTATAGTTCTGTGAAAATTCTCGATCGTTTCCTGTACCTGAAAACATGGCAGGGAAAGGTCTTTGTGAGCACAAAGTGCTGTCAGATTCATGGAATACATAATTGATGAGTTGCTTTCCTTTCTTGTTAGGAGTATTCCATACAAGCAAGATCCTCTGCTCAGTTGTTAAGTTAGGACAATAAGATTATCTTGTGTGTGTGTGTGTGTGTTGCTGAATTTGGACATGTCTAGTCCCTGATAAAATCCAACATCATGAAATCTCGAGGGGGAGATGGGGGCTGTTCTAACTTTACATTGGTCTTTGTTTAACATGTTACATCTGTGATTTCTAAGCTCTTTTCTGTCACAGACCTCTATAGCATCTGACTCATTTCTTGGAACGCTTTCATTTCCAATCCTGCTCCAAACAGCCTTTTCCTTTCCCAGCGGGCACGAAGACTGTGCCCTCTGTTGCTGTATGTCCTTTCAGATGGGTGGTTGCTTTGCTGCCAACTGAAATGGAGCGTTGTGGCTCAAAGAATAATTCCTGACTGATCTCAGATGCTCTTCCTGAAAGAGGAAGGAGAATGAGTCTAGAAATGCATTTTAGGAATCGCTGTGGTACATCATTTGTGAAGAAGTGTTTCAGTCTTAATGAAATTATTTTCTCCACAGTTTCTATTGGATTCTTTGACGATATTGTCATCCCACCAGAATCCCTGCAGCAGCCAGCTAAGTTGTATCCTTTGATCACCTTTGATAACTTTACTACTTCATTTCAAAAGATTGTGCAGTGCTGGCCCAACAGGCATTCACTGCTGCAACAATGAAGGTGCTCAGTGGCAGAAGCTAAGCTGTTGTGTCGGGCAAGTCCCGCAGACTGTTATCACAGCTAGACAGGCCTCACGCTTATTAGGTTTTGCAGGATCATTGTGCTCGCTGATAGAAATGAATGGCAGTGTCCCCCGAACAACCGCATTGTAATCCCTGCCTCTAGTCTTGGCTGCTGCTGAAGACAAAATGCCGTTTTTTCCACATCATGTAATGTCTAGATACACGGAGTGTCTAATATACTTACTTGTGGTAGGCGAGGTCTTCTTGGGTTTGGGGGGTTTTGTTTGGCTTGGGGTTTTTTTTGTTGTTTTTTTGGGGGGTGGGGGGTAACCCCAACTCTGCCTGGCAGCATACACCTAAAAGCAGGAAAATCGGAAACAAGACAGGGGTCCTGGGCTGTGCAGGCGATGAGCTGGGACAGCGCATTGCGGTTTGAGAAGTAATTGTGAAAAGGCTTTGAATTGAGTCTATTCCCAAAATTGTCAGAAAGTGATGTGTCAGGCGGAATACTGATTGTTTCCCTCCTTAACCCTTGGTGTGGCCAGCGATGAAGCAGAGCAGGTGTGGGTGTGGGAATATGAGACAGAAGAAGGGGCCCATGACCTTTACATGGACATTGGGGAGGAGATCCGCTTCCGAGTCGTGGACGAAACATTTGTCGATACATCACCAACAGGTCCGAGCTCTGCAGAGGCCTCCGCTTCAAATGCCACAGAAGAAGTCCAGAAGAAGGAAGCACCCTACACTCTTGTGGTAACTATGCGCACAATTCATAGCGCCTTGTGAACGTTGCGGTTTATTCTATGTCTAAAATAGTATCCCTTTCCCAAGGAACTGATTGCTTTAAGCCGACTGTGAAGCAAACCGAGTCACAAAATGAAAGGAGTGGAAAAGGGGAGAAACGAGATTGTTCTCGTGGTGGCCCTGTGCTTGCTGTGGGTTTTCCTTGGAACACATTGTGGTGGTTGGTGGAGTTGCCCTTGGGAGGCTGATTTAAAGCAGACTGCGGGTGCAGGATCTGCGGGTAGGAGCGAGCATACAAGCAGCATGGAGCTGGGAGAGCCACATCAAGGTTTACATGGCAGCTAAACAATCTTTCCCATGCCGTGGTTTGGCGTAAGACCCACCTGAGTACAGTGCAAGAGACGGGCGGATCTAAACCAATGAAAGCTGTGTTTTCTCACAGCTGGAGTATGTTGGGACGGTGGAGAGGTGGAATGAGCAAGTGCTGGATTTTTCAAGTGTTGAAGGTTTGGTGTAGCGTTGACAAGGTTTAAAGGAGTCTGGGCAACTGAGGGGCGAGCTCTGATGGGGGGGGAAAAAAAGGTGAATACCTCATCCAAAACTCAGGGGGGAGAGATTTTATATTTTTATGTATATATTCCTGTGTTCTCTGTGCAGTTTATAATCGCACACTCTCTCCTCCTCTCTGTGAACAGGGATCGATCAGTGAGCCAGGCCTGGGCCTCCTGTCATGGTGGACAAACAGTTAGCTGCAATCAGAGCCTGCTCCGCAGAAAGTCTTTCCGGTGGATGTTTGGGGGATTATGGGATCCTGCTGGTGCTCATTGCTCCTCTGAAGCTGAATGAGAAATTAGACCTGCCATTCCCTGTTTCCCCTTCAGCTTCCAACCTGCCAGATCGAGACAGTCGCTTTCAAGAAATGTCTTCACTGATCTGCAGAAGTGAATTTACAGGCACAAAAAAGCCTTGAGTGCAGCAGCAACAAACTCAGCTGGAGCTTTGGTCTCCTGCCTTGGAGGGAAAACTGGGGAGGTCTTTACTTGCCTGAATTAAGAAGGGAGTTGACTTCAGTGAGTGAAAGCAGGAGAGAATGCCTGTCAAGACGGATCACTCCCTTGGGCTGAGAGCTTGATCTCAGAGGGGTAGAAACCTGCTGTTCTTTTGACAGGAAACCGAGAAGGAACAGCAAAAGACTGAAGTTAATAGAGGTGCGGTACTCTGCAGACCTGGAAAACGCTGCTGCTGGGAGGGCAGGGGAGGTGGTGGTAAATGTTCTGCTAAGAATGAGAACTTAACCCGTGGATGAAATCAGCCAAAGAGAAGTGGCATGACAGGGGTTTACCCAAAAGTGGTTTAGGCTCTGTGAAGATGACCGCTGTGGAAGGCTACAGGCTGCTTATTGCGCTGGATGGAAATACTTTATTGGGTGGGCTGTATTTATGTAGAATGAGCTAAACGTTGCAGGAATTTGACTGAAAATACATAATTATGAACTGAAATGGACCAAGGCTGCCTTGAGCAAGTTAAATACTTGTTTGTGGGGGTGTGTTAAGACCAGAAATGGAATAAATAGTAAGAACCACACAGCCTGCCTTCCTGTACAATTTGTGGGGAAACTATTAGCTTCCTGCCTAGCGGGAAGGAAAAAGTTGCCTCCTGCAGTTCGAGCTACTTGGATTTCAAGGCAGACAGTGTTGAGAACCAACACTTTGCTCTGCTCTAACAGCCAATAACAAACAATTGCCATCACCCTCCCTGACAGCAGTGAAAGGAAAGGGGGGAACAAAACAGGGAGTAAAATCTATGCAGGGCCCGTTGCCAAGCGAGTGATGTTGCACATAATTACAAAGCCAGCCACGTTTGGCAGGAAGGGACTATAATTCCCTGGGATAGTGGGTCTGCTTAACCTCCAACTGAGAAAACAAAGCCTGAGTCACCAGCGCCCTCCCCGCAGCGCTGTTAGAACCCCTTAATTCTGAACTGTTATTCCTGGTGCGTTGCCCTAATTAAAAGGGAGCCTAGAATTCTTTAGGTTCACATAGTAACTGAGGTCCATCTGCACAGACAATAAGCTTACTGAGTGCCGTCTATAGAGCAGTAGTGCTCGGACACGCAGTCAAGCTAGACGTGGTGGAAACAAACTGTTTGCAGAACACCCCCAGCTGTTTGTGGAGGTGGAAATTTGGGAGAAGCCAGTTAGAGCCTCACCAAACAGAGAGGCTTCCCGCACAGACTGTGTCTAGGGGCAGAAAACAGCCCAGGTACTTCCAAGGAGCTGTTGTGCTCAGCTCCCATTTCACAGGGTCCGAGCTCCCAGGAGCGTAGCAAGGTGGTAGCTGCAGGGCTTTAGGTGCTAATCTAATGAGATGCTCCTCAGCCGCAGGCTCCTGTTGTGGAGAAGGCAAGCTGTGCTTGAGGAAACTAGTTTACTGCATGACACCAGGAAAGCGTATCAATCACTTGCTCCTTGCAGGTTTGTCATTGCTGCAGCAGTGTCACTGTTGCCCTGGACATGAATGTAGTTGGGAAGGCGGTGACAGTCATGAGTGTGGCCTGCAGTAGGTTAATATCAAGGGATAAACACTGCAAGACAGCTTGTGAGGGCTCTTTTATTTACCATGCGTTTTTGTGCACAGCAGTGATTTAGAGAATAATAACTGGGCAGGTACCGTCTCGCATCTCCAAGAAGGTCTTTCCCACCCTCCCAGTGACAGGGGAAGCAGGGGCTGAAGAACAGGATTGTGAATATAACACCACAAGGAAGGCAGAAGAGATGGTCACATTCTTTATTTTCATTTTATTTCTTTAGCCATCAGTAAAGTGAACGGGCAAGAAAACAACCAACTGAGCAGACAAACCCACCTTAGCCGGTTATTTCCAAATATAAATAACTGTGGGACAACCGAAATTGAGCCAAAATAGAAAAAGGGAGCTGGGGAATTTAAAAGACAAAAGTAAGCCTAGCCGCACTCCCTTTCCATAGTGTCAGTGAAGAGGAAGTGCCATAACAAAAAGGAAGCTATGGTTACATTTGATCAGACATTTATTCCAACAGTAGGCATGGAATTGCACTTTCATGAAAATGCCAAAGCTGAATCGAGTCCAGTGCACCGGGGGCATTGTGCGCACTTAGCTTCATTTCTGCTGCAGCTCCTTCATTCTGTTCAGGGCACTACCAGCTTGAAACCACTCTATCTGCGACTCGTTGAAGGTGTGGTTCAGCATGATTGTTTCTTGGCTCCCATTGGGATGCTTGATGATGCATTTCAGAGGCTAAAGGAAGAGGACAGTTTTTATTTCCCTCCCCCCCTTCTCTTTCAAGGGAGCAAGTTAACCAAAGCTTCTCAGAGGAAAATTCTGACATGTTTTTAAAGGGTTGAAAATGGAATACTCAGGACGTGGGTCTTAGCATAGACTTGTGGGTGCAGTTCCTTCTAGGGATGCTTAAGGCAACAAGTCCAGGAATTCAGAATGTCGTACCAGGGTTTCTCGTAACCATTCAGAATAACGCAACCTTGTTCTGACCTGCTCTCTAGCCCCCCGGACCACTGGTCAGTGTCTTATCTGGCTGGCAGGTCGCACAGACCATGGGTGCGTGTGCTGCTTCAGGCCCCGAGGACACAGCTCCACGCTGTTCCCCGTCACGGGCACATCCCGGCCCCACCAAATGCAATGACAAGAGTCCCAGTTACCTTTCCAGGTGCGAAGTCTGCCAGCCCCACAATGCTGAGCTTGTCCACAGGATGAATCTTGTTGTAGTCCGCTGGATCAGCGAAGGTGAGCGGCAGTAGACCTTGCTTCTTCAGATTGGTTTCTGCGGAGAACAAACCACCATGCGCGCTTGTAACAACACGCTGCAGGGCATCAGGACTGCCTTCTGGCTGCCCAGTGCTTCTCAGAGTAGTATTCCAGCATCAATTACTATCTTTGTAGCAAAACTGGCATACCCACTGTTTGTGGGATATCTAACTAGATCTGTAACAGGATTCCTGACCAGAGGGACCATGTGATCTGCCAGCAGCCGGGGGTCTGTGCCCATAGGTGTTGAGCCCTGGGGCAAGGTGGACACCGCTTCCACCCAAACCAAACACATCCTGTTTACACACATCACAGGGGACGCGCAACTCACCGTGGATCCTGGCAAAGCTCTTGGTGATGATCACCCTGCCCCCCAGGTGACGTGGCTCCAACGCGGCGTGCTCCCGGCTAGATCCCTCACCGTAATTTTCATCCCCAATAACTGCCCATTTGACACCCATTTTCTGTGACAAAAGAAACAGATTTACGTTTCTGCAGTCACCCAACGTGAGGAATTAACAACAAATACCCACACGCCCATCTAATTTCAGTGCTACACTACTGACATTGCTGTGCCACACCTTTTCCCAGAAGGGTCCCTTGGTTCTGAGGAAGGCCAGAAACAAAGGAATTAAGTGCTTCACAGCAGTTAGGCACTGCCATCCTTCGCTAATGGGCTGAGGAGGACTGCCCTTGAGACCCTGAGCAAATCCTTGCTGCCACCTTCCCTTCCATGGTCCTGTGCCGGAGCCGCTTTCACACCAGCCATAATCCCTGCTCTGCTTGTGGAAGCAGTACGGAAAACTTTAACTTCTATCTACTGGAAGAACCAATCTGAGACCACTGCCAAGCTGTCCAGAGGGTGAAAGGACATTTCTTGAGGTTCTAAGCCAAGTCTTAAAGAATGAAGGGGACAAGATTAGAATTTATTCAAACGTTAGACTAGTCACAGGTGGAACACTCCAGGAGGGAAGATTTAGCTGTGGTCTGATGACACCCGTGCTTTGTAAGGGCTGCAGTGCCTAAAGGCGTTCTTTCCCCTTCATCTATGATTTCTGGTCCCCTCTGGGTCACCTGATTCTCCTCCCTGTTCCCCATAGCAGGTAGGGAGAGAATCTCCTCCAGGAACTGCCACCATCAGAGTAAGTCCCAAGAAAAATCCTCAACGCTGAGTGAATTCACAGCTGCTGTAACTTGAGAGCAGGAGGGTGAGATCCTCAGTCTTGGCACAGACCGCCCAAAGTGTAAACATCCTCTTAAAATAGATGCGTCAGGGGAAAGTCTCACCTTGTAGTAACGGGCTGTGTCTGGGACTGGCCCAAACTCCTGGGTTAACGCATTCCTCACAGAGTTGGCTTTGCCATTTTCAATGTTGATGGCCCCGATGAGCAGGTTGTTGGAGATGTTGTCCAGGTGGCCACGGAATTTGAGCCACGGTCCAGCTGCAGAAATATGGTCAGTGGTGCATTTCCCTTTTACCTAAAGGGCAGTAGAAGAGAAGAATGTCGTGGGATGGATCGGTGACTTGACCCTTCCTCAACGCTTTTTACTGTGAAGGATCCTCACATCTCTTTTTACAGGCACAAACCCAAGACGACTGCATCTGTTACAGAATCAAGGCACTCTAAGGCAGAACACAGTGGCCATTTTACATGTTTTGGTAGGAAGAACATTCCTATTCCAAAGGGGAAATTATAAAAATGAGCTTAGCCATGACACCTCCTGCCACGTCCTCACTTCCCTCAGCAGCAGGTTCTTCAGGTACAAAAAGCAATTAAGTCCTTCCTGCTACAGCTCAGCCTCCCCTGCTGGGGGAGTTCAGCAACATGCCAAGTGTTTCCAATCTGCACATAAGCCTTTTCAGCTTGTAAGAACAGAATTCCCAACCAGACATAATGGCTTTCCAACAGGCAAGTCCCAAAGTGCTTGTAAAGGAATTACGTGTGTCAAAACCTCGAGCACAGCTCAGTATGGCCCTTGGGAATCCCTGCAACTCTCTGCCACTGAAAATCAGCAATGTTCCTGATGGCCAATTCCTACGGGATTGCATTTCAGAACCCATCACTGTATTAACTGAAGTTTTCATCCTGTTAACTCACCACAGGCAGTGAGGAGAAACCCATGCCTTCATTAAGAGACTGAAATGCAATGTTTATTGTGAAGTAATTTCTCTTTCTATAAAATGGGAAGAAAACAGACATACTGATGGACAAAAAGTTCCTAACGACCTCATTTCAGACAAAATCCATCTTAGAACAGTCAGGTATTAGAGGCGCTAATTAAAGAATCCATCCACCCTTCCACTCCAGGTTATAAACGGGAGAAATTCTGCAGACTGCATGGTATGGGCAGGATTGTATTACATGCTATAACAAACTTCATTTTTCATGGTATTAGCTAACCACTAGCCCAAAGGAGAAAAGTCTCTTAGTTATAACAGAAAGAAGTATCAGAAGGAAACACCTGGAAGGAAGGAAGATTCTTGCTTCACATTCCATACCAATGCGGTTGTAGGGGAGGGAATCACAGATAGCTTAAAGGCACATCCAAAGCTTCTAGCAATTGATGTGCAAACCCCGGTTCAAGCAGTCCTGTTATAGCCGGTGTTCCCCAACTTTGCTCCTGACCTTGATGAGGATCAGCATGTCTTCTAGATCCTTGCCGTCCCACTTATCGAAGGGCTCAAGAAGCTGGAGGCGCTGGCTGGTGGGGCTCACATCCACATGCTGCCCACTGCCATCCTTGGGAGGGTACTGATAGGTGTCCTGGCCTGGGTCAAACTCCTTCCAAAGAAGAAAGGAAAATCATCAGGCGCAGCCATCCCCAGCAGCACATGAAAAGAACAAGCCAACACAGGCAACTGCACCCATTCTAGCTTTAACGCTAAGGAAGAGGCCAGTGCGGGAAAGTTCCCTTACCACATACAAAACCCCACTAGTGACAGGCCTTCCCCCCCTCCGTCTCCAGACCGAGCAGTTACCAGCTTGGGCAGCTCATCTGCATCGGGTGCTTCTAGTTTAAACTTCTTCCCATCTGCTCCTGTCAGATAATCTGTCTCGGGGTTAAATTTTAGAGTGCCAGCAATGGACAGGGCTGTGACAATCTGAAAGAAAACATTACAAATTTAAAGGCATATTCTACCCCACCATTTGAAAGTCCTATGCCTAACAGTCTCAAAGCCAGCAGCCAAGCTGCAAACCAAGCTACACCAGGTCACTTCTGCAAGCAGAGGAATTAGCTCCCAAGACACCCTGAACTATTCCGGAATCTCCCTCTGGATGTCTCTTACCTCCGGAGAGGTCACAAATGCATGAGTCTCTGGATTGGCGTCATTGCGACCTGTGAAATTCCGGTTGTAGGACGTAACTATTGTGTTTTTCTCTCCTTTCTTGATGTCCTTCCTGTGAAAGAAACATGGTCATCAAATTCAAAGGGAATATTGCTTCTAGGTGTCTCGCTGCTAAAATCCCCCAGCTTGGTTTTGGTAGCAACCACTATCTTTTGGAAATATGAATCGGTGCCTGGACAAGTTTTCCTCCCTTAAGCACAAACTCAAAACCAAGGACAGTGCAAAACCAAGTCAGACACTGATTCCTGGAGTAGTTTTCATAGCCTGTGTTGTGCACTGTTGAACTGTCTAAACAATAATCAGCTAAATACCTTGCCTTTGGACATCCCACCATTAGCAATGATAAAGCCACATGAGAATAAGTCTCTCATCCCTTCTATTGGGAATTTTCCTTCCTGTCACCCCAGTCATTGTCATTGGACCAATCCACTTTTCCTGTTTTAAAAGGACCATACAAACTCCAGTCCACCTTCTCACAGATAACCAATCTCTCTCCCCATTTTTTGCTCACTATCAGAAGCCTACAGGCGTGACCACGCTTGTGGCCGCTCTGCAGCTTCATTCATCCAAAGGCTCAATATATATCTAGAGTCTTTCATTTCTCTTCCTCCAGTGCATATTGGACTGCTACAGCCAATGGGTTTTTAACCATCTACTTTTAATTCCCAGTGTGTTATATTTACAATCAAATTTGGCTTCACAGAGCACTTTAGGAGCTAAAAGATACAAAGGTAGAGTGAGGTGCGTCTTTCATGTTACCTGTCCCACTGGCCAATGCATGGCCCACAAGCGTTGGCAAGAACCAGCCCTCCAACATCTCGCAGGATTTGCGCCTGGGGGCAGAGAACAACTTCGTTACCAGTAGAAAGAATGGAATACGTTTCTGGGTTTGCTTTTTCAGGGAAAGAGGACACCTGTCTTCTAACAGAAAGCACCAAGCCTGAGAAAAATCCCCTCCTCATTGCATTTGCAAGTTTTGAGTCACTTTTATAAATACATGGGGTCCAAACCCAGTAAAGCTGTATGGTAACACTGGGCAAAAGCACCAGACGACTTGCCATGGTGTTCCCGTTCTCTACCTACTTCAAATGGAGCAATCCAGCTACTTGCAGATATTTGACAGAAGGGCAGTGTCTGGTTTGATTAATATCCTGTACGCTTCCTGTCCATTTAAGGAGAGAATTGGTGAAAGTGCAGGCAAGTGTGTGTGTCTGCTCAGTCTGTTCAACGCATGATTCAATTAAGAGGGCAGCTGTTAAGGAAAGGCATGACTGTGGACTTGGCTGGAGGAGGCATTAAGCACTAGCCGGACACATCTACAGGCCACACTGTGACAGCATCTAACATCTAATAAATATTAGGACTAGTTAAAACATAATTTTCTGCACAGAAAAGGGGAGAAAGTAGGTGATGGTTCCTCTACAGAAACACTCGTTTTAAATCAAATACGAGTTTTGACATAAGTTTAGTCTAAAACGGGAACCACCTTCCGACAAAGGGCTTGTTCACATCCTGAACTGTTCTTAAAGGAGAAAACTGGATTGCAGGTAGGTGCTAGCCCTTCGTCAGCCACGGCCATCCACAGAATCCCAGGAGCACGAGGCATCCCTTACTACGCATACTGTTACCTCCTCAGGGCCCCAGTTCCCGATAACTGTCTGAGTTCTGTCCAGTTCCAATTCCATTCTTATACGCCCAGGTAGTAAAGATATCAGGTCAAAACACTGTCAATGTGACAGCAGGACCCACAGGCTGGTTACTACATCAGTAATTGCACCTCTAGTGATAAGTGAAGACAAAGTTTAAGAGGTTTCCATCATGAGCTACCTCTGGACTCCTGTGTGCTGTCTGGAGGAGAGTTTAACACTGTTTGGAAGCGTAAAGAGCAGCCATACTCACATAACCGTCTCTTTCAATGGTGGCACGGATCTGCTCTGAGCCCGGTGTGATTGTAAACTTTGATTTGCACTTCAATCCATGCGCTAGTGCCTGTTTTGCCACTGCTGCAGAGCGTCCCATGTCCTCATAGCTGGAGTTGGTGCAGCTGCCAATCAAGCCTGTGGTTTTCGACAGAAACGGGGAGGTGGTTACTGCAGCCCTGGTTCTAGGGAACTTCTCCCTGGCTCATCTCTCGGCAGAAAAAACACGGAACAACCACCTTTTCCGTTGACAAGGAATATGAAACAGTTTCAGGTACTAACATTTCCAAGCCTCCCAGCAATATACTGCGGTCACAAGCAATCCCTTGTCCCGCTTTGGAGGTTGCACAGTCAGAACACACTACCTGGTCTGGTTATTGTTTTACAAGATCTGAGCATCATTTACTTGCACTTTGGTTAAGCAAATTACCACAGAGAGGTATTGTTCCACAGAGACAGAAAAGGCAAGATGGCAAGAAACGGAGGAAATGATGAAAAGAAAGCATCCTTCATTACAGTATGGAGACAACAGGAGGACATACTGTATCGTCCTGACAGCATTCTGGTGCTAACCAGTAAAAAATAAATTCTCTTTCAGTTGCAGCTGCTCTTGATCCTATTTGCACCACAATCAAATAATACATTTCCCACCTGGGATGTGGCCTTTACAATGTATTTACATTCTTTTCATTCCCCAGTGAGCAACACTTGAGAAGCCAGCCAACAGGTTACCATCCCACAAGTGACTATAAAAATATCCAAGCCTGCTCTTTAGGAAAGCAAGTACGAACTTCACCATGTCCTGAGACCTCAACAGCCAACTGCTGTGAGGACTGACAATCATGATCCTGACAGATCTTTGCACAGACAAATCCATGCAACAGACTTTTAACAACAACAGGTAACATCTCTGTCAACCCAATAATTCAAAAGTTTCCAAGAAGAAAAAAAAACACTTGTCTGCCTCTTGAGATTAAAAAAAACAGCTATCCCAGATCTCATTCCACACACCTGGCCCAGGCGGTCAGTACTCTTCCCAGCAAATTCATATGCCCATGAGCAGATGACACTGCAGCAAAGTCAAAGGACATACAGCAGTAATTAAAGGATTACATCCCAAGTTATGTGACCAACCGCTTATCCCAAGACAACAACATTTATGCCACAAGGATGAAGACAGAGGAAAGAGCAAATGCTACCCACCAACTCTGATATCAACAGGCCAGCCCTCCTTTTCTGCCACAGCACCAATATCTGACACAGGGTGCGCCAGGTCTGGTGTGAAAGGTCCATTGATATGCGGTTTCAGCTTTAAGAAACAGTGACAAAGTCAGAAATTACAGTAGCCAAGAAAAACCCCAAAACACAGCAGCAAATCAATTCCTTTCATAGCTCTAGCTGGAAGCTGTTTAAATAGGATTCTCCTACACGAACACCAGAGCAGGAGCTGTTGTGAAGCAGACGTGTTTTTCATATGTTCTAGCCACAGCACCAGGGGTGTTGCATCAAACTCTCAGCTTGGTCCTCATTCACACAAAGCAGACCCACATCACAACATCCAAGACGGCAACAAGGAAGGAGGCCTTACCTCACTGAGGTTGATTTCTATCACCTGGTCATATTGACAACCAGCATCCGGTACCAAGTGTTGCTGGAATTCGTCTGCCAGTGCAGCTATGTCTGGAATAAGAAAGGACGGAGATGTGAAAAGTGCAGCAAGTATGAGGGCAAAGAAAAAGCTTGGAACAGCTAAACACAGGGGGTCCACCATATATTTCCCCAGCCACTTCATCTACACACTCCCTGCTTGTATCAGATGACCTGTGGGACCATGCAAGGTCAGAAGTCACATCAGGCACCACTGTAGGAGGATGCTGCTCCCAGAATACACCTTCACTTGAACCCACACTTCTACCCACTTCAACCCCCAAACCCTCTTACCAGCTCGCCCAGTCTTGCCCAAGTATTTCTTCATCCGTGCGTTGTAAGGGAAGACTGATGTGGTAGCTCCGATTTCAGCCCCCATGTTACAGATAGTTGCCATTCCTAGAGAAGGAGCGGGAGAAGAGACCATAGGGTCAATGAGAAAGACCAAGGCCATCCAGTTTTCTAAAAGTCAGTCCATGGAAAAGACAGCAAAGCCAAGAAAGATCAGGGCATTAGCCACAGAAACCAGATTCCACAGCAGAGAGGACACACTGACTACACGATGGCTGGCTCAGCCCCTAATGTTTCTAAACAATACAGTGCCTGCGACCAGATTTTTCTGCAAGGAAGGAGCTGAAAGCTACACTGATTCTTGCAGATACTGGAAGGGATAACAGGGAACCCTCTGTCTGCACCGAGCACCAAATATATTTACAGCAGTGAGCAGTGGCTCTGCTACCTGCAATGAGTGCCCCGTCCCTCCCTACCAACTCGTTTATCTTTACTGGAAGAGCCAGAAATTTGTGAGAAATTTAATGGGTTTAATAAAAAGCTTCCAGTGACAGAATACAATAAAAAAAAACCCCAACCCTGTTTTGTCACCGCTCTGTGATCACCCGTGCCTTTCAAGGACACAGCAAAGAAGCTGTAGAAGCCGCTGTTTTACCTTTAATGAGCTAGAAGCACATATCCTAGGTCAAGCTCCTCTGATTTCACAGGAGAAAAATCCCAAATAGCTCTCAGTTTTTAAAAACAAATATTCCAAGTTGTAACCATGCAAACGGCAAGGAGAAGACCAGCTTGAAGGCTACACTTCAAGCCAAAAAAAGGGACACTTCTTGTAATTTGGTCCTAACTAGCACCATTACAGACAACGCTGGTTAAAATTCAGCACCCAAGACCCACAATTAGCTAGTGTAAGACTGCACGTTACAAACTGCTGCTTTCTGGTCTCCCCTCTGCCCTGCTTTTCTAAAAAGCTTTTTCTTTAGCAGCTGTCACACACATACCCCCTTCAACCTGTTTCTTTCCTCTATCAACTGCCTATTTTGGGCTGAAATTAAAACGTCATCCTTTATCTTTGACATGTCCACTCTCTAAGCACTACGCCGGAATACCTCCACCCTTACTCTTATTCCGATGCACCATCTTACAGGATTCTTCACAGTTAACCATTCAGTGTTCTCAAAGTCATAACAAGATTTAATGGAGAGAGATCATTTTTTCACCGAGAGGCAACGCTATCTTGTTACACCACTCTCACCCACTCTCCCAGTTTGCTGTGTAGTAATTGCCTGGCCAGGCCTAGGGAGAACATTTAGTACTTCTTGCCTGATTCCCTTCCCAGCTTCTACAGACAACTCAACACCCAGCTCCAACAACAATCTGCTCAGATAAGAGATTTGTGTTGTCCTACCAGTGCAAGAGATTGAATCCACACCAGGCCCGTGGTATTCGATGATGGCGCCTGTCCCACCCTTGACAGTGAGGATGCCAGCCACTTTCAGGATCACATCTTTAGGAGAACTCCAGCCTGAAAGCTTGCCAGTCAGTTTTACACCAATAACCTGAGCAACATTAATTGGAAAGAAAAAATAATAAATACTGACACCATTTCCTTTCAGCAGCAAAACCAATTCCTCTGAATTTTTCCTAAGAATCTGGGTGGTTACAATACCAAAAAGGAGAAAATCCTGAAATATCAGAACATGTGCGCAAGGGCTGAAACCACTGACAGGGCCAACTGAAGGGAGATCATTACTCACTTATCTCTCTCAGTCCCTGAATAAAAAGGCTGGAAATGGAAACTCAGAACTACCAATGAATCACACACCAGCTGTTTGAGCCAGTGTGTGATAACAAACAAGACTGAAATGGTCTATAGTGCCTTATATATGTAGTGCCTAAAAATCAACATTTCTTATGCATCTTGTATCTCACCCTTCACATCAAAAATTAGTATTCCTTCTGCTCCTACCTTTGGGCATTTGAGCTCCCAAGGGATTCCTGCCATGACATCTACGGCATCGGCTCCACCCACACCAATGCATATTCCTCCCAAGCCACCTCCGTTGGGGGTGTGTGAATCTGTGCCGATCAGCATAACCCCCGGGTAGGAGTAGTTCTCCAGAATGATCTGAAAACAAAAAAGGATTGTTTGCTTGCTTGTTTGTTGGGAAAGAAGGGGGAAGGCATCACGAAAGAAAACATGAATTTACATCAGTTTGTATTTGCAGATTTCAGTAGCAAGAAAGTAATTGAGTTTGGATTGGAAATTCACTTCTGTTTCAAACTCCTTGTGGAGAATGTAACGACAGAACGAGGTACCAAGTCTCAGCCCCAGGATCCTTGCTTATCCCAGGACAGTAAGAAAACGTAGAAAGTTCTCTCCATTTTTTCACTGGAAGACTCCTTCCTTCTATTTTAGTCTTTTGCTAAGGTGCCACCTTTGTTTGGGCTTAAAAGTCTGCTCCTTAGTCTCCACACCCTTAATCAACTGCTGAGCAAGTCAGTTCACCTATCCAATGCTAGTGAGACCTTTCATAGTCTTTATGCTCCCATAGCAGCAGAATACCAACAGAGGCTGCCCTTCCCTTATTGCTGATAGTGATTCCACACAAGACTCCTCAACTATTAACAAAAACACAAAACAGTTCTTTACTGAATATTATTAGTTTTCTACGGTAGCAACACAGTAGAGAACTCAAGCTAACGAACTTTTCACTGCCTATGGGCCACACCAACATTATGGACAGCCTTTCTGGGAAGCACAGAACTCACAGCACGTGCATCACATTTGGACAGAACATGTCCAAAACAGAGGTTTGGACAGAACTAAGGTGGCCCTTTATTGAGAAGGCCAAGGCTTTGCTTCTAGTACTTTCAGCTTTATTTGCTTGTAGCTCACATTAATGTACTTGTGCGAGAAAGATCACTTTGCCAGAGTTGGACTCCGAAGCTATACAACGTGACCAATTTTCTCCAGCCAGAGAAAGTGAGCCACAAGAAAGCTGGTAACCACAGCATGGAGCTATGTTGCCACATGACAGATGTTACGACTGGTTTCAGAGCACAAGTGACCTGAGGTGTTCCCATAACCTTTTGGAGAGTTCGCCTGTTCTATTTCTTTTCTGTGTTGCATCACACCAAGTTAAGATAACCTTAGTAACTCATTTTGTAGCTAAGAAAACATAGCAGAGAGCTCCTGACTGTACCTAGGCACAAGCTCCCTGATGACAGGATGCTTACCAGTCATCCATTCTCCTCTCTACTCCTTTTGCTTTGTGCTGCACTTCCATTTTTTATTGCCTGCGACTCAGAGGAACAATGAAAAATGTCTACTGGACCCACAAAGCAAATCAACCATGAGCAAGTTAGGGAAATCCTGCCAGAGGTGCTGGTTTTAAAAAACAAAAAGCCTCATTAACTGGTAAGCTATCTTGTGACAGTCATATTCTTTAAAGATGCAAGTGCTACAATGAGAGAATCTCAGACTTGAAAGCTGTTGGAAACTGTTTTGTATTTTAATCAAATTCACATAGCAACTTGTTACATGTTGCCATTCTTGAGTACTCAAAGTCAGCTGCTCTGTTTGGTGTCCTCATATACTCTCCTGTTTTTATTATGGAACCAAGTGCATACAAAATAACCCTAAAAAAGGCATGTTCCCAAAGCTGCTTTCCTTACCATCAAAAGCAATTCACATTAGCTCATGGCATCACCTTACTGTCCCAATCGTACCAAGAGGAGGCAGCCCACAAGCAGTTAAGATATTTCAAGCTTCTGTGATTCACATGGCATGCTGCTGGCACTACCTAATCACGCATCAGGTTACAGTTTGTCCAAAATAACCTTTAAGAAAAAACACTGTTGTCAAGATAACAGAGCGCGCAAGCAAGAAACCTCACCCGCCTCAAGGAAAGCAAGTTGTTTCCCTAAGCTGGTGAAATTCTCTGAGGGTTTGCACTTGAGGTCTCTCTTCACTATAAGGTAAAAGAGCTACTCCATGCTCAAAGACTGCAAACGCACTTTACCTGGTGAATGATTCCCGACCCAGGTTTCCAGAATCCTACTCCATACTTGGCACCAGCCGTTGCTAGAAAGTTGTACACCTCCTGGTTTATGTCCTATTCACACAGGGAAATACACAGCATTAGTTACACATTTTGTTCTTCCATACATACACCAAGAGCTCATTCAAGCACATTCCCTTCCCTCCCATGCCTGTCTGCAGTTTACTCCACGGTTTTGTAGCAGCTAGAGGGAGGTGCACATCACTCTTAAAACCAAAAGGGATCAAGACTGTTTGCCAGTCAGTTGTAACAGGCCATTTAATTTCATCCAACTCGTAGCTCTACTAAAGCATCTTTTTTAGTTCCCAGTTCCAAACAGCACAAGGGAAATAGCACAATTAAAGGAAAACCCTGCCAATAAGGCATTTAAAATGCTCTGCTCATTTCTTGCATTCTCAGGGTGTTTTTTTTTAAACCTGTTTCCCTCTCTTCTTCTAGACCCTCCTTCCTTCTCTACCAGCTGTTCTTTTTGCTTTACAGATGCTTCGCAGGCATTTCAAACCCCTTAGATAAGCATTTTGGCTTTATTTTGACAGATTAAGAAATGGAACTGTAAGTTGCTCGCTGCCAGAGGACTTGGTGGCTGTCATTTTCTCATTCTACAGAGTCCTCTGTTTAAGACCCGCACAATGCTGCCTTTCTTGCTGCACTATCACCATTATTGGTGGAGGTCACACCGTGAAAATTGCTTGTGAGAATAACCACAGTTGCCAAGCAAGTATGACACTATTACATCCTGATAGTTCTTGGCAGAGGAGTGGCAGAGTAGATAAGATAAGCACTAGGAGGACAGAGTTTCTTAAAGACTGTTCTCAGGCAGCTACGCTTCAGAATAAAGAGAAAGGGGAAACTGGAGATAATGGAAGAATTGTCTCAGCACACATTTGCTGAAGTTTCCCATGAGGCAGCAGCAGTTCTTTAAGCCTCGTTTTCCACTGGGAGTCGGGTCACTTCACTCTGTTTGTGCATCCTTTCCCCAGTAAAGCATGATGATGTGCCAGGAGCAGATCCAAACCACCCTCTGCCCTGCCAGCATTCATTGTGTGCCAACTGGCAGAAGCAGAACCCAGTCAGAAGAAGGCAGGACCTTTACTTGCTCCGCTCAGAGTGGGTGGCAAAGGAGGTACTCCGCTCAGCTCAGGGCTGCAGCAGAATATAATTGTACTACAGAGAACAAATAGAGGAACAGAGGAAAGGGGAAGACAGGAGATGAAGGGAAGAACAGAAACTATCTTATTTAGTAAGTCTCAAATTCTTAATCGCACAACTTGGGCAGAATTTAGGATTGAGATGAGCAGAGCAAGAACTCCCCAAATTCACTCCTGAGTGGTGTAAGTTGCTTCACTGTGGCCTGAAGGAGAAAGACACAGAAGCAGTTACTTCAACATTAGGAGTTTCTGAGAATAGATATGGACCTAAAAATCTTAAAATGCAGCTGAGACCCAACAAACTGTTTACTGTTTGTAAATTTTGGTATCGACGTACAAGGCACAATTCCTCCTGGCTCTGACAGTGGACTTAGACTAGGTCCACTTGGAGTAACATGATTTCCACCTCCCTGCTATGCTAAAAGCATGTTCTTCCTTGGCAGATGCATTGCGGTATCTAGGACAGAGGTGAATGTGTCTATATTTAACAGAAGGCCCTATGGAGGAATAAGCGGTAAAACAGTTGAGCGGGAAATTTTAAAAAGGCAGTGAATCAGCAGTTAGACAAACACCACATTGAAATTCCTAAATAAAAAATTACATCCTCCATGCTTCTATACGCAATTATACCTACCCTCGCCCGCCCTGAAAGCTGCACATGCTTCAGTTAGTGTTCTTCAGCTAATCCCTAGCAAACGGTTTGGGAAACGAAATTAGTTATTCGCTTCCCCCCCCAGGATACACCAGTGCAACACAGACACACGTTGAGGAAGTTTCTCACACTGCTATACTGCGGCATAAAGAGCATAACTCTCTAGAGTAATCTGTCTTCTTTTTTTTCACCCTTGAAATAGATTTTTCCTCTTCCCTTAGCTGAAATATCTTCTTACTCTCCAGAACACACGTATGACCTGGGCTTCCATCATTAGCAATCAAGACTAGCTTTTTCTACATTCATGGTCCTTTAAACCATGTAAAGGATGAATCTCATCTGAGAAACTCGCAAAGATCCATTTACTCTGTTTCTTTGCTGCATCTGACCTATCTACAGAGCTGACCACCACAGGCAATCTGTTACCATATCTGATTCATGCCTGTCCTTCTGGGGGGAGGGAGGGGGGGTGCGCGGAATAAAAAAATCTCTTCCTTCGACTGGAAAGCGGCTTTCAAACATACAGAATTTAAGTCTCTGCAATAGTGACCTTGGCTCTTCGAAGATCCTTTTCACCACCGGCCTGGGCTTCGATGAGGTGATCACAGTGGATGGTGGAAGGCACAGCCACTTTTGGCAGCCCGCTGCTGATGAACTGTAGCATTGCCATCTGAGCAGTGGCATCCTGCATGGCCACACGGTCTGGCCGTAAGCGCAGATAGGTCTTGCCTCGCTCAATCTCCTGTTTCGCTGGGTCATCCAGGTGTCCATATACAATCTTCTCCGACAACGTCAGGGGACGGTCAAGCCTGGGGAGAAGAATTTTAGTGTCTGCATCTCGTGTACTTAAACATTTGCCCTTTTAAGCATGTAACAGAGCGCTTCCCTATATCGCTCAGACTGTTAAGACCTATTAACACACAGAAACTTGCATGCTCTTACAGCACTAAAATACAAACTGGCAGACGGCTAAAACAAGGGCTCAGTCCAGAAAGTTCAAAAGTATAGAGATTGATGTCACTTTATGTTTTCTTTTATAATTTTCCCATATGGTAAAAAAAACATTGACTCTGCTCATTTCTTGAGTGATAACTCAGGACAGCAAATGTGGAGGTGAGAGAGAGGTCAGACTCAACTCACAAATACCAGATCCCACAGCAAGCAAGTACAACTAAGCGGAGTTTCATGACCTCAGACCTTTCATCTTGCAGCTGTATCAGTTAAGGAACCTATTTATGTCAGTGGTGGGATCTTCTGAGAAGTAACTAAGTAGATACAATGACTTGAAATGAGAGCTACCGCACATAACAAAGGACACAAAGACTGAAGGACATGTCATGCAAACCGCTGCTGAGGTAAGTGGAGCAGGAACAACAATTTAGCAGGCACACAAGCCTCTATCAGCAGATTAAGGTCACCATGTTTACATATGCTATGAATTCCTAGCCCTCCTTTCCGCGCCTAACGCCTACAGTGGAACACAGGAGAACGTTCACGGTCAAAACACAGTGCAAAGGAGCATTAGCCTATAATGACCACTGTCCACACGCTGCTTCCCAAGAAAGGAGCATGTGCCAATATCAAGGCTCCTTAAAGAGGGCATTACACAAAGAGGACAGAGCCCTTTCCAGCACCTCCTCTCCACTGGCCTGGTTCTCTGCACGTTGCAGAGCTTCATCATAACCTTCAGCTCTTCTCACAGTGCTCCACCACTATGTGGAGACACTACAACTCATACGTCACTACATTTGCAACTGCCACTGCTCAAAGCTCCCCTCCCTAGTAAACATTCCCTATGCCAGGGCCCCATGACATTTTCTTCCTCCTCTCCTGTCACTGCTGAGCTAAATTCTGCACATTGACCCCTCACCTCCTCCACTCTTACCTCTTACGGACAATGTTGATGTTCTTCTCCAGCTTTTCATAATTTATGTGTTCATTAGGCTCAAAGTGGCTCATGGCCACTTTGGCCCGCTGGCACAGGACAGGAGCAACATGGTAGCGTCGTATCCCACTATTCAAGGCATGCTGGAAAAACGAGAGTATTAGCATTGGAACCTTGAAAAGTAAAATCCTGTAACGTATCAATAAACCAATTGTTTTTCAGTTGTTATTCTTGGGATTTTACAAGCTGAGGAAAAGAAAAGTTGCAAAGGTTTTTAAAGGCACCCAATGAACATTCGATCATACAATACTGTGTAATACGTTAAACAGTGAGACACCAGGTTACCCAGAACAGGTAGCATTTACCAAATTGGTTTACATTTCTATTTATAGTACCAGATACTTTACGCTTTCAGTGAGAAATCTGCTTTCAGGCAATACTGAAATAATTCTTAAGCAAACACCAGTTTGCTATACTCCTGACATATTACAACCATGGTGGAGAAGAACCTACACAGTTTCCAAAGCAAGCTAACCCTAGGTTTGTATTTCCTCACTGGTATTGAGTTTATATTGAAGGACAGGCAGGTGACACAGTACAGGACAGAGCAGATACCCGTCTGTTCCACTATCATGTACTAAATTCCCTATGCAGCGTCCCTGCATACCGTTACAAAGCTTATTATATTTTCACATAAGGTGAGCTGGGTTTCAATGGTAGCTAGAGTGACTTTGATGTACATGCCTGGTCTACGATGTAACGCAGAGCTGGAAAGAGGTAAGCTGTGGAACAAACACATCATCTTCACCAACCTGGCTGTGCAGATCCACATGCTATTTTTATGTTCACTCTCACAAGGGCATCCTCACCTTTCCCCTAAGGGCAGCCTTGCACTTGCCCCACAGGTGAGTTAACAGCAGGAAAGATGAATTATACTGCAGGCTGAACACATCAGCAGAAAATGCCATTAAAAAATACAACAACCAAATATTGCTTGGCAGCCTCCACAGTGAAACAGTTCCCTGGAATACGGGAGAAGAACCTTTACTGCACCTGACCTAGAAGAGACAGGTCAGTGCCCAGGTTAAAAGGTTCTCACGCAGCTTTGAAAGCTGAGTCAGAGGGCAGCCTCCATAAAAACTTCCAAGGATTTGGCACATGCATTTCTTACATCTTTTGAAAGTGTCAGTCATCAGCACTAGAAGTCTGGAAACAGACTGAAGACAGGAGTTCAGAGTTCTTCCTCCATCTGTATCCCACTTTAATCTTAATCTTGTTTTTTCTATTCATCCTCTACTATAGTGTTACAAGGTTTCAACAAAAACAGGTTAATAAACATAGCTGTATAACACAAAATATCCCTTTTGCATGTATGACTGTAAATCAGCAAATATTCCTTGCGCAGAACACAATCACAGTACTGACCACTGTTTTTGCATTATGAAAAATGCTAGTCAATTCTTTAGATTTGTTCAAGCATTTTTATTTTGTCCCTGTGAATATTTTGTCCAGTTTTCTTGTTACCAGCACTGAAAACATTGTCTGAAATAATCACAATCAATAAGACGTCACCAATTTTTATCCAAATCTCTTGTTTTATTGTCCTTTTGATAACATTTGTTAGTATCTTACACAAGAAAAAGTTCAGGAAATCTAGGCGAGATCATAATAGCCAGCACACTAGCAATAAGCATGTAGTTTGCTTTTTTACCAAACAATCCTAAACTATTAGATATACAGCTTTCAGTAGGAGAAATACAGACCTACAGCAGCTGCACACCATTTTCATTTAAAAAAAAACCCTTAAGTGAATATGGCGGTACAAGAGAGGGCCTTGCTCCTCCAGGAGTGCAAATGAAACCCAGTCATCAAATTTCACCGTGCTGCACTTTAGTTTAGAACTTCCAGAACATATCACAGGTGTCAGAGGTGAGACTCTTCCTTCCTCCACCAGCAAAAAAAACCCAACCCAAAACAAAACAACCACCCAGCTTCTCATTGTTTAACACACATAAGCTGATCTTTACTTAGTAGCCACCTAAATTCTGTGCTTGTTTTGGTCTGCCTTTTTTTTTTTTTTTGTCTTTACTTCAAAAGATATCTGTTATCTTGTGAAAGTCATCAATGTTCATGGAAAAATAATCTCTTCCCCAGAACAGAAAAGGTATTTTGGTTTAATGCAGTAATTCCTCTTGCTCCACCCCCCCCAAAACTAATCCTGCAACACAACTGATTAATGGAGTTCTTCCTTGTGATCAAGTAAACCGAAAGATAAATTTCACCATAATTCAGAGTACAGAAGAACAGATTTGCAAATTAAAGTAATGGCAGAGGCTTTGTATCATTCTAGTCTTGCCTGGGACCAAAGCTGATTATGATAGAAATCTGAAGCAGGGCTCTCCAAAAAAAGGTGCAAAGAAACTTTTCAGATAAAATCTTTTCAGTTCGAACATACATGCCTATCTTTTTATGTCATGAAATGGCTCCGTGAAATGTAATTTTTATTCAAATACTATATATAAATATTCAAATGGTAATCGCAGAAGTAGCAATACAAGGTAGCTGACTCCTGCTTGACCACAGCTTCAGGCTACTGGAAGTGGGAAGGGAAAGAAATGAGCATGTCTGAGGTGACGGATCCTGTCTGGACATGAAGCGTGGCAAAAGTAGTGTGGAAAACTGAAGGTCTGTTTCTATGATGGCCAGTAAGACTGGGGAAAAACAATCACGAGGCCAGTCAGTTTCAGAAGAAGAGAGAGAAAATCATTTTTGTCTACATAAGACTTTTAAAAGGCACCTTTCTTTGCCCCCTCAGATCTAAGAACACTGCCCAAGTTTCCAACATTCACCACGATTCAGCCTAAAAAAAAGCAGTGTGGTATAATCAAGTTGTAAATGCAGTCTAATTTTCTAGACCCACCTCCAAAGAACAACCAAAATTAGTGTTCTGAAGATCAGTTTAGCTCTAACCAACACTGCATTTTGCCAGCATACACAAAGCTTCCCGTACACAATTTCAGCACTTACCTACAAGGCCTTCAATAAACTCTTGACGCTTCAGATGGTTTAGAATTTTACAGTACTACTCTTTCAGTCAGTCCTCAGCCAGTGTGGCTCCAGAAATGGGATGCTACTAAAAGCATCTCTCAGATAGGCATGAAAAAGATCCTGACCCTTTGAGGCTATTAGAAGAATTGTACTTTAAATAGGACAGTCAGCCCAAACCAGGCTAATTCCAATTTATTTCCCTCAGAGGTAGGCTTACTATGCAGTTCCAATACCAAAACAGTTCTAGGACAGGAAATGAGTAGAACGAATGTTAACAACACGTGCCACGCTCAATGCTGGCACTATCACAGCAATTGGCAAGGTGATCCACGTATTTATTAATCTCTAGGCTGCTACATATGTGCAAAAAAAAAAATCTGTCCCTTGAAGAGATCACCTAGAAGCACGTTTGATTACCATCACGAATTTAGTCTTTCACAGGAGAAAAGGCCACGTACCCTGACTCTGATAATAGAAGACAGCCTCCCAGAATACTAAATTCCCTGTGTTCACTGTGCTAGCATAACCTTTGTTTTACATTATACAATATTAATTTTAGCAAATGACTGCTTGTTCTCATGTGATGACACACCATAAAATGAGAACCAATTCATTAACCTAATAAAGAATTTGCCATCATTTTACGATTAGTCATTTCTGTTCAAAGTACAAATTAAAAGCTATTTAACAATTAAGAATGAATATAGCAAACTAACTGAAATGGTGCTATTCTGTAACTTCCGCTTAAATTAAAAAAAAAAAAATATATACTTGACTAAAACACCTACCTCTAAAGAACACAAATTAAGCTTCACAAAGTACTTTCAGAATAGTAGAAGCCAAGTTCTTACTTCAGCTTCCTAAGAAAAGGGCCAAGGTCACAAATGGCAAACTGAGAACTTAAATTGCCTCACTTCATCACATGCTTTGTTAAAGGGAGCATAGGCTTCCTTATCCCTGTTAGCAGCCCTAAAAAAAGAAAACTGCATGCTGATATTTGCCTTCCGGGCTTTACAAGATCATTAAATCTTTATTATTGAATACACATTAAACGCAATTATGCCTCGAGTAGAGAATCTCTGTGGTGAGCTCATATTACAGGCAGATATGATTTTTAGAGATCATGATAGTCAAGACTATGAAAATCACTATCACTACCTTGGAAAAAAAGGCAGTTTATGTGCCTGTCCAGACTCTTTTTCAGTCTTCCTAGGTCCCGTTTATAATATAGACCGTCACATCTGTTTCAGTCAAGGGCCTTTTTTTTTTATTAAAAGTAGTAATTTTGAAACAGAGTAACCAAAAGATAGAGAGCCTTTGGACTCACACAACGAGGAGTCACCTTGTGCTGCTGCAGCTGATAAGGGGAAGAAACAGAAGCCGAGGGGAAGAAAAGAGCACGCCCCAGGGAAAGGCTTTTGATTTCGCCCTTAAGGCCCATGCCCTCAGGCTCACTGCCCCGCCGGCACCGGACTTTGACA
>VYZM01015722.1:476-12868 GCA_013398915.1 Dromas ardeola | reverse complement strand
CGCTGTCCTCACCCCAGCCAGGACCGGCGGGGCGCGCGGGTCGGAGGTGAGCGCTCGGGGTGGCCGCGCCAGGCGGGTGTTGGTGTCGCCATGGCCAAGCACCACCCGGACCTCATCTTCTGCCGCAAGCAGGCGGGCGTCGGTGAGTGCCGGAGGGCGTCCTCCATCACCCCTCGCCCCTCACTCCGCTGCGGGGTCGGGGGGGCAGGGGGGGAAGCCGGGGGTCTGCCGTCAGCGGCCGTTGGGCGCGCGCGCGTGGCCGTTAGGCCTGTCGGGGGGAAAGGAGGGAGGGGCGCCCGCCTCGCTCCTCCCTCCCTATTTTATTTCGCTTTTATTGCGGTGTCCTGCCGCGTTTTATGTGTTCTTCCCCTGAGGTGGGGGCAGAGGCTCTGTAAGGAAGGGCCGGGTCCCTAACCCTGTCCCGGGTGCTTCGCCCGGGGCCCGTCTTGAGGTGCAGGTGCTCCGGGGCCTCTCTCAGTAGAGCTGAATGGCTTTAACGCTTACGTTACAGCAGCCTCTTCTTTCTCACGTGTGTGTGTGGGGGGGGGAGGCAGGTGAAGTTGATGTCTGTACACAGAAAAATAAGATTTTGATTTACTCCTGTTGTGTTGGCCGTACCAGTGCAGCCAGGAGAATGAGCTGAAGGCTTCAGCCAGCACTGGGAGCATCTTTCTGGCTGCAAGATAAAGTTATTTTCCAAGTTATACCTGTAGTCAGATACTGAGCTTTGTTCTTGTCACTTGGGTTAGAGTTCACCCTGCTAAGTCTGGAAGAAGTCTTATACAAGATTAGAAGTTGAGATACCTCTTCCAGATTTTTTTTTTTACTCCTTGGAAAAGCAAATTTAACATGCAGTTTTCTGAAAAAACTGTAAACACAAAATATTTAGCTGCATTGTCTGTAGGAAACTTCTTTTTAGAATAGGTAATGCAGCTAACAGTCTATTTATGTTGAAAATTCATTTCCAGCCTGATGAATCCCCTGACCCTCAAATTTCAACTGAATTGCTATTTAGTCTTTGTAAAGGTGGATATCTGCTCTTTGGAACTTGATATTTATGGCATTTATCCAAGTTACTAACATCATTGTTGTGAGTTTCCTAGACAAGTGACAAGACTAGTAAGATATATCTAACTACCTTTGTACTCTGAAGTGAAGAAGGTATTTGGGCTGCCTTAAATCAAATAGACTTTTGGTTGTGGGTATTTTTGTCTCATTAAAAGCAGTGTAAAAATCATGAGCAGACTCATTTATAGGATTTCTTTTGATCAGGTACATTGGCTATGTTTGAAATGGAGTGATGACTGTAGGTTTTCTTACTGCCAATGGGTGTCATTGCACATTCACAATGCATCCAAATTTTGATCTTGGTAAATGTCTCCAGGAGGATATATATTGTTTATTGAAAATATATTTGCATTTATGCTCAAACTGTTTCTGTAGTTTAGTGGGGTTTTTTGTTGGGTTTTTTTTTTTTTTTAGAGAAGACTGCTCAATGCAGAAGATAATTATTTGATATTCAAGCTCCTGCTTCTGCCTCAAATAATTCTTTTTCTTCTTTTTCTTCTTACAGCAATTGGAAGACTTTGTGAAAAATGTAAGTATAGGTTCTACATATAGTTGCTTGAGAACATGGTGTTGTGGTTAGAGCGTACACTTTGGATTTGGGGATTTAATTCTATTTTTGCGTTAACCATGAACTTGATGTCACTCTTTGAGATGGGAAGAGTTACTTGTATATTGCAAGTGCGAATCAGTGAATACTTAAAAAGTTATGTGCTCAAATAGTTTGTCACACAAATGCATGCATGCTATTCTAGTGTATATCCTGACAGCATTTTCAGTAGCTGAGGCTACAGTGACTTCTTGATTGATTCTTTGTAATACAGAATGATTGGCCTGATCATTTCAAAGCAGGAAAAAAAATACGCATATTTGGAATCTGACTTCTTCAGACCTTGAGAAAGGTTCCCTTCAGCCTCTAAGAGAATAAGAAATGGGGGGGAAGAAGGGAACATCTAGAGTTAGAGCAGAAAAAACTCTACAGAATCAAATGCCAGTGCTCAACTGTGGAAGAGAAGAAAGGGTATGATCCGTCATTAGATCCTTGTAGAGGAACAGAATAAATAAGATGACTAGTTTGGACTCAAAAATAATATGAAAATAAGCAAAGTGGGATGAAGCACAGTCTGAAACAACAAGATTGTTTTCAAGAGCACTCAGCAGTGAAACATGTTCCCATTGGTAGTAGTTGAGGGCTATCATGCTGGAGATCTAAGAGCAGGTTAGATGAGCTGTTTGTGGGAGTCAGGATTAGATGCCTTGGGAACTGGTAATAGGATATGAAGCCTTTCATCCCTAGGTCAGTGTCTTGGATAAGGTCCAGCACAGCAGAGACTGTCAATGGCATCTGATGGCTGCTTGCCTGTATGATATGAGTACTTGAGTTTCACTCGGTTCCTTATGAGAAAGCAAGAGCAACTTTTGTGAAATGGCTGTTTATGCCAGTTTGCCCTTTCTTTGGCCTTCTCACAGATGAAGGATTAAAAGGACCACGGGTACAATCTCTTATCTCATCTCTTTGAGGATAGTAACTCCAGACTTTTGTTGATGTGGGAGAAGCTTACACTGCTGCTTCTGTGTAGGTAAGGACACTAGTCCTGTCAGTCCAGCATTTTTTCACGAGTCAAAAATTCAGGAAAAGTTCTAAAGTTCTAGAGTAAAAATAATGGTATGATCTAAGCAGGTGTTGGCTAATCACAGAAGTGACTTTGGGTTTCTTCTCTGATTGTGAAAGCATGATTAAAAAAAAAGAAAAAAAAGAACTCAAATATTGCAGGCTGCTGGCCTTTGTTCTTCTCAAATCTGTGTGCAAATACAAAGTTTCACCCTGTGCCTGCAAGATGAATTTCTGCAGTTAAATTGTATTGTCTTTGAGTGTACAGGCAAGTTCTTTTACTAGGAACCTTTTCCTCATTAGTGTGGGGGTGGAGAAAAGGATGTTCTCTAACCAAAGGCTCTGCTGTACTTGCAGGTGATGGCAAATGCGTGATCTGTGACTCCTATGTGCGGCCCTGCACTCTTGTGCGCATATGTGATGAGTGTAACTACGGCTCGTACCAAGGACGCTGTGTGATTTGCGGGGGTCCAGGAGTGTCTGATGCCTACTACTGCAAGGAGTGTACCATCCAGGAAAAAGATGTATGTTGTCATCCAGTCTCCTGTTGAATTGGTTATGTCTTTATTTAGCAGCCATGCTTATCTTTAGGGGGCTTGGAGCTAATGAAATTACTGTTCGGACATGGGACACTTGGGTTCCACTACCAATATTGGCACTGGTTTTTGTTGCCTTGTACCTTGTACCTACACAGGGAACTGTTAGTAGTTCCCTGTGTTTGCGAAGCCTTTCGAAGCATCATAGCATTTTGAGGTTTCATAACTCTCTTGATCTCAAAGGATCTTTGACAACTTTGCACTGCACACTCACGGTTCATTTTCTCCCCACGCTACTTGTTACAGCTTGAAGTTGTTATCTTGCTAGATCTCTCAGCCCAGGTTTTATCAGGGTCTGAGACATTACAGATGCTGCAGAGGCTTTGGTAGCAGCAGCTCCTCACTAGAAGACCATTATCAGCCACTGACCAAGGACATGTGCGGTACCGTAAGGCCTATGGAATCACCACCTGTGTTTTCTTTTGAATTACAATGTGAAGTTACATCTTGGTGTCCTGCGTCTGCACCACTAATGGTGTTTTACAAGTTTAAAATTTCTTGTATAATTTCAGTGGGATATTATTTATTTTTTTAATTATTTTCTGGAATGGCCTATATCGTAGACATCTCCTTTTCTGCCAACGCTTTTTGGTGTAACGTTCCCTTATTTCTATAGTCAGTGATGTTTAATCTTCTTGTGCTGAAGGTAGCCACTGCCCATGTGAAACAAGGCAGCTGTTCACCCCCATAAGGTATTTGTTAGTATCCAACACAATGAGTGCAGGAGGGGAAGAACTGCAAATGACGTGGTAGAAAGATCTTAGAGAGAAGCAAGAATATGATGCTTACGGTTGCAATATCGCCAGAATACAGACCTGATAGCTGTGAGAGTGTCTGTTAAAGGTTGTTTGGGTTTTGGTGCTTTGCAAATGCCATTTCCAGCACACCCTCCACAGTGGAGAACACGGGGAGATAATGGTTCATATTGATTTAGAGAAACATGCTCAGCCGAGTGAGTTGCTGGTTTAATTCTCTGCAGTGCCTACGTTTTCTCTAGAGGCCTGCCGCTAAATTCAGGACAGGGGCAGGTCCTGGTCTGAATTTAGTCATTAGATCTGACAGGACCGTAATCTCTCTTAGTATCTAAATATGGATATAAGTGCTGTGATGGTGCTGCTGTCTCCTACTTTGGAAATGCTGTGAGAAACAGTAGTTTTCTTTACTTGCCTTTGGAACCAAGACACCCGGCATGATAAGTCCTGAGTTATTTTACTTCGTTTTATTTTCACCAATTCATACTGATTCCGAACAGGTATTTTTCATAACCTAAGCTCACCTGTAGCTTATCATGTCTGGTTCAGGTGTGAAATAGCCAGCTGCGCTGCCAGGGAGGATTATAGAAAACGTAGAGCCGGAGGAGCAACAGAATGACAAGTCAGAACTGAGGTATTTTGACAGCTGGGTGAGGGCTGCAGTGGGTGAAGACAGTTGCTCTGTAACAGCAAACACAACTGTTAGGGATTATTGCAGATGTGAAGTTGCAGATGTAAAATAGCAGATTTGATTGACTTGCAGGACTGAAAAGTGCTGGCACAGGTGTAGGGTGCCCGGAACAAGAAAAGTTAAGTGTGCTGCCTGGCACACTTACAGTAGCTGGTGCTGATCTGAATAACAAAAGCAGATGGACAGAGCTCTATACCTGAAGCTCTAACACTCCAAGGTTTCAGTCACAGCCCTTCTGTCATCCTCAGAGAAAAACTGGAAAAGATGATGAACCAAGAAAGCAAATACTAAAACGGAGGGAGAAGGTGGAACACTGTTGGGCACGAGGCAAAGGGCCTGGTTGCTCTTTGTAACCAGGGTTTGTTCTGATGGAGGGAGGAATGAGGTATTGTTTCACCCCGCTTCTATCTGTGGGAAAGGACCAAAATCCTGCCTTGTCACCTAGGGACAGCTGTGAATTGCAAAAAGTAATCTTTTCTTGGGGACAGGAGCATGTACATGTGCTGCCTCCTTAGGAGGAGGTGGAAGAATGAACAGAGCCCTGCAATAATGCTGTCAAGATTGTCACAGGCTCCCTGGATCGTGGGAGGCAAGGCTTGGAAGAGTCCTACTATTGAGGTTCAAAATCAAATAAGGAGACAGTAGCTAGAGATGGGTTGTGGCAGGTATATGGGGGAGGGATGGTATCTTTTCCCCCCCTCTCCTGTTATTTCCACCATGCAGACCCTCCCCACTGGGTTGCATCTCCTGCACAGGAGCAGGTGTCAGTGAGGCAGCTTGGGTGCAGTTTCTACAGCGGCTGACATCTGCCCAGAGGCTTTCTAAATCTAATCCACTCTGGCTTACACAACAGCCAAGGACACATGTTCCTCTGCCTGCTGGGCCCCTCACAGCTGCTGTTGCCGGCCACAACCTTTTGCCCTCAATAGTTATCCAGATGTTGGGCTCAGGTGGCCCACGGACAAATGTTCACTG
The DNA here is from genome assembly GCA_013398915.1 of Dromas ardeola. Classification (NCBI taxonomy): domain Eukaryota; kingdom Metazoa; phylum Chordata; class Aves; order Charadriiformes; family Dromadidae; genus Dromas; species Dromas ardeola. Next base: position 7,177 of record VYZM01015722.1, on the reverse strand, counting down.
GTACACCGAGAGATACATCTCACTGATTTGTGTTTGCAGCCACCCCGCTGAGGTGGGTCTTCCCCGCTCCTCTTCTTGCTTTTTTTGTGGCTTTTTTCTCACCATCTACTGGAATTCAGGTACAAGAACTTACCCGTGTAGCTGCTGTGAATAGCTGTCCTCTCCCAAGATGACCATACAGCCTCTGCAGTAGTCAATCCAGGATGCAGGAAATCTGAGATTCAGTTCTGCTGCCACAGCTGAGAGGAGTCCCTAAACACAAGAATGGCTTGGTGACACATAAAGCAACAGATTCTTTTTGGCTAAGAAAGGGAAAGGTTATTCCTCTGGGCCCTATAAATCCTGTGTATACTAATTTAGAAAGAATCCAGTCTTGAGGAACTGAGCATCCTTTTCGTTAAACTGCTGATGTTATACGAGCTGTTTTCTGTCTTCACCCTGAGGAAGAGAATGTCCTAGAGTAATGTTATAAAGGCATCCGTCCTCTTCTCTGTTCCACCTTTTTGCTGGTAGTAACCAGAATTGGAGGGCAGTTTGTCTGCACAGGTGTTCGAAATGTGTGTTGAGAACAGAGTGAGGAGCGTGGGAACTGAGAACCTACTAGAACTATGTAAGTGATGATGATGATGTTCTGTTTGTTCATCTCCTAACTTATATCCTCTTTCCTTCTCACAGAGAGATGGCTGCCCTAAGATCGTCAACCTGGGCAGTTCCAAGACAGATCTCTTCTATGAAAGGAAAAAGTATGGCTTCAAGAAGAGGTGATCCTATCCGTACGTGGCTACATCTCCTGTCGGGTTGGCAAGAGAGTCTTGGAACATCTCTGGACTTTACTATTATTGAAAACCGGTTGATTATTTTTTTCTAAAGCAGTACCAATTCAGTAGTATACTTGGGCTTGGAGAAGTAGCAGACTGAGTGGGGACTGAAACCTGATCAGAACTGACTATCAGAAAGAGCAAATGAGGATTACTGTCTCTTGCCTTTTCAGAAGCTCTGCTAGTAGCTGCCCCAGCTTGCTATAAAAATTCTGGTGGGCAGGTATTTATACATGGAGGAGACCAGCTCAGTAAAAATCAAGTGCCATTTCTGATGTGGGGAAACACCTTGCGGTTGTTCTTACCAGGCCTCCTCTCAATTGTCTGAAACCGCCCCACACATCGCTATTGAAGAACAGAGCACCAATCCCGTGTGTCTGCTCCCCCCCTCCTTCTTCCAGTATATTTCCATGCTGCCCTGTTTTGTAAGGAACCTGCTTATGGCTGGTGCCTTCCTAGGGAGAGCACAGCTGTTCCATGTTTTCTTTGACAGATTAATCCAAGGCCCTTTCTTGTAACCATTTCTGTAGGATGCATACCAATAAAGCTTCTTTTGGGTATATATATTTTTTTTTTAAAGGATTTCTCTCCGGTTCATTCTGTGCCTAGCCTCTCTGGAGCTTTCTGGGGACATGCAGGATTAGCCCAGCTAGAACCGCACAATGGGTTATCTGGTTTCTGACAGTGCCTGCTTATGGCCATGTGACCTTGCTGCAAGGAGCTTCAGGGAACGGCTATCGCTTTTGTCTGCCTGTGATCCCAGCCACTGATCATTTTGTCCCGTAGCGTGAGGATCGCTGAGCTTGTAACCCTTATCCTAGCTAATGCGGCTGTGGATGTTGTTTCACCATGCAAACATCCAATCCCTTTCTAAAACCTACTAAGCTATTTGACTCGCTGTCCTGTTCTTGTGAATAAGTTAAAGCCTTCCCTGCTGTAACTGGAAACCAACTATTGTGTTCTAGGCTATTAGCCGTATGCGTGCTGAAAACCAGAGGCTGCTTGTTTGTCAAATACCAGTACAGGCTAAAAGCAGTCTGTTGGCTCAGCAGAGATCTGGAAACGGGCACCTTTCTGCGGAGGCAGAACTGAGTTCCCTACTAGTGCACGCACTCCTCAGATGGTTAAATCAGGGTCCTAGCTCAGTGTGTCCTGTAGTCCCTAAAGTCTTCATAGCCTGAGCTGAGCGTGTGCTGGAGTAATGGGATTCTCTTTGCGCAGTCTCAGGGTGCAGAGCCTGTATCGTGCCCATGAGGTTAGTAGTGATACCTTTAACTCCTTTCTGGCTTAAATGCCTCTTCTACCTGCTCCAGCCATTTAGGCATTTAGGATAAGAGCAAAAACAGGCAGACAAGTTGTGATCATCCTTCCCTTAAAAGTTGTTTCTTCCTGCTGCAGCTGGCCCTAGCTGTGACTGGTCCTACAGCCATCTCAGCTGCTCATCCCTCTCCTCCCCCCAGCTGTTAATTCTGTCAGGTTTGTCTTCCAAGCTTTTTGCAGTCCTTAGAGTATCTGTATGTCTTCTTCCCCACACCATGGTCCCCTAACACGGCTTCTTGTTAATTTTTACCAATGTGGGTGCCATTTGCCAAGATGTTCAGCGCAAACTGGTTCTCTGGTTCCAGAAAACCCACTCTCTCAAAGGAATTCTATGTGAATAAACAGCTGCCTCTTGTTCCTGACTGGGAAGTCCATGTCAGAACCAGTATCAGCCCTGTTAAATTCTGTATTTCTTTAAAAGCAGGGCATGACATGCAGATTTTTTTGTACCTGGAACTTTATCACTTCAACCAGAATTTATCACTTGCTCTCAGTCAGGCCGCCCAAATTATCACACTAGGAATGCAGAAGGTTTGTACATTGGGTTTTTTTTTCCTTTCCCGGAAGTTTCTAAGATAGCCAAAGGTGTTGGGTGAAGGTAGACAGAAATTAAGTTTGAATTATTTCTTTTGTCTCGGAGTTATTGCCCCTGGAGCAGGGACGCCTAGAAGATCTAATTTTAGAGCAGCCCTTGTTCCCGATCATTTAGCAGGTTCAGCCAGGCTGGGGTGTCTATAGAGACGCGAGTGTCCCCATCCCTTCCCCCACCCCCAAAAATGGCTGAGCACACTTACTTTCTTGGCACTCCGGGTGCCCTCACTCTGACTGTTGGGTATATCGGTCCGCGTTCTGGCAGCAATGGGAGTTAAGCTGCCATTTCTAGTTGTTCTGAGTCACTGGGCAGGTGGAGAGAGGGAGGGACGGGCTTTTTTCCCTTTGCCTTGTTTGCTCAGACAGCTCTGGGGAGAATGCCAAACGCTGCTGGTGCTCGGAACAGTTCAGCGCCGCTGCCTTTCTGGTACTTTCAGAGCACGGACGGGACAGTGCCCTGAAGCTGCTAATTCAGACAAGGGTAATGGATGCAGTTGGGTAGCCCAGAAAAACTCGGCCTTGTCTGCACAGTAACGATTTCTGTTTGCCAGCAAATGAAACCCAAGCAGGGCCCCTAGAGATCTGCAATATTTCTTACCTAAATAGATTTTTTTTTTAAAGTACTTGTCCAGTAGAAGGAGGTTTCCTGGCAGCGCTGGAGACTGGAGCACATGCTAAAAGGGCGAGCTTCCCTGCAGGGGGGGAGTGAGACCAGACTGTCCCATTACTGTCTGCCTGCCAGGCTCTGGAAGGGCTTCATCAGACCTTGGAGCCTGAAGTATCCTGATTCGGGGGCTCCCTGGCTGCCAGCTGTGAAGCACTTGCTTGACAACTGCGAGGAAGGGTGGGAGGAGGGGGGGGCTGCATCTCTGCAGCAGCTGAACCCCCACGGTGCTGGCTGCAAATCTTAATTGCATGGAGCTAAATGTGTCTTCCTGCCGTTACTTTTTCTCTTAGGTTATGTCTTTTTTTCTCTCCTCCCCCACTTCTTTTTTAATAAATCAAAAGGATGTTACATAATAAGTAAAAAAAATCAATTCAAATATTTACGCGGGGGGGATGGGCATGGGACCTCTTGGCCTATTAAGTAATTGGCCTCTTTGTTGCCAGTACTAACAAGGCGTTGCTGCGTTCTGAAATATAGATGTTCCCTGTTAGACGCCTCTTCAGACCGACTACCAGCCCCAGCGTCGCAACCTACAGCCCAGCTCAGCAAATAGCTCCTTAACGCACCTCCGTGCCTTTGGGTCATCTTAGACCTTGTCTTGAGAAAGCCCTTGAGCCCAAAGCATTACCTTTCTTTTAAAAAACCCCAAACCGCTAAAGGTAGACAAAGGCCTCGAGTCTGTCTGTGAGCTTTCCCTGCGGGAGTTCCATAGACAAAATCCTGCTTGTGAAACCTTATCTGCACAGGAGCTGTTATTTTCTCATTACAGGGATCAGCTGGAGATGTCGTTTGCCTATTTTCAATAGCAGGAAAGAATTTTTCATTTCCTTGAGGTCATCATGTGACTTGAATGTAAAGAAGATTCAGGGTACGGCAGTGTTAATTATGCCCGATTATAACCTGACTGCCCTTCCTCGGCATTAAATAACCCAGCAAAACGAGCTCTGTCCCGGCGGCGGCCTGGCGATGCCTTCCCTCCCCGCGCGCACGTGATCCGGTAGCTTTGCTTTGACGTAATGGCCAAATGGCCGAGAATGCATGAACGGATACCGTGACAGGATTCCTCTGTCTGCATGTGTACCGGGGCGACGCGATAATTAAAGGAGCACGGTCAAGGCGCAAGTATTTTAAAGAGCCCTAATGTGTAACACCCACTTACTAACACCTTATTAAAACAACAATAGAATTTTAGAAATGTAATTGCCTCTTCCCCCCCCCNTGATGCTAAAAATAGCCCAGTCGTTTTAATTTCCCGGTCTCTGGCTGAGAGCGTGATTTTTGTTTCCAGCAAAGCAAAGGAGTATTAGAAAAAAAGAAAAAAAAAAAAAAAACCAAACCTGTTCTTTTGTAACTAAATCCCTTTTAAACTAGGAGTGATGAAAATAAGGCTGCTCATAATAGCTGTCATAAATCTTCCCCTTCTCTTCCTCCCCCTTCCCCTGCAGAAAAAAAAACCAAACCAAAACAAAAAACTTCAAAAGTTATTGGGTTTTGGTTTGTTTTTTTTTTTTAATCGGTGGGAAAATGAGCAAGGATGGTGGTGTAGCACTGTGGTAGGGAAGAGAGCGCTGACGGGTTGGTGCTGGCTGGCTTCAGAAGTCGTCCTCTTGAGCGGCAAAGGCAGTACCTAAGGTAAAGGGTTCCTGAGCGAGGGAGGACAAACTAAACCCAGAAAGATGCCGAGGATCTCTGTGGAAAGGGGGCGGGAGAGGAACTTTGTATTTTTACACTTGGAAGATGGTTGCTACGGGGAATTATTTAACCGGAGGGACACGGAGCAGCTCAGGACGCGTCTGTGGTCTTTGTCCCTTTTATAGACGGGCGATGAATTAAACATTCGAACATGACTGTGTTATTGGGAAGATGCGATTCCAAGATGGAATATGATTCCATGATGGAATGTGACTCCACGATGGGATTTTTTTCTTGGGTAAACGGGACACTTAATGGGCTGGGCAAGATGCCCCCGCTGTGACAGGGGTTGTGGTAGTGCGTTGGTCACCAAGACCGGTTCTCCCTCCCCGGTCTGCTTGTTCCAACACTGGGGAAAACTGGAAGCGCCGTTCTTGGCGTCCCTTCCGCTTGCTCGGAGCATCACTCGGATCAGGAGCCGCCTCACCCGTGGACAGCGAGAGCCCTTTGCAAGTGGTGTCTGTCCCAGGTGATGGCCCCGGGGACGCTCATCTCCTCGGCTGTCCGGCCCCGGGGCAGCACGACACCGCCTCGCGTTCTGGCTCTCCCGGACCCTCCCAACACCCCACGGTGCGGGACAGGGTCGGCCATGCCGGGCCAGGCCGCGGCGGCCATGGCGACTACAACTCCCGGCAGCACCCGCGCCGCGCCCGGCACCGCCCCGCCGCGCACACCCCCTTCGGCTCACTGGCTGAGGCAGCGCTCCAATCCGTAAGCGCCGCCGGGCCCGGCCAGCCAATGGGAAGGCTGTTGCTAACACGCCGCAGTTATTTTTAGCACGGCCGCCGCTCGCGCACCTCGCGGCTCCCTCTCCTCCGCCGCGGCCGGGCCGGCCCACCGCTGAAGGCGGAGGTGCACAGGCGTGTGGAGACAAAATAGTTCGCCGGGGAGAGGGGCGGCGGAGGGGCGGTTGTGGCTGCCCCGGCCCTCCCTGGGGTGACACCGGCAGGCCTCGCCCCCTTGTCCCCTGAGGAGGTGTCGCCGGACCGGGGGGGTTGGTAGCGAGGAACGGAGCCCCGGTTCCTCCTTCTGACGCCCTTCTGGGCACCTCACCCCTAAACCCTCCCGCCCGCGCCGGTAGCGGGGCTTGGGGCTTCCAGCACGGGGTTTTTGAAGGCTTCGCTGGGGCTGTGCAAGCCGCTTGTCCCCTCGGGAGCCCGAATTCCCCGGGGCCGGCCCTGACATGCAGCCGGGGCCCGACGGCACCAACTTCCCCCCCCCTCGGCCTGTTCCCGCCNTCGGCCTGTTCCTGCCCAGCACCCGCCGTGCGCGGAGGCGGGGGAAACGCCGGCCGGTTCCTTCCCTCACCGCTCCTCGTCGGTCCCCTCGCTGTGCCCCCCCCCCTCCCCCCGCCATCGCTCCAGGCTAAGCTGCTTGGGGAAATCCTCAGGTCAATCCTCATCCCTCCTAAACCCCCTGCCCCTTCCTGCCCCTGGCGCCCGGGGTCGGGGCGATCCGCGGTGCCACGCGGCTGGCGGCGTCCCCCGCTGGGGGAAAGGGTGGAAAAAAAGAAAGAAAAAGGGTAATTAATCCCCCCGCCCCCATCCCCGGGGCGCTGCGGGCGGCGGGGCCGTACGGGCGGCGAGAGGAGGGGAAAGTAGTCCCGGCCCGCC
>VYZM01015718.1:19901-30774 GCA_013398915.1 Dromas ardeola | reverse complement strand
ATGCTTTTACAAAGCATGGATCTGAGCACAAGCAGGGGTATTGGCTATCCTTTACTGGTACTGAGCCCTTGAGGAGTTAGGATTGTGCAGAAACCAAAATGTTGTCTCTTGTCTCCCAAGATGTAGTGTAGTGTAGGTGTGTAGTAAAACGGCGTGCCTGTCCCTTCTTAAATGAAACTGCAAAAAATAAGCACATGAATTAGGCTGATGACCAATGCCAAAAACAGGCAAGAGACACCACTTCAGCAAAATGTGCCAATATTTCACTGAAGTCGGAGTTTTGATAATTTCTAGTTTTGTTTTACAATGCCTTATTGTACTGGGCCTGGCTGGAATGGAGTTAATCTTCTTCATAGCAGCCCTTATGGTGCTGTGTTTCATATTTGTGACTAAAACATTGCTGATAACACACCAGTGTTTTGGCTGTTGTTGAGGAGTACTTGAAGTGTCAAGGCTTGCTCTTTTTCCCATTCTGTCTCCCCTCCCTGCGGTTAGCAGGCTGAGGGTGAGCAAGAAGCTGTGAGGGGACACGACCTGGAGAGCTGAGCCAAATTAACCAGAGTGTTACTCAATTCCATATAGTGTCATGTTCATCAATAAAAACTGAGGAGAGGTGTTTTTTGGGGGAGGTACTCATTGCTACCAGACTGGCTGAGCATCAGTCTACTTGTGAGAGTGGTGAGTGATTGCCTTTGCATCCTTTGTGTTTTTGTTGGGTTTCTTTTCTTTCTTTTTCTTCACTTCTTAAACTGTCTTTATCTTGACACCCAAGTTTTCTCACTTTCTCTCTTCCTATCCTCTCCCCCATCCTGCTGGAGGAAGGGGAGCATGAGCAAGCAGTTGTGTGGTGTTTAGCTGCTGGCCAGGGTCAATGCACCACAGTGACGTAAAATAAACTTGGAATTATTTGACCCTTTCTATATACAAATATTAGAGGTAAGTAGCAGTCCATTAATTAAATTAATTGTAAAAAATTTAATATTGATAACTTTAAAGATACAAAGCACACTGGGTAATTTCTAGTGCTTTGTGGAAAGTTTTTTTGTGTAAGGTTTATTCATAATTTTTAGTTTTATTCCAATGAAAAAACTTGGAATAAACCCCACTTTTCGGTAAGAACAGTTTAGATTTTCTTTTTAAGTCAGGGAATGCCTATGTGTGCAGGCATAGTACATGCATATATTATAATACAGACGTGCATAATTAATTTCGTCACAGCTGGGGCACACGATTGATGGTTATTGTTTTGTAGATGTATACAGAGCATGCAGAAAAAAAGATTAGACTGAGTTTGCAATGACTGTGTGACAAAATCATTGGAGCCAAATAGCCTTGAGAAAATGGAGAAACCAACTCTATGGAGTCCAATAAAATTATCATAAGCTACAGCAGGCAGTATATGTACAAAAATAAGCTGGAGACCTAAGAGCGAGTCTATAGGGTAACTAGCTAACCATGGATAAATAATAAAATATTCTGAGCATATGCAAAAGCAGGCAATAGGCTACAGGGTGGGCTCATTGGATCATTAAAGGATCAGTACTGCAGAATTAAGATATTCAGATGTCTTGATGAAGAGCCAAATGAATTAATTTTGTAGCATTCTACATCTTAGAAATCTACACCTTTGGGAAATATCAACTTTGGATCTAAACTCTTCTGGCAGTAAAATACAGTTGGAACGTGAGATATAGTGAAACTAAACTGTAGAAAATTCAAAATGGATAAAATTATGTTTTTCACACATATCATTTGAGATTCATTGTCATAAAATGTTATGGAAGCTAAGATTGTGGTAATATGTTTAAAAAAGCCGAAGAGTGGTTATTGGTGTATATATCATATGAATAGCTATAGTAAGAGAAGTGCTATTAATGTGTAGATGTCTTTGAACTTCATGGGTAAGTTAGCCACTGAAAGTGTTGGAGTAGCAGCAGGTTGATGCATAACTAATTTTTATGGTTGCTTAAAACTTTATCTGAAGCAGCTGGTGTTAGCAACTTTGAAGGATATTGGGCAAAATGTTACATTGCTCCTATTAGAGTTTAAGAGATCAACAATATACAGTACTTATAAAGCACATCTGAAAGCTAATTTAATTAAGAAATTGTAGCTGACAAAAAGCAGTCATCAATAGCAAAACATCAAACTGAAGAGCTTTCAGTGAAGTTGTATCAAAACATCAGTGTTTTTAAGCGGAACTCCCTTCTTTCATTTCCCTCTAAAATTCACTTAAAAGGATATAAGAATGATTTTAATGCTCCACCTTGCAAAATGTAACTTGATTTCTGAATAGAAAACTGTGGACAATAAGTATCAGTGGCTCTGTTTAGAAGTGGCTGCTGACATAAACGCTCATATTAAAATTTTCAAATTTTGCCAACTGCTTATAAGGAGAAGATACAGCATACATTTCAGTCTTCTGGCAGTCTAATAGTATAGATGATACTACCAGTTTAATGCAGCATTAGATCCTGAAAAAGAAATGTCAAAATAGCTGGTCTAAAAATGTTGGATACTTTATATTTTCCTTCAGCTTTTTTTATTGTTGTTTTAATTAGTTTCTTGCAGGAAATCTTGTGATTCTAGCATATGTTGAAAACTTAATTTCATCTCTTCCAATTATTTAACGTTATACTCCTCAACCCTGAGTCTTGCTTCCTTTTCCTCTTGTCACCCTTTCAGGATTGTCTGAAGCATAGAATGCGGATGGAGCATCTTTATAATGTTACTTATCAGTAGTCACAAAAAGGTACCCGATCTCAAAAATAAGATCATCTAACTTGCTTAAGGTTTACAAAAATTTGTTTTCTCAGTAAGCGCGTAACTGTAACTCTTCTCCTTCTGAAGGTAAATGGTCAGGTTCTTCCACTTACCTCAAAAGCGTTACACTCTTTTCACCCACTACTTTCTTCTCTCGTCCAAAATTTTCCCTTCCAGTTCCTTTCCAGGTTGCTGCCTGGTCCTTTGGTCCTTTTCTACTTTTCATCCACAGTATAAACATCTTGGGCTTTTTGTTTGACAGGCTGAGACACATCAGAGGGCTATTAGAAAAACAATGGAGAGAGCGCTATTTTCTAGTAAAGGGAGGTACTCTTACAGTGCCAAGAAGCTGATCCACTTCTTGTTCTCCACCTCTCCTTGTCCTCATGTTTATCTACTAACTGCTGGCAAATGAAAGACGTGAACCCTGCCTGCTTTCCTCACAGAAGCCTTTTGTTCCCTTCAGCTCTAGAGAAAAAATAGTCAGTAAAGCACTTGCCAAAAAGGGGGCTCAGTTGAAAGAATGACTATCATCTTTCTGCGAGTGCTAGAGCACCAGAGAAGAAAACAATAATCCTTTCTGAAATTTCTATTTTGAAAATCATATTAATTGCTCATGAATGTGTCCTCTTGATGAAATTGAGTTGGTTCCATAAAAGGTCACCTGTGTGACTTGGTAGCTGCTTTCCTTCACTATGTAATTTGGTATTTTTGCTTGTTCTTAAAATGTACGATTCTCATCTAGACTGAAAGGTATGCTTGAAGAAATGTGTTGTGCTATAGATATAGATCCAGATTTCAGATTGTGGTTTGAAGTTTGCTGAGTATTTCCAGTTTCTAACTCATTGAAAACGAATGAGGAATGTTGTGTATCACTCCATCTTATGTCAGAGGAGATGATGCCTTTTCTATCCTGCCTAGAAGAAACGGAATCATCAGAGAGACTTTTTTTGAAGTTGTGGGTCACCAGAACTGATACACATGTAACTTTTGATGGTGATGACTATATATTGAAGTTCTTCATATCTCAAATGCCTTCTAAACATAAAATTGTATTTGATAATAACATCCCTCAGGTCTTGCTGTCTGATGTGGATGTATGAGAATACTTTGAACCTACTTTTTCCAACAACCTGATGCCTGGCCTTCATCATAGTCTAGGTTGCTTGTCATGATAGTTATTAGTAGTGCTTGTTTCAGAAATGAAATAGCTTGGAAGCTCATCCACTATGTTCAAATATTTCTTGGAGCTGAAGGACAAAGGATACAGATAGTTGCAGGGTGCACTAGGGGTGCTTTGTTTATCCAAAGGTAATTGTTAGAATGTGAACGCCCTTAACATCTTGACAACCAAGCGATTGAATCATCTTAGCTGTGTAACTCTTGTGTCTTGCCTGTAAGCCCTTCTTTGATTTCTTCTTGACAGTGTATTTCTTCATACAGGCTCTGTTTCTCCTCAAACTTGCAAGTGCTCCCTTCTGTCTCTCTTTCTCCAAACTTTCCTTTGCACTCCAGGATTTCCTGTTGTTTTCTTTTAGTTCCTATATTTTGTTGAGGCTATTACAACAGCCGCAGACAGGGAAAAGGTATTGACGGCCTTTATGATCTTTCATGGTATTTTTAAAATCCTCTCTTTTAATGAAATATTCAGGACTCTTGTTCTCTACTCTGTAGGACTGCTTGTCTTCCATTTAGTGTTGTAATGATTCCTATTCCTAAGTAATTTTTACCAAAAAAAAAAAAAGGGAAAAAGAAAAGAATATAAAAGAAGTAGAACTCTTCCTCAGGGGATAAATGAGATCTGGCAGACAGTATTCTTATGTTCACTTATTGCTTTTAAGAATGACCTGAATGCACTTTTTGGAGGTATTCCACTTTTTTCACATTTGCAACATCTTAAAAAATCTGTATTCAGTATATGGATTATGTGATCATCCGCTATTTGAAAAGCTACTGTAAGTTAAATAGCAATGCATTGCCTGGTGAAACAGTAATAATGGTGTAACACTAATGTGGCTTTTGCCTGGTGTAACAACTAAGGTGGCTTTTGCTACACTTGTAGTAATATTCTCTTCCTAGCTTAAATAGTGAAATCCTTTTTTGGCTTATGTTCTTTCTGTTGCTCAGTAGCAGGAGTTTTCCAAAGATAGCATTTACTTCTTACATTCAAGATGAACTGATTATTTCTCTCCCTCAAAATATGAGGCCTACGTGTTGGAGAAAAGTTTGACTCTTAGATAATGAATACAAAGTCACACATATGGTGTCAGAAAATATTTGTTGTTAATAGCTAGTCTCTAGGTTTTATATACAAAGTAAATTCTTGTGGTTCCTTGCCTTAACTACAGGTGGCATAAGTATTTTATAGATATCTTTTTCCAAGGATGCCTGTGTGTGTATATATTTGGATATTTTTATAGATGAAGATAGTGTATGAATATTTACACACATGCACACAAATATTTTAAATCACAACTTTACTTCGTTAATGCTGTTGCACCAGCAAATACAGATACTTTGACTTGAATTAAGTAATTTAATTGTATTTGATATTAATATGGTCAACTTTTTGAAGAAATGCTTATTAAGGCTAAATATACTTACTTTGCATTCTGAAATGGAACATTGCTTAGGGAAAGAGCTTCATGGAGTCTTAACATCTTGCTTTGTCTAGTGAGTAGACATTCACCATACATATGTAGAAGGTGTGGTACACATCTTACTTATGCTAGCAAGGATGTATTTGGGGTTGATACTTCCACATGAAACTAGATTTTCATGTGTCCAGCACCTTCTCAAAAGTATCTCCTTCGGTGAAATTGTTGTCTCTGCTCTGTCATTAAAACATTTTTTGTGTCTGTTATAAAAGCCCACAAAGACATTATCAGTAGTCACACATCTGTTTTTCTCTGATACTAGCAATATTCTGCAGGACTACAAGGTTTTAATTTCTCAAAGCCAACAAAAAACTGTTTAAGCAGTTACAGGGACAACATCCAAAGTAGATTTAGTATGAAAGACAGTATGCCAAGCAGCCAGCATTTTTTTTTGCTGTTTATGCAATAAACTCATATAGGTGACAAGGTGACACCTTGATAAGATTTATATATTACACCATTGCCAGTTAATTCCTCATTTGAAATATGTAAGGGGGACATTATGATACATAGACCTGGTGTTGGACTTTTGTATAGGTGGAAATTTTTACCCATATCATTTTTTCTCTTTCTGTCTGTCTCGATCTATTTTTGCAGTCTATCTAGGTTACCATATTCATTGGAGGCACTAGAAAAAAATTGAACAGTTGGTTCTGTTAATCAAGATCCTTGTAGCTGTTAATATCACCATTTATGAGATACCAGAACACCTGAGGAAAGAGATTATTCATCAAATACATTTTTCAATTGTTTGCTGTAGCTGTAGGTCTGAATAAAACATGCCTCCTGCAGAACTCAGTCATCATTCAGTTTTGAATTGTTTCCCTGCACAAACTCTGATATGATTTTATTGTTAATAGAATAACTCCAGTAGAGATAGTGTCTAAAAATATTCTTGATTATGGAAGTTGCAATATTTTAGGGCAAGTACTTTGTTCATATCAAGGTAATACCTCACAAATTGTAAAAGTTAAAGTGGTTAAGAATGTCCTTGTCTATCAGGGTGAAATCTTGGCCCTGCTGAAGAATCATAGAATTGCCTAGGTTGGAAGGGACCTTTCAGATCATAGAGTCCAACCATCAACCTAACACTGACAAAAACCATCACTAAAACATATCACTAAGCACCACGTCTACCTGTGTTTTAAATACCTCCAGGGATGGCAATTCCACCACTTCCCTGGGCAGCCTGTTCCGATGCTTGATAACCCTTTCAGTGTAAAATTTTTTCCTAGTATCTAATCTAAACGTCCCCTGGCACAACTTGAGGCCATTTCCTCTTGTCCTAATAGAGTCACAGAATTGAGGTTTGCTCCATTTGTTGTCTGAATGTTCTCTGAGCAATTCCAGGAGGCTTGTTCCAGAGTGCTTTATGCAATGCCTCCAAAGGCCACTCACTGCAAACTGCGCAGCTGCATAACAGAAGCCATTTGCAGTACAAAACTGGACAGCTGAAATTTAAAAGTCCCCTTTCTGGGAAGTACTTGAGAACACCTGGTTTGAATATATAGTTTCTTTGACCCTTTCTACATTTTAGTCTCACATGTAATGTTAAGTGTTGTGGTAGAGAGAACATTCAGATTGTATTGCTGTCCCGCTCTTTCACCAAATCTTCACCAAACACAGCATAAGTACTGTGGGTTGTAGCCCTATTGTCTACATTGGATTCAATCTCGAAATGTTGTAACCTGAGTCTACAGGTTGAATTCGGTGTGTTGAATTCTAATAGCTTTCTGAGTACTGATTTACACTTCTACAAATAAAAGGAACCGATCTCAAAAATTGTGCTGCTTATTGTAATATGAGGGTACATTCTAGCACAAAAGATGTATCTGGTGTATCTTTGCCTGTGCATGTACAGATGTATTCTTTCTCTCTGCCAAGTCTGAGATAGATAGATAGATATATATATACACACACACACACACACACACATATATATATATGAAATCAGTTGGGATCTTTTTTTGGCAATTCTAACAGACTGTACTTTCCCTCTGCTTTTGTGCTTTTAAAGAATACAGACAGAAGGTGCAAATAGTCTTCCATTTTGTAACCACCATTCTGTACCCATTTTTCAACTGTTCCTCCTCGTGTCCCCTCCTCCACGTGGCAATTCATTGCAGGTGCATCACTGCAGGGGAGATAGTACTACAATAAAAGCATATCTACTTGGAAAATTATCTCCTGGAAATTGAAATTATCATATTTGTTAATGTTGCAAGTTAATCATGCAGAAACTCTCAGAGAATTAGGGCTCCCAAAATTACAGTAATTTTCCTTTTCTGGGCATGACAGGATTGTGTTCACCTGGCTGAATATTTGTCATTTATTTGTTTCCAAAGAATATGCCCATCTCATCCTGGTGAAGGTGCTTTGGCCACAGTAGAGTTTGCCACACAAAGCTTAAAAATACTTGGTATTTAATACCAACTTATTTTTCAGTATGGTTCAGGCTGTCAGCAATCCCAACTAAAATGTAGAGAAGAGATTTAAACCAAGGAAAAGTGGAAGAAAACATGGAAATGTAAAAAAAGAGATTGTATTAGGCACTGAAAGTCACAGCTGTGGAAAGAAATTAAACCCTATATTTATGAATTATGGGAACAGTGCATTCAGAAATATGTCCTTCTCTTTCATCAGGACCAGACTAGTTTAGACGGCCATTCATCAGATCAGCATGGCTGTCAGCGTAACAACCCTTTTTGGTTCCCTTTGGGGTCTGTAGGGTAATGGATAGGAAGGCAGCACCATTGTTTCCCATTTCCTTATGGTTGTGTATTATTTGTGTGCTTCTGACTAGAGAAGGGAAGAAAACCAACTATTTTGTACTAGAAAATTAATTCCCTTCATTGAAATTTATGACAGTGTTTATATAACCAGAGTAGGTCCTTGTACCATTCACTAAAAGTGTTACATTCCAAAATAAATATACACTCAGTTGAGTTTCTGTTATGGCTACATGTCTATCCATTTTCATACTAGTAAAAACAAGTGGTGTTTTGACATCAGCTAACACTTCAGCAGCAACTAGGGTGTGGTTTTTTTCCTAGCTGTTGTGCTGGCTATTACTGTTTATTGTACTAGCAGTGGTACCTTGGAAACCCATTTTAAAGTCAAGCCCTGTTGTTCCAGACACCCTACGGACTAATAGTAAGGATAAAAAGAACAGATTCTCACTACCTTTGACAGCTTGCAGTCTAGTTTTAAGGCTGAATGCAATGAGTAGATAAAACAGACAAATAGGTTTGGGAAGGTAAGATTATAAATCATGTCCATAAATTAAAAGCAGAGGTCCCAGTTCACTGACTTTCTAACTACCATATTTACTTGCTAAATGCTATTTAGATTCTTTTGCTTCCCCAAATTTACCCTTAAAATGGAGAGTGGCTGTGATGCACATCTGTTCTAAAATTCTTATCTATTAACACACATGAGGTGCTGTTGCATGGTGTGGCATTTATACTTTTAGAGGATTTTCTGTTATTTTGATATGAGTGATGAGAAAGCTTAATGGATTTTTGCAGTGGTATGAGACTGGGTATTCTTGCATTAAATAGAAGGTTAAAACAGTCAGGAAATGCTATGTGTATTTCAGTATTAGTTATATGTGAATTCAAGATGCTGGCTTACCTTTGAATCTTGTATGGGCATTACAGATACTTAAATTAATGCTTCGTATGATAGAATTATAATGTCTATTATAAATAGTCTTGCATGTCTGTGAAGATGTAAAAGAAGGGGAAAATTTGGGTCTAATTTTTTAGCCTTTGTCTAATTTGTATAATTGCTAAGAAATATTCGGTTTGCATTCAATGGTGCTCACATATTTGTATAAAACAGGTAATAGTGTGCTCTAACTTAGAAGAAAAGTGAGTTCTTGAAATTAAAGGATAATATTTGTAATGTGGATGAGGCTATGGTGTGTCTGGAAAGAATGAGTAAATATCTTGAGCAAACTTTCTTTCTTACACTAAAAATCTCCTGTTCTGACTATTTTGTAGACCTTTGCAGCAGCATACTCTGATATTCTAGACTGCTGTAGGAAGAGGTAGATTCAGATGGACTCTGTTCAAGTTCATTTAGTAATCTGCACAAAAGTTGAAGAGGTTAAGGGTCAAGAATTAATCTTTTTGGGGTAGTCATTTGCTGCAGAGATGTCTGCAGTGTTGAAGCTGTGATTCCACATTTTCACCTCTGACTGCTTAGCCCATATCAGCAAAGGCAATATATCCATTTAATGAGCTGTTGAGGATCTAGATAATGTATCTATTCAGTTCATTATTTTGACAAGTATAATGTATTCTATTCAGTTGGATTATTCAATACTCAAAAATTAGTCCTGGTTTTAATTATTTCTCAGTTTGCTAGTTAGCCATCCCAAAGTGATCCCATGGAAGGTGGGGTCAAGGTGCATCCATGTGCAAGAGGAGTGGAGTATTTTAGATTGGTGCTTAAAATGTTTGTATCAGTCATATTTCATGTGAAACCATGACTGGAAAATTTCTTATTTTAACTGTTCCTCCTCTCCCAACAACAAAAGACTGCAGCTCATTTATTTGTTAACAAATTGACTTGTGTTGTGCTATGGATTTCTCAGATTATGTCATAGTGCTTTTTGAAAAAGTAAAATAGAACAATAGGAAGGAAGGGGACAAGAACCTGCTATAGCTCTGTCTTGTTTCTTTCCTTTTCTCTGGTGGATACTAACAATGTATTTTCCATTGCCATTTTATTATGTGATTCTGTACTATGTGTTTACCACCTGCAACGGTCAAACACTGTTGCTTGGATGCACCTCTGTCACTGATTTGATAACAACGCAGGAAGAAACAATAGTGAAAATTATTTTATGGATGAAGGCTTGTTGTCCTCTAACTCCTGCATGTTTTATACTTTTCCTTCAGCTCAAAAGCACTTTACATGGCTGTGTCTTCCATTTAGCCAATGAAGGACAGAATCACAGAATGGTCGGGGTTGGAAGGGACCTCTGGAGATCATCTAGTCCAACCCCCCTGCCAGAGCAGGGTCACCTAGAGCAGGTTGCACAGGAACGCATCCAGGCGGGTTTTGAATGTCTCCAGAGACAGAGACTCCACCACCTCTCTGGGCAGCCTGTTCCAGTGCTCTGCCACCCTCAAAGTAAAGAAGTTCCTTCTCGTGTTTAGGTGGAACTTCCTATGTTCAAGTTTGTGCCCATTACCTCTGGTCCTGTTGCCGAGCACCACTGAAAAGAACCTGACCCCATCGCCCTGACACCTATCCTTTAAGTATTTATAAGTATTGATAAGATCCCCCCTCAGCCGTCTTTTTTCCAGACTGAAGAGACCCAAGTCCCTCAGCCTTTCTTCATAAGAGAGATGTTCTAATCCCTTAGTCATCTTGGTAGCCCTTTGCTGTACCCTCTCCAGCAGTTCCCTGTCCTTCTTGAGCTGGGGAGCCCAGAACTGGAC
>VYZM01015718.1:6307-19118 GCA_013398915.1 Dromas ardeola | reverse complement strand
CAGGCACCTCGCCTGTTCTCCAGGACCTTTCAAAGATGATGGAGAGCGGCCCAGCAATGACTTCTGCCAGCTCCCTCAGCACTCTCGGGTGCATCCCATCAGGGCCCATGGACTTGTGGATGTCTAACTGACCTAACTGATCTCTCACGTGATCCTCCTCAACCCACGGAAAGTCTTCCTCTTTCCCTGTTATGTTCTCCAAAGCCTGGGACTCCTGAGGGCTGGGCCGAGCAGTAAAGACCGAAGCAAAGAAGGCATTCAGTAACTCCACCTTCTCCGCATCCTCCATCACCATGGCTCCTGTCTCATTCAACAGTGGGCCCACAACTTCTCTGGTCTTCCTTTTGCCTCCAATATACTTGAAGAAGCCCTTCTGTTGAGCTTGACATCCCTTGCCAGGTTTAATTCCAAGGAGGCCTTGGCTTTCCTCGTTTCATCCCTGTACGCTCTGGCAGCATCTTGTAATCTTCCCAAGGGGTCAGATATATCTTCTCTTCAACCAGTTGAGTTGAAGGTACTGTAAACAGTTCCTACTTCTAAGAGATTTAGGTACAATGGTGTCCTACCAGTTCTTCAGCCTCTTACACATCCCTGTGGGTAAATCATAGCTCCTGTGTTTAGATCTGACTTCAGAATTTCTTTCTTCTAAATAGAGGGTGGGTAGTTTGAATGAAGTTTGCCCCATTTTTTTCCTAAGCTTCTTGCCTACAAATGAAATTTTGTTCATACACGTTTCTTTGGGAAATGCAAAAATAAGGAGATTAAAGAGGCTAATTTACAAGTTTGCTGGTAGTTTTTCTAGGAACAGTTTTTTGTGTTGCGGGTTTTGGATGTTGCCTTTTTTTGTGAGAGTATACAGCATATTTTTTTGGTTATGTTGGTTCTTTCTCAATTTTTCAGTAGGAATCAGTTACATACTTCGTGCTGTTCTTTCAGTGGTCTTCAGTGTGCTAAAATATTGAACAGGTCAAATCTTGAACAATAAGAATGTCTTAGATAAAGGAAGGAAATCCTCTGATCAGTCAACTGTCTGGCTTGAGGGAAAAGGCTTGGGAGATCATAGTATGAAACACAGACTAGAGTCACTCACTTTATACCTCACACCATCAAAGTGCCTTTTATTCAAATGCCTTACATGAAAATCAGTCCTCAAAATCCTTCTGGAAGCAAAATAAATACTATATTCATTTAAACAAATATGGAAGAAGATGAAGGACATTTTTATACTTTCTAATGGAATCCTGTGTACAGTTTGGTGAGCTAGCACTGACTCTACGCCAGTACACCATATGCTGAAATGCAGGACGAAGTCTGAGCACTAGCTTGGCCTAGAACTACCTGTTGGCACAGAACATCTGATAAGCTAATGAATATATACTGGTTCCAAATGCAACCAGTTTCATGTGAGCTAGCTCAAGTGTTTTGGGAGGGTATTTCAGTTCCAGGATTACCTTCCCAAAATATGGGCTGCCTCTAAATGATTTGTCTAAATGCCAAAATGACAGAAGCAGAATTGAAAATGTCTGTTCCTGGCTGTTAACATGGCCATTGCATAGCCCATTTTTCCTTATTTTATTGTGCCATGAAAAAAGTTATATTATTTTCTAGAATTGCAAAAAAGGGGGAAAAAAAGACCATCTTATATCCAGTTAGAGACTCTTAAAATATTTTGTTCTGCTCCTACTTCTAGAGCAGTCTATAGGTAAGGGTTTTCAAAATCTTTGTTACCAGATTTTAGGACTTATGTTCTGTTTCCCTGTACCTGATATTTACTATATGAATTGGAAACTGGCAATTTTTTTTCCCATAATACAAAGGAGAGTCTCAATGAATTGGAAAGTACAACTTAATTGTGAACATAATTGCACTTCTCCTGGATAATTGCAATCGTAATTCATGCAAGACAGCTTCTAACAGTTGGGTCAGATTTTTAATTTTATGATCTAAATTATTAATGAGAATATTTCCATAAGCTTTCTGCATAAAAATTGACTTCATAACAGACAGGTCAGCTGGTCGTGTCTTCTAGCCTTTATGATTATCAGTGGTAATCAGAAACTGTTTTCCAATAAATTTGTGCTGGTTTTATGCTTCCTGGCATACATACCAAATGTAAGTGAAGAGTTACTTAAAAGCTTTATGAAGCAAAAATTAATCTTGTAGGTTCTAGCTGAAAGAAAATTAAATTAGACTGTGTATGCAGGATTAAGAAACATGAAGGGTTAAATGGCAGGTGTACACAGGAATAATATTTAGCTTTTTTTTTTTTTCTTTGAGTGATTTAATACTTTGGGAATCTTGAAAGCCATATTGAGTCCCTTATGAAAAGACCAGTGCAGGCTACTTTTCACAATGTGGCTGCAGTCAGACAAAATGGTATGATGCATAAAGAAGACAAGCAGATCAGTACAAGAATGCATAATGCTATTGTATAAATCAGTAGTGTTTCCACATCTGATAGACAGTCGTGTTGAATACAATATATCTTGAGACTGATATAGTGGTAATATAAAGGGACTTGAGGCAAGTGGTGTGGGTGATTAGGACTATAAAGATTTTTGTAAGAGGAGACTGAAAGTTTGAGATTATTTATGTACAAGATAGATTGGAAACTTCTATAACCTGTCTCCTAAAGCAAGATTTAAGAGCATATCCTCTACCATCAAACAGCATAAATTCAAAACAGATAAACAAGATTTTTGTTTTTTACCTGAGACACAAAGGAATGACAGAATTCAAGGTCACAAAGATTGAAATTTAAGATGATTCAGAAACACATTGGACACCTTTCTCAATGAGAATTTTAAATAATAACCATATGATTTTTCTAGAAAAGACAAGTAATTTTTGAAAGAAGTGCCTGAGGCAAACATATACTTTTAATATAGTGGTTTATTGCATCTTCTTGTGATGTATGTGGTGTGATGTGATGGCCAGCATTAGAAATATTGAGTAAGAGTCCAGATATTAGACAAAATGGACAATTATTTTTATTCGGGAAATGCTGCTTAGAGTGGACTCAGTATGTAGAAGGGAAGGTAGTAAGAGACAAATCACAAGGGATCATAAAACACAGTATGTCTTTGAGCACTACGATAAACAGGCTATTCAGTCTTGCTACAGTGCAAATACCTGTGGTAGTAAATCTGCCAGACCACTGCTATGCTATAAGGAAGAAAAGAGGCTGAAGTAAGTTCGGTCTGGCAAAGCCACAAGAGAAGCTGGTAATAGCCTGTACATGCCTGGAAGGCATTAGGGTCTAAAATGGAGGCAAAGTGATTGGTGTGATTCACAAGTGTCTAACAAAGAACAATAAAATGAAATGAAGGAAGAGCCTACCAGGAAAATGTCTGATTGCTGAGATGTTAATAAGCTGTGGACACCCTCCCGTGGGAATGTGAGGAACAGCCCATGAGCTGGGACTATGAAAACTGTATCGACTAACACATTAGAAAATTTTGTCAGTCCCATAAGAGCAGAGAAATGAAGGGAATGCTTTTATGAGAATCCACGTCTTTAGCATCTATGATGGCCTATTACATACTCTGAAGGTGTCCCTTTGAAGTCCATGTGGAAAAGTTGCGACTCGTTTACATCACAGTGGATCAAAACCTTAATGACAATACAGGCCATGTTTGTCACTTGTCCAGGAGCAAGGGTGGCAATGCACAAGGAATGGTTGTACCAGTGCAAGGACCATGGGAAAATAGGTATTCAGTACTCCTTTCGCTGTGTATGTGGAGCTATAGAGATAAAGTGTTAGCTGAATATCTGCTGTTTTCCCTTATACAAAGAGTTAATTAGTTATACTGGGGGAGATTATACTATTCCATACTATTCCATCCAGGAGAACATAGTAGGTTTGTTTTTTCTACCCAAAAGACTATTATGTTCTACAACTGAAAATGTATCACGTGAAAGTTTAATTTGATTTTTCTTGTTTGTCACAAGGGTTTGGTTTTTTTCCTCACTCAGATATCTCACTTACGGGGACCTCAAGTGTGCGTGGAGCCCATCTCATTCTCGCACAGATCGTCGCCCTTCTGATAAAGAGGTTTCACCACACTGGGCGAGACTGGAGAGGAAGTCTGTCAAATGTGCTGCTGCCTGTCCTCTTTGTTGCACTGGCAATGGCCTTGTTCAGTGTGAAGCCGCTGGCTATTGATTATCCTTCTCTCAAGCTGACACCAAGACTTTATGACAATGCAGAATCCTTCTTTAGGTAGGTAAAGGGCTTATCCATCACCACGAATATCCAGGGTTCTGGGATCTTTACCCTCGAGTTCTCGCATTTTAAAGACTATTTGCATTCTAGGAAGAATCATAGGTTACTTTTTACAATAGCTGTTTATTTTTCAGATGTTTAGATTTTATAGATTGTTATGAGGGAGTGATAAAATTAGAAAGCGTTCTGCAAAGGATTTTCTGGAGGAAGGGGCAAAGACTTTGGAGCTGTATCAACTGGCTAATCTGTTTCAATTCCAGGCATGGCCATTTATATGTAAATTTTACAAGTGTAAACAAGCCTTTGTATGCTTCATTTTAACTGATCGCTTAGGTCTGAAACTATTTTCAGAATATTCAAAATTGTTACAAAATAATTCTCAGATTTGAAAGTGTCACACAGAATTAACAAAGCCTGGTGCCCTTCTTACTCAACCTCTAGTTTCAATATGCTGAGCTCTAAACCAACTAGATTTATTTGTTTATTTATTTATAATGTACAGTATCTATAGCTTAGCTCTGAGCTATTCTGTATCGAGTGCTATCACATACAGATCACTTTCTCTCCTTGGCAAATATCTAGATATCTTCATAAACATAACATGATGTTGCTTGATTTTATAAATGAAACATAAAAACATTTAAACCATGATAGCTATTAGGAATGCATGTTTATAAAGATAAAGATGGCCATGGGGAGACATTAAGATTTGTTTAGCCATAATTGTATTGCATTTTCTTTACATGTTCAAATATAGCTTTCGAAATGAGATAATTTTGCTGTTTTCATGTGTTTCCTATGCATGGATTTTATAGTTCTTTAATTTCTTTGTTAACATGTAGGATCTTGAGCCTGAAAGTTAATAGAAGTAGACATATTAACATGTTTGTGTTTCTTTTTCCTTTTCTTTTTTCGTTTGTTTTTTTTTTTTTTCTCCCTTTCCCCTCACGTTCCCCCTGTGGCCCACTTTGAACAGCACTGAAGATGATAACCTAGGAAACCTTTCTCATATTCTACTGAGATATTTCTCTGACTGGGACCACACATGCATGCATTCAAAACAAGGGTAATTGTGAATAATGTAACTACTTCCTTTATTGTAAATTGTAAATATTGTAAACTCAATATTTCTGTTCTGTGTAATGTAGACTATCTTAAGCTTTTCTCGCAGCATGAGGTTAATGACAAATCAGTTCTGATGAAGAAGCTGGCATTCAGGTGAAGTACATAAGTAGGGTTCATTGTTAAAGGTCTGATCCAAACCCCCTAAAAGTCAGCGACAGCTTTCCGATTAATTTCAGGAGGATTTTGATCAAGTTTGGTGTCCATGTGAATAAAAGTTAGACAATAATTACAATATTTGTTAGGAAGCATTCCAAGTTTCAGAATGCAGAGTAGTGACCATGCTTTAGTTATCTTATTGCTGCAACCATAAGGTCTACAGCTCATTTGCTGCTTTACTCATATAAATAGTTTTAGTGAATCTACTTTGATAAAACATAGTAAAATTGATACAGATTTAGACACAGCTGCCACTGTGATAAAATGCTAGCTAAGAAGGTGTTCAAGATGCCAGATCTGATTGTTAATCTGTGGATTTCTTCTGTTAAATAATATATTCCTTTCATTTAATGGTTGTTCCTATTGCTATATTTATTCCCATTAGAAAAAATAATTCATGTTGGCAGATGCAATCTACATCACCCCAGGATTCATGTGGATGTGTAGCTGAACGAGGGGTATGTCATTTTATATTTAGTTATGTATGTAAAAATTATGTGTGTGTATATTACATCTAATAACTTGACTCTTCTTTTTGAAGAAGAGTTTCATTTAATTCTATTAGATGATTCTATTAATCTAATTTCTATTTCATCTAATGTTTGGGCTATGTGTTCTGAAGTCCTCAGGGAAAGAGCTTGCACAATTTTTTAAGAGTGCTTTATTTATTTTATGTCTACTGTTTTTCAGATGTGTCCAAGTTTCAATACCTCTGCTCCCTATGTGAAGAATAAGAAAGGACGCATTTTGTATAATCTTTCAGGGTTCATTGTGGAAGAATATTTAGTGAGGCCTTCCAACAAAGCAAGGTAACCTTTAAATATCTAACTTTTGTTTTTCCTTTGTGTATAAAAAACACAGTCCTTCCTGATCCAAAGCGTAGACTTATGTCACCGAGAATATAAGGCATAGTTGTCTTTATCTGTTGGTTGTTATCAAGGCATAGAGTCAGGCTAAGGTAACATGGAACCCACCCCCTCCACGGTCACTTCTCAGAGCTTTCTCCAGCAGTTGCATGATAACTGCCTCTAGGCATACCCTGGCTCTTCTTGCCACACAAGGAGTTATTTCAGCATCTCAGAGAAAGAAAATGTATATGCATGTGCAAATCAGCTGAACAGCATAGTTTCCGTTCCTCACAGACTCAATCAAATAGAGGTAGATATGCTCCAATTAATCTTTTCTTTAAACTGAAAGGGCTGGTATCCCCCTGGCCAGTCTTCATATTCTGTGATACCGGCTGTATTTTGAGGTTTACTTACGTGCCTTTACAGCTCAACCACTGCCTTTGACATAAGTGCAAATACTAGACCAAGTATGATTTTATCAAGGAGGAGAAAGTCTTGGCCATTTATACATTAAAAAAAGAAGTGTGTCTTATTTGATAAAAATGGAGATAAACATCTTAGGATGAAAGGTTTGAGCTAGAATATGAGTGGGGTAGGAAGAAATCAAGATCTCTAAGAGGTTTCTGAAAGTCAGTAACACCTCACTTGTTCACAAACCCTCCTATTGCTCAGAGATTTCAGCTTTCAAAAAGTAAAAATCTTTATCTGAGGAAATCCCTTTGCAGGAAAAGAGCGATGACTTTCACCTGATTCAAGAGTATATTGAGCTCCTCCTTTTTAACAGAGGAAGGGTTTGTGAGGGGTGAAGTTTTACTTTCAATTGAAAAATAAAGAATTAATGTAGATAGTACCACTTTATCATTGCAAGAAAAGACTGCTAAGCTTAAGACAGGTAACTCGTTATTACTTTATTTTCTATTACCAGATATGGTGGTTGGTCTTTTGGAGGGAGGAAACCATTTGAACTTCAAGATAACAAATTGAATACCACCAAATCTAAGGCTCTGGTTAAGGTAAGGGTTGAATGTATATGTGCGCATTTGTGTGTATGTGTTGCTTACTTATTAAGGCTCCAGACTTCACAGCACTTAGCAAATAATGAAACATTACATAAAATCCTTGCATTTAGAAATTGGGAGAAAAACTCTCTCGCCTATTAAAGTTGTTGTGGTTTGGGCAGGACTGGTCGCTGAGATGAACAACAATAGTCCACTTATCTGTTCATAATTCTTGAAGTATTCTCTTGTGTTCTGAGAAGCACTTTTAAATGAGGCAAATGATACGGCTTTTTGTTGTTTTTTTCCTGTGAACTTATTTCAGAGCCTAACTGAGCTCACCTTTAAACCTTTTTGTTAGGTAGTCAGCCCAGATATCCCTTTATTTTTTTTTTGTTTTCTACAAAAAGTCGATGTCAGAATTGACAAAAGTTCATTGAACATCTCAAAAATGAGTTATTACTGATGCTTTTTTCATTTCTTTTAGGAATACTTTTATTTGCTACACTTCTCTCATTTTCCCCCACCAAAAAAAAAAAAAAAAAATTAGCTTCTCGGAGTAGCTACTTCTGCATAACAAATATGCTACCTTTGGTTTTAAACCCCTTTTCAAATATGAGTAACTTTCCATTTTTATCCCAGAGAAAGAGAAGTGTGCCTTGCTGAAATTAGTCAGGGTGTGGAACCTGAATTTCTTCTTGACAGTAGATCGTACTGTCTGGCAATGATACACAGAGCTGGTGGTTTCTGTCTGGAGCCACCTCTAAAGTCAGGAAAAGAAGAGTTTTTCTAAGCACAATTGAAATAAAAAGCTTTTCCTTGGGGCCTTTTGGTATGCACTGGAAAGATAAAGTATCTCCGTACTATGAAAACTTGGGATGGGACCTAGAGGCTAACAGGCAATGATGAGTGCAAGGGATTTTATATTCCTGGGTAATGCTTTGAAAGGTTCTTTTGAGGTCCATTCAAATGCAGACCAGTAATGAGTAGAGGAAGAACAGTCTTGGAGTATTGAAGATTATGAGTGAGTGGTCTCTATTTTTGTATTTGAGGCAAAACAGATTTGTTAAGAGGAAGCCGTGGGCTTTCCAGATTCCAGATTGGAATATGAAAGCAAGATGCTTCTGCCTTTAAATTGTTTTATGGGGGGTATAGAAGCTAGATTTTATTTCCTCTTATAAAAGAAAAAGAGAAGGAACGGTGTAAATAAGCTCTATCCTAAAATCCATTTTGGGGTAAAGTGTTAAAACAATGCACAGATATTCTCCAATCCAATATAATTTCACAATTAGTTTTGCAAAATCATTGTCTGTTTGCAATGCCTTTCTCATGTAGTTTTGTTAAAAAACTCTTTATGTCATATACACACCTTACCTTATACATACTTTCATTTTGGTTATTTGTGATCTCCCTTCTACCCCCAGATTTCTAATAGCTTTGAACTCTAGTTCCATCAATCCTTCATTAGGAACTTGAAGTGCTAGAGGACTGCAATGACATGTGTTTTTCTGACTGCTGTTTTTGTCCCATGTATCTTTAATCATTTTAGGCTCTTGTCTGGACATGCTTGCACTGTGGGTTTTGTCAGGGTCCTTTTTTTTAAAATGTCTTTGGCGTAGAGCTCCACCTGCCACCAGCACAGGGATAAATTATAGTTACACTGTTAGTGAGTAAGCTTCATATTTCAGACCCAAAGAAAATAGTGGAGTAGATTTATAAAGGGCACTGTGTTATCTAAAATACCTCCTGGAAGTGGTTTTCAACTGATGCAATGTCAAATTATTGCATTAACCTTTCAGTAATTAATGACCAGACTTCTACTTTGACCTTTCAGGCTTGTTCATGAGACAATGAATGTACCATTTACATAGCCTTGTGTGAAAGAAAATGAGAAATTTGCATTTGAAGAGACTTACTGTGTGATTCATTTAATTTTAGAAAATTTCTGAATCTTTATATGTTACTCTCCTCCACTCAAAAAGCCAACAATTTTTCCAGTTCAAATTCAAAATACCTATCCAATAACTTCTTTACTTTACCTAATCATACCATGCTGTCTATACCGCATACACGTTATATGCATGCACACAGAGGATGTGTATGTGTGCATACATGAGAGAGAATATATCTACCACATGACAAATATGGCTGATTAAAACCATTGATTATTGACATTAATTGATGATCACTGCTACGTGGCAAAAACACAACTCCTCCTCAATTTTTTTGTGTTTCCATGACTGTATGTTCCTTGTTTTCCTTTGATAATGTGAGCAAAAAGTGTTCCACAATGACTTCATAGTTGCTGTTGTTTATAACGTAATTAAATATAGAAGAACATGTGGTAATTTTAAATAGTCCTGAAAGGCAATTGGTACTGTTTACATGGAATTCTGAAATGTGCATTTTTCCAATCTCAAAGGTTGGGATTTGAAGCTTTACTGTACAGTAATAATATAAGTGTCCAGAGGAAGTTACATCTCCAGTCTTATAGCACTTCTCTCTGCCCCCCCCATCATGAATCTGGTCTAGTAATATTTAGCTTTTTCTTGATAAGCAATGGGTTAGTGAAAATGTCTGCCTAGCATTATTCTGGAATAATGCAGATAAGAATGGTATGGAATAATGGAAAACACGTCTTTACAGAACCTATATCTAATGTGGTGAGAGGCTGTGTTTTTCTTTGGGAAAAGGAATTTTATCAACAATGGACAGAAGATAAAATAACAAAAATAAATATTAAGCATCTTAATCTATGTATTTATTGCATTGCTCACTTCTTTTCTGCCCTCTGTAAATAATTACTTGTGTGGCAGACAAGAAATATGAAAGATATTTCACCTGGAACTAATATTTTTCCTTTTTTAAATTTTACCTTTGCAATCAATTTAGAATAAGCCACAAGAGTTTAGAAAAAAGTGCTTAAATGTGTCTTCTGATGAAGTGAACAACCTTAAATGTCTCTTTCGTCAGATTATAAATAATTAAATATCCAGCTTCAATTTGGTTGTTTCCTGGGAGTTTGATTCAGTTACATGATGCAGCTTGAAGGAAGAATTCTAATTAATGTGTGGGATATTGAAATATCTTTTTACACAATGCTCTATTGTGGCTTTTGTGTTTTAATTTGAATATTGGTCACATTATATTTCTAAGGTGTGCTGTGAACACTTGAGACCTTTCCCCTACTTCAGTTACATGAGGATGTGTCATCAGAATTTTGCTGTATTGCTTTCTTAATTGCCTTTTTTTTCCAATACAATGAACTCAATTGCAGTGGAGTTTCATTACGTATGTATAACTCTCTATTGGGCACAAATTTTTTAAAAAGATAGACTAAGAAATGTGTGTGTGTGTGGTGTGAAAAAGACTGGCTACCCTTGATCACTTGTTTATGTTTCTTTGCTCTGGTTGCCATTTTCATGGGAGATCCAGCAGTGCAAAGATCTGCAATTTTCCTCATGACACTTAGGTTCTATTTTATTTCATTTCATTTCTTTAAAGAACTCCCTTCTTAATTGAAGAATGGGAGATCTAGTTTGTGTAGTAATGTGTGGGAATTGAACTGGAGGAGAACACAGGAGCTGCATATGAGTTTGCAAAGGAGGCAAGAGTTTGGGATTTGTTCTTTTTTCTTTTCTTTAAACGTAAGGACATAAGATGCTGTTGAGATTTCAAGCAGTTGTGAAGACCACATAAAGAAGAGTAGAAAATGTGAAAGTTAATGCAAGCAAGAGCAGTGGTAGACCAAAGCTGCTCATTTTTAAAATAATGACAAACAGAGCTCATGGCAAAGAAAATTCAAGAGTGAGAGCCATAGGAGAAATGAGAGTTGAGCTCAGAATGGTGTTTGAAAGCATGATATAGGACAGATGGAAGGAAATTGAATGGACAATAAGAATGCTGTAAACCTTGCCTCACAACAGGGTACGATGTGGAGATCCAAACAAAGAGGTAGTCAGAAAAATAAATCAGAAGAACATAATTATTAAGAGAGGGAAATAGAACTGAAGATTAGACAATCTGCACTGGGAAACAGAGAAAAACAGGAAAAACAGTCAGTCTGGAACTAGTGCCCAAGTAAGGATTGTAGCTGGATACTACAAGAAAGAAAAAACTGAATTATCTTCAAGTAAATAGGAAAAAAATATATGGAAGTTTACACCGGTATCAAGAAGAGATAAATAAGGCAAGAAAGACCTATATTAAAAACTGCAATTTGCAGATTCAGAATGATTCAGACATAAAGTGAGAATTGCCCAGCATCATCTTGAGATGTACAAAATGCGATTAGCAAATAGCTGATATCAAATAGGGAAAGGTTAAGCATTTTTCAACTGTATAAACAAAAAGGGGAGATGAAAGGTTGCTGATGGAGTGAGGAATGGATAGTAATCAAAGGTGATTTGAAGCATGTCACTAAAACTGAAAACAAACATACATAATAATTTGACCTAGTTTTCGGTAGGGATAATGTGGGTTCAAAGGCGCTATGATTAACAGTAATAAGACATAAAAACGGAATAGATTTCCAAAGAAAAATCAAAACTCAAACCACATTATATTTGGTTTTGGGTCATATCATATTCTCAGCAATGATTCTAGTACATGGCAGTTTGAATTTTGAGTATATTTACCAAACTGAAGTGATTCTGCATGATTTGAGGATAAAATATATGTTACAGCCGACTTGCTCGCCTGTGCTCCCCAGAGGGACTGGCTTGCCTTTTCTGTCTTAAAACTTGCCTGTATTAATTTCCTCCATGCTTAACAGACCACCGACAATTGCTTGTTGAAGGCAGAGACACAGCTTTGTCCTTTATGGAATAGTTTCACACCCGCCTTGTAAACAGTGCCTCCTTGATTCTTTCTTTCCCCACTTTCTATGATACTCTGTTCCCGAACATTTTATGCAGTGTGCCACTTCTAGGTATTATTTAGATAAGTCCTTTTGGAATTTCAATAATGTTCTCTACTTGTAACACTAGTTTTACTCATCTTTTTGCATTTTCAATTACATTGGTGAATGTTATTTTTGCATGTTTTTTCCTCTGTTTTTTCAACCAAATATGTATAAGGGAAGTGACACCATATTCCATTAAATCAGAGAATGTCAATGTAGTAATTAACATAGGTGTATAGCTCCAACAGTAGAAAACAAACTGCTGCACTGTGTTGAAAGACCTGTACAAATCAACTGATTCTGTTCTGCCTAGTTCACCTTCTTCTACAAACAGGTGTCATAACAGAAAAATTAGATAATCTTTATGCTAGTTCTCAAGGTATGGGAGCTTTCAGATCAGCGTTCAGACTCAACTCATTTTTGATTCACAATTTCCATTCTCTCTTCCAGGTGTGGTACAACCAAAAAGCTTTCCATTCGCTGCCATCCTACTTAAATGAACTCAATAACTTCATTCTGTGGCTAAATTTGCCTCCTAATGTGGATTGGAGACAGTATG
>VYZM01015711.1:162223-188991 GCA_013398915.1 Dromas ardeola | reverse complement strand
AACAACAGATAATGATAAAATGCCTAAAAATCTCTGTTTGAAAGGTGACAAACATCAGGCTTCAGTGTGGAATGGGAAAGCTCAGCTATAGCTTCAATTTCAATATTTAAATTCAGAAAGACGAGCTTGTTAGTTGGAGAATGCAGTGCAGTCTGTCTTTGGCTTAGGTTTGATTATAGTGAATTTGGGAGTTTAATTTCAAGACTATGTCAAAGCAGCGAATATGTTCCAATGAGAATATTTTTTCTAAATCACTTCTGTGTGGTGCCTAAGACATTCAAAATTACTATTCTTTTACCTGTCCAGTAAAGTGCTGTACAATTGAAATGTAAACTAAACCTGTCCTGGGTAGGCACAAAGGTATTATGAAGAAAACAGGAGACAAGACAAGGTACTGCTGCTTCACCACAAGAACAAATCCTTCTATTGGTCAGATAGGTCCCCAAAAGAGCAGCGCTTCTGCCCATAGAAATGAAAACAGCAAAGCTGGTATTCAGACCAGTCAGTCAGTTCCGTTTTTTCTGTTCAGGGAGTTTATGCGCGCTCAGGGCACTCACCTTTGCAAAGAGGACAAAGAGCAGCAAGGCAGAACCACTTCGTGCACTGCAGCTGTGTCAGTGCAGAAGACAAAAGATGTCGTGGCCTCGGTGAGGACTCGTCTGCTGACTTGTTTCTGTATTAAGCTATTGCATATTGACTTCGTATCTTCTCTTTGTTCGGAATAACTTCTTGCAGAGAAGCCTTTGTACTTTCAGGTAATCCAGGAAACAATAACGTCTTCAAAGTAACCATCTGGGATACTGGTAACTACACATATCAGAGCAGCCCTGATGCCAGGGTGGGTTAGCTTTCTGAGTGCTTAACCAGAATGCTACGTGTGTTTTGCAGCCTCCACTGAGCTTTAGGAGTTCTGTAACTCCTAAATTATTGGAGCCTACTGACTTTTAGAAATGATCAGTAAGATCATCCTTTTTGAAAACAGAGCTGTCAGGGATACTAAGTCATTATCCTGCCCCACTACCCTAAAACTGGGTCAGAAAAACCAAAACTATTCTTGTCAGTAGTTCATTAAATCCTTTTTTTTGAGGGCTTCCAGTGATGGAGACTCCCCAAGAGTTATAATCTATTCCTAGCAGTCTTCAGCAGCAGCAAGAGCATGCTTTTTAAGATTCTGCAGGCATCCAAGTAAAATGCTAAAAAACCTAAAATTAGTGTGTCAGAGGTGCAACCACACAATGTGAGTTTAGCTCACCCTAGTTTCATAACTTTTGTTTCTGCATATGCTGTTCTGTGCATCTGGGGCTGGTTGAAAATGAAAAGTATTTTCTACAAAAGGGTTTAAAGCTTTTTTTTACTTCAGAAAGCTTTAGAACGATAGCTTTAAAACAAACAAGGAAAGAATTTTTTTTTTCTCTGTACATTTTATCACTGAAAAGCACTGGAGAACACCAAAATAGGTTTTCAAAACTTCAATCTAATTTTATTATGCAGGAGAATTCCTAGGTTTTGGTAAAGTGAAACTGTGAGTAATTTTTTGTTGTAGGTAAACGCAGAAAATTGAGAGATGCAAACCTTTTCAATAAAAAAAATTGTCAATATTTTTTCACAAGTCATTAAAACCACATTTACTAACAAAAAAGGATACAACAATAGCCCTTTTCATTAAGAACAGCCACCATCTGTTTTCTGTATTGAAAGGGGATGACTCAAATGAAGAAGCAACTGGTCATAGCAACAGTTCAACAGGTTTTATGTAAAAATGAGAACGATGTGGGTAGGATCCAAAAAGCATTAAGAAACTAGCCTTGGTTTCTACCTCATCTATACATGTGTAAGATGTATTTTTGCCAATACTGCTTCCTATATCAGTGGTCTACTGTGAAACTTTGTTATGGGTATGGCGCTCTCTGTCTTTTCATGTCCTTTGTGACCTCCTTGGAGAGAAAAGTGTGGTGCACAGTATTTACAGGACTTGCCAAGAAGATGCTTGAAAGGCCCCATTACTTTTTGTTCCAGTGTGAAAAGTAGTAACAGGTTTTGGAGAAAACCTCTGCTGTAAGGTCATTTTTAGCTTTCTTCTCTTTATTTTAAATGCTTTCATCTACATGTCTGTGCGGTTGTTTGCATCCAGTGTCTCTTGCTGGTCTTCTTGCTAGGTAGAAATGACCACAGCAGGTCCAGTATGCATCCCCAAACAAAACCCCTCACTCTTCCTGCCCAGGCTTCCTTCTCTGGAGTAAATCCATGCAAAGTGTTCAGCTCCAGGCTGCCGAATCTGTAGACACACTGCTTCAGATAGACCTTTCTCCATTTCCTCCTTGTGGACATCATTCACCTAACTTCAGCGGTAATTTACCACCTTTCCCAGCAGCTGAGCTGGCTGATAGGCTTTTCTGATCCAGGCTCTTGCTACTCATGGCTCCGTCTACTCCCTGTTCAATGGCTACAATGACAGATGAGTGCAGGGGACAGCTGAGATTCTTCCATCTACCTAAGCTTAAGGCTTGTGTGTGTCTTCACAGGGAGGAAAGGAGGTGACTATGCTTAGGTAGCTCATGTAGTGTCTGCACTAACAGGTGTTGAGCCAACTGTCTCATTGGCCATGCAGCTCTTACTGGCTTCTGCAGAGCGTGGACATCATCTCTTTATTGCGTGTCTTGATTTGCAACAAAACATGACCAAAATGCAAGCCTCCAGTCATATGAGAAGGATACAACAAATGATAGGACGAGCACAGAAAAGGATTGGACGTCTTATGACTGGGCACAGACCTATCATGTGAGTAAACAGCTATCATCACATGCTGTCTGGAAGTCCCTTACCATGTGATGGACAAGCATAAATAGGACAACTGGTCACACAGAGGGATGCACATTCATCACACCATATGGAACAGTTTAGGTGACCTTCAGATTAAGGCAGTAACAAATCCACTAACACCAGTTCAAACAGAAAGGAAAATGCTGGTAAGAGAAGTTTTTATGAAAGAATTCAGCAAGAAAAAAAAAATCATGGGGTTTAATCCAGTGTTTCTCTTGACCAGTGAAATAATAAGGGAGGGGTTTTTTTCATTCTTCATCTGAAAATGAATGTATGCACAAGTCTCGGTCTTGTTCAGATGCAGAATCAATTTTGTTTCTAATTACTTTGCATGGGGAGATACCATGCAATCCTCATGTTCAAGCAGAACTGCCAATGAACCTGCAAGAACTGGAGGATTAGACTCCATATTACTAAGATTATAGCAAGACATTGTTGGGAGTCTGCTGGAATTTTTGTGAGGTTACCAGTTTGCTGACTTGTCTTAAAAACTGTCAGGTTAAACTGATTAATCATCTCCTTATGGCTGCAAGAAGCATTATGGGCCACTGTTGGGAAAAGAACAGAGTTTATAGGAGAGAAGAACAGCTTTGGAAAATCTAAGGAATTGTCTTAATGGAAAAATTGACGGAACCCTTGAAAGATAAATTATATGCTGAATTATATGCTGTATACAATTTGTCTCAAAGCACTTTTTCAGCTGCATCACTAAGAATGTTGCCTGTTTTCCAGAGCCAAGAGGTTTATAGCTGATGTTTCACTCCAGTTCACCATCACTGGAAATAGCATATGGGATGGAAATAAAAGCAACCAGGTTACTGTACTTCTGTGGTCTTCTGTTGCCTACTGTGACCATGGGATAGGATTAATCAGGTGCATAATTTATGATGAAATGATACTTTGAGATCTGTCTGTATGGTTCTCATTGATTTCCACAAAAAGGCTGAAGTTATAGAGTATTTGTGGCTTAGGAACAAATCGTGCTTTTAAAGAGATGCAACAATACAGTTCCTGATACTGTAGTTTGATAGACTCAATAGCACAATTCAGAGCTCATTTGTTCGTATTACCAAATCTTCATTGATTCATTGTAAAGTAGGGTTGGTTTCTCTTTGAAAAAGCACAATAAAAATTTAAGTCGTTCACACAAGAAAGAACATTTTGTACTTCCCAACAGTTTTGTTTTCTCCTCTACCTTTCGCTTTGCAGGGAAAGCCTGAATTCTCTCCATGGGCAACTCCAAATTCGGTGACCACGGCGGGAGCCCCAGGTGAAAAGCAGCAGCTTCATGCAGCCCAGCTCATATGCAGAAAATGCTGCCCTGCATTTGACTACTAGAACAAGGCACATTTCAAAGCACTGAAAGGTTCAAGCCTGCCCTTAGTTAGGTCAGTGAAAATGTTTCCATGGGTCTGAATTGCCAAGGTAGAGCCAGAATTCTGAAAACCCCAACTGGCTTGCTGCTCTGCATGTAGGCAGCTCACCAAGGCCTGATGAATAATGAAGTGAAAATCTAACCAGCTAATGATTTCAAGAAAGGACAAACATTTAAATAAGGAGAACAGACTCGCTTCCTCTTTCTACAGTTTTGCCTTGCCAGACAAGAGCAAATATTTCTTCTACAACAGAGAGACACTTTCAGAGTGCTCAATTAAAGTCAAAATTATTGGTTCCATGTAAATCTATGCAACTGTACCATTTACATCAGTTCGACATGTG
This sequence comes from Dromas ardeola, assembly GCA_013398915.1. Taxonomy (NCBI): domain Eukaryota; kingdom Metazoa; phylum Chordata; class Aves; order Charadriiformes; family Dromadidae; genus Dromas; species Dromas ardeola. The sequence continues at coordinate 184,452 of VYZM01015711.1, read as the reverse complement.
GCCCATTACTGGTAATGTTTCAGGGACTTGTTCCAGATTTCATCAGAGGGCTGAAGGAGGAAGGACACCAGCACTCTTTTTTAAGGCCCATTTATAATGTCAAAGCAGAATAACTGAGCCATATAGTATGGGAGAACTAGAGATCACATCAAAAATACCGGGCATGCATGACATCCATTACTGGGCTGTTATTATCAAAACCAGTTCTTAGAAGCAAGTATGAAAATACCGTAAGGGCAGCTAGGAAAATATCAGTGAGTCAGATACAGGGAGGTATGCCAAAAACAAGTGAACAAATTCAGTTCTTGCAGCAATACCGTAAAGTAGCTGTTTTCCTGAAGTATCTGTTGCTTCTTTTCACACTTTCTTAGCACACTTCATATTCCAGGTTAGGAGCTTTGGTGTGTCTTTGATGTCTGTAGCTACAGGGGAAATGCCAGCTAAATTGTCACTTTTCTCAAACTCCCTGTCAAAGGCACAGCTACTCTCACATGCAAAATCAGTAGTGCTTAGTCAGATTAAATGTAGGATTAGTAAAAGGATATGGATGTTTGTATTCATTGATTTTCTTTTTTCTTAAAAAAAAGTGAAAAATTCCTAACTGTGATTATTAGACTAGGCACATCTTCATCTCATGAAAGAGGGCAACCTAAATTCTTGAGGAGACCTCACTGTGGGCATCCACATTTTTACAAGTATTCAAGGCTTACTTTTCCATAATGCTAAAAACAGACTAAAAATCAAAGTGAGATCTTTAAAAATGTGGAGGAAGTGATGCTCAGTTCCCATTTGACTGCCCATAACAACTAATCTTTAAAATATTATAAAGCATGGGTAACATTCTGCTCTAACATACACACCTCTGTGATATTTCTTCATATGATGTCATGGAAAAGGAAGAGTACCAGTACAAAAGTTTTGATGGAATTTGACGTGAGGACTATAAAAGGGTCTATTTCTGGTTTTGGGATTGAATTATCTGGTCAGAGTTCTATAACAAGTTACTCTCTGCAATCATGAATGCAACCGTTTTGTTGAGCAATTTGTTTGCTCATCCCCATACTGGCAAGTATCGCTACCTCTAAGTGAGAATGGAACCTTACAAAGCAGAAGATCAGATACTACCATGCTTATCAGTCCCTTACTGTGACAAAAGCTTCTCTGAAATCAAATGGATTATCTTCAGTATAAGCTATAGTTCATTCAACTTTTGCAGCTACCAGGTATCAAGCCCGTATTTTTTTTAGATGGTAGCCAAAACTGAGAACAGAGTGGAAAGCTAGGAGTCTCCATGACTACCACACTCCACAGAGTTCTGCCCACTGAATGCTCAATGAACATAAAAGAACTAAAAGGAAGAGCAAACTAACGTTTCTAATAAGACTCCACATCTTCAAGGAACTGTACAACGAGGCAAAAATATTCTCTCTAGCAAAAACCTTATGTTAGAAGTTTGCTTTCATTAGCTGTTCCGATGGAAAGCAAAGATACCAGTGAAGGAGGCAAATCAGGTCCAGGTGGGGACTGGGAAAAAATGCAGAGTAATGGAGTGATATATTCCTGAACTGGCATGTGATGGCTACAGCCAAGGATTGACTGTGTAGCATAGCAGATACCACAGCATTTCCTCATGTACCACCACCCTATTCACTGAAGTGAGGAATCCTCTTCTCTGATCTCAGTTTATATCCAGGCTAAACACAGTAGAGCTGGGGAACAGTTTTCAGTTCCCAGTTACAGTAAATCTAGCCCAGCATTGTCCATACAAAGTGGAGAGGTAAAGACTTTACAGCTTTCCAAATGTCTGTGCCTTGGCTAATAGGCCAGCACTGTTCCATACTGCAGTGATCCAGCTCTAACTAAAGCAGTCTTAATGACCCACAAAAGAAATCTAGTCCTGAAATGAGAGCATGGTCTTCTTGACCACTTCTAAGAAGAAAAATACAAAATTTGGGGTCTAGTAGGAAGCAAGAACTACTTCCATCTAACTGTCCAAAACAGTAAGATCCAGGTATATTCAATAGCAAGTAGCAAGACACATGTAGCAAGAAAGACTTCTGGACACGTTTCTTTAACGTATGCACTTAGGTACGGAAGGCAGGTAAACATTAAACTAGTCTCCATAAAAAAGGCAACTTTTTACTCACATTTGATTTTAGAGGCCCCAGAGAGATGTGTTCAGATGCTGTATGTTAAAGGAGTGATGGGATGCTGAACATTAACCTGGGGCTGGATTATGGCTTTGTTTTAAGCAGAAAAAGTTCTGCTGCAACCAACAGATCTATGTCTAGTGACTCTTACTTTCTCCCTATCACCGTATTTCTGACTCTGCTCTATTATTACTAAGGGTGGAAAAACACAGCAGACTTACTTTAGACTGCTGGAGTGCTGCATTTGTTCTTTTCACACCAAACTGGAGATGAAAGTGTTGTGTATTGCGACTACTTGCAAAGACACACACACACCTGAGGGATCACCCAGTGTGGCACACCTGGAGAATGACAGTTTTGAGTGAAGGTACAATAACAGTGCAAAACCTCAGGAGAGAGAAGGAAATAGCAACATTTTTCATGATGGTCTCCAGAATGATGGAGAAAAGAGCAGCAGTCTGTCTCCCACCCCATTAAAAGCTCACCCACTGGTACTCTGCTTTCTTCCTTGCTTCATGTATCTCTGAAGCAGCTAAAAGCAGATTTAGTAGCACGCTGTCACACTGCTCAGCATTGGTGAGAGCAGACGCACTTCTTTCAGCTTGACAAAGGAGACCCATGAATTCCCTCTAAGAGATTCAAAGACTTTTCCAGGTAGTTACCTGTTCAAAGTCTGTGGGGAGATGGCAGGGGAGGAGCTTTGCCTTCCCCCATTATCTCTCGTCTCAGACAGTGAACAATGAAGACGAGCTCCCCTCCCTAATCCACTTTTGGGAAGAGAATCCACTGAAAGATACAGCCCCTTACCCAGCACACACGACCTTCTGGTGCCCCACGGTCACCAAGAGTAAATGAGATACCTCAAAGTTGCTCCCTCTCTGCTCTATGGAAGACACTGCCTGGTGCTGATGCCATGATACATCAACTTCTGTTAGTGCTGGCATTTTAAATGGTGGCTGCTTTTAGTGGTGCACCATTAGACACTTCCTCAGACCCAGAAGGAGTTTGCTTATGTTTCAAGTGTTCAGTGAGCATCTTCTGATGACTTTACTGTGTCTAGTGAGTTTTGTTTCCCATCCACCTCCACCAAGAGAAAACAACTGTACAAGCCAGCCAGGATTTGGAAACTCTCTCTAAATTCAGTTATGTGCTAGGTAATTGAAACTAGAGAAAAAACATAGCCCTGCCTCTGGGGATGCCGAGCTGGGTGAACTGCAAGGGCTGCAATCTCCACAAAGGGTAACCTGAAAGCCCTGAGCAGCGTTTTTTTTTGGTGCAACTACGTCTGTCCCCCCAAAATCACCAAGGACAAGTTAAAACCTAAGTTCCAAATTTTGAAATCGCAGTCACAGAACAGCCAAATTTGCAGGCTGGAATCTGACTGCCAGGTCCACGCCCATGCTCATCAAGGCATGGAGGTGTTCAGACTCAGCACCTATGCCTGGGCTGTTAACCACAGATGCTGAATTCTGCTCTGGATGCTGACCAAGGAAGTGGATAAAATCACATCGCAATGACCAGCCACATGACATCTCACCTGGTCTTCTCCTAGAGATGTGTTCACAGAGAGAGAGCTCTCCATTCTCCGCGAATGACTGTATCAGCCCGAGTCACCACTGCCGAAATTCCTGCATCACAGACCCTGTACAGACAAGTTTCCGATATCCTTGCCCATATCTGTCAGCAACTCATTTCATGAGTGGTTTCACAAAGCTCAATGCCCAGACATAAATGGAATATTCACCAAAAAGTTAGTCAAGTTATTGGAATAAGGCTCTGCATATGCTCTGCCTGCATCAATACAGTATTTATCCCTGATGCCAGATTTTTTGAAAAAGATACTCAAGAAGAATGGGAAAGAATGTACAAATCCTGTAATACTCTATTGGATATCTCTTGTTCGATGTCTTTTCTCAGAACTCCTAAATCTCCACTTTTAAGCTTATGAGATGCTTGTAATTATGTCCATTCAAACTGATTTCTCAAATGAGTTTTTCAGATGTCGTGTGCTACTGCTTTATTTTATTTATTTCATCAGCCAAAACCAACAGTCTATGTGAAGTGATGCAGGTAAAAAACACACACGCACATACAATTTAAAAGAAGTACACGAGTAATCAGTTATTGTCTTTTTAGTTGTTCTTGAACATTACCTAAAACAAACTGAATTTCACTAAAACTGACTAAAACAGTAACTTAGGCATAGGCCCTTAAAACACATGTAACAAAAATGCTAACCAAAGTGACTTAAAGAGTCTTTGAATTAGTAAGAGTGGAGTATATTTCCATATTTTTGTTCATGCAGGAGAATCTGCTAAACCTCCTTGTTTGAAGCATCCATATTTTAAAAATTGGCCAAGGCATGTGTGACAAGCCTTTGTATATGTTAAGACACATTGTGAGAAGTAAAATGACAGGCTTATTAGTATCTATTTCAGATTCAGAAAAAAAAATAATAAATTGTGGACCAATACAAACTATTGGTCTTGTGTCTTCACTTCCTATGGTCACCATGAAGACACATTTAATTAGGATCGCTACTCGGTGTGAGAGACACAGATTTCACCATCTTTCAGTAAGATGTGGAATGGGATCATCTGGTGATCAAACAATTTAATACAGCTGTACTGAGTATATGCTATAAGCAGTACCTTTTCTGTCTCTGAAGAGTTAAAGAACTTAACTTTCTAAATCTGTATTTTTTTGTGTTATTAAAAGCTTTGCATTTCAGTAAATCTTGTCGTTCAATACAACAATTTTTAGTTTAATACTCAACATTTCTCTAAAACTTCAAGAAAAAAGATGTGTCAAATATCACCATATGCTAAATGCTGACTTTTTCCAAACTGCTATCAGTATATCTGTGTTACTGATCTGGAGTAATGTTGGTTTGATCATGAGATAGTCTTGTACATTCCATGTGTGAATAGGTCCATTTTTGTCCTGCAATTGTTTTAATCTGTCATGACTGCTGCAATCCAATATTTCTAATAAGATTCATCTGTATCTTGCATAAACAGAGCTATACCAAATTGAACTTCACAAAGGAGAAGATTAGCTTAGTCAAGGGAGGATTTATTTTTGAATAAAATAAGCTTGGACCACCATACTTTGAGAACATATAAATAATAAGTATAAATCTGGGATCTTGGATATTCAACATTCTATTCTTAGAGAAGATCATCTTGCTTGGGAATAGCTGGCAATAGCACACTACAGCTTACTGTTGTCCAGCTAACACTTATGATGTTAGGTGGGGGCAACTTAATGAAGCCCCTAGCCTGGACACTGCCTGATTTCTTCCTGCTCTCCCCTTGACTGCAGAATGACCTGACCACGATGACTTCCTAACTGTGCTTAAAGAATGATTCATCCCACACGTGCCATATCTAATTTTTTCTTTTTTTTGTACATTCATGTCCACAAAACTCTTCCAATGACTTCAGTTGAATGTCAATTCTAGCCAAGTAGAAGGCTGCTCATATAATTAGGGTGCGGGACTGGGCCTTGGTTTCCATCATGGTTTTTCTAATGGATTGCTACCTAAACTGAGATAAGTTGCTTTCACCTCCCAGTGACTCAGTTCCTTACCTGTAAATTGCATTTAACATTATTTTCTTCTTGTATGACCTGCAACACATTTGGACCTCAGGCAGTTCTATAATAAAAGCAACAGCAATCCCAGGACGGACCCCAAGAGCAATGCAAGCAGAATGATCATGTCATACATGTAGGAACTGGCTGATACAAACTGTAGAAAACCAGCTAAAACCTCTTATACCCTCTGCCCTTGTTACAGGCAAATTAAAAGGTTCCAAATTTCAAGAGAAAAAGTGAGGAAAGCAAAGTACTCAGCAGTGTCATCCAAACATTGACAATCTATCTCATAAAAACTAGGATTGTTCTTAACTGGTGTTTCTTTCTGACCATGTTCTGACTATGACTTGGTACAGTTTAGCTTTTGAAAAGTTGGTGAGAAACAGATGAGCAAAATAAATTCATTCCAATATATTACTTTTTATATTTTTATATATGTGTGTGTGTATCTGTACACTACATACATACTTTCCTCTCATGCTGAAGTTATACGCGCTGAGGAAATTTCCCAGTCTTCCTTTTTTCCTGCAGTTAGCTTAAAACGTTATAGAACCTCCACAGAGCAAACACTGAACTGAATTCATTTGCACATTGCATATGCTGATTTCTGTGACCATTTCAAGAGATATGTTAAAAGAAGTGTTTAAGATTGCAAGGCCAAACCCATAAGAGCTAAGGCAATCTAAGAACAGCCCTTACAAACAACATCTCAGCACAGTAGCCATTGAGTACCCACCATGATGCCTACTTTAGCTTAACAATCAAATCTTATTTTCTTCCATATGTCCCACCTTTCTGCATCTTGACTAGGGAGCCACCAGCTCTGCTCCCTGCAAAACTGGGTCAGTTAAGGGCAGCTTTCTGTTCTTTGCTTTCAGTTTCAACAGCTTATGATAGCAATTGCCAAGAAAGCACAGCAATGCTGGTTGGACTTTGGTCAGCCTTTCACTGGCATTGGTTTACACACACCCTCCTTAACAGCAGCCATCTTTCATTGCAGCCAAAATCCCCAGAGAAGGCTTCTCATAAGTCAAGAAGTTTCTGTTGAGCACACAGGTTGCAGCCTCGCCTTTGAAAGAAATTTTCACATGGGTAGCAACAGGACCCTACTACGGGAAACATTCCTGGCAAATGATAAGAACCTTGCCAAAACAAGGAGGCGCAGGAATATCATGAAAGCATTTGTAAAAGCATTTATTATGGATGTATTCCCTCTGCTAACATTCTCAGAAACTTTTGGACTCTTAAAAAAAATTTATAAATGGAAAAAACTTCCTCTGAAACAAAAACAAGAAGGAAATATATGAAGCATTGAAAATTTCAAGCCAAACAACTCATGCTTGGCAAGGTTAAAAGCAACTGACAACAGGGTCTTAGGTAAGACTAACGTTATGCAATCTTAACTAGACATTGCTAGCTGAACAACTTCTAATTTAAAGCAAAGTTCTGATAAACACCTACCCTACTGCACAAAAGTGAGTTTTACTTGTCTTGCAAACAGTACAAGAAGACTTGCAGAACTCCTTCACTTTGACATTTCATTTTCACTTTGGATAAAAAGATGTCACTTGGTGATGTGACAGCAGTGCCGTGTATTATATCTGCAGCATCACTGGCTTTGTCAAATCAACATGGATAATTCAAGGCTACTGCCTTACCCTTTTAAAATACTGCTATGCCTGGATTTAATTTTATTTCTTGCTTACCAGAATAATTCTGTATGGGAAAAGGAATGTCAGAGTCATTGCACATCTCAGATTTCAGGAGATACTTGGAGGAAATATTCCTCCACCAAACAAGAAAAATGTTTGTAGCTCAACTTTAATTTCTTGATTGCAAAGGAAATATTGCTGAGACACTGGAAAGATATTTTTTACCATCATCATCGTTCTGCACAGACATTAACGATCATAGATACTGTTACTTTTAACAAGCGTGTTTTTTCCACTGCATATCCAGATAATCCAGAATTTTCCCTGCATTTTTATCTAAATACTGTTATGGCTTGTCTTAGGGAAATAATTTATAACTTTTTACCCTAACAAAATATTAATGAATGGTTATCAGTCTTGAGGGGATGTTGAAAAACAGTGAGACTAAATGACTCGCTAATGGTCATACAAGAGGGCTGTGGCAGGTAAAATTGTGTATGGATTACTTGAGTTGCTGCCCAAATTCTTTATGACTTTTCTAATTGCAAGACCCGAAAGTAACATATGGTTTTCCTCTAAATGCATATTCTTTATTTCTATTCCAGTAGCTTGCAGGGGTTCCCGGAGCCTAGACGAAGAATTCATTGTGGTAGATTCTGTCTAAACTCAGCATAGAAATATATGAAAGACTTAGAAAGCCAACAGATGAAGACAGCCACAGGGGAGGAGTACAAAGAAAGAATGGAAAGGTTTGATGGGGGTGGAGAAGGAAACAATAGAGCAGCATCAGTGTCTGTGACAGGATGCCAACCACGCATAGCAGCCACTCAGCCCTCATAGCAGGAACCATAAGTACTGTGATAAAGACGAGTTTGAGCAAGGATTTGTGGTGGACATGAGTGCGGTGGACATGAGGCAGATGTTAACAGGCCTCATTTCAAATTCATGCAGCAGCACAGGGAAAGCACAAAGGTTCCCTTTTGAAGATCTAAAACACTAAAGTTGGAATCTGCCAGATTGGGCTGATCAGAGGTGGGAGATGTTATCTTAATGAAGGATCTTCCAGTTAATGAGAGGTGATAGGTAGAACAGGTGTGAAGGGTCTTGTAAATGAAGCTAAGTAGGTTATATCCTAAATGCTAAAGAAGGAAAAATAAGTGGAGAAATATTAACCGAAGGGAGCTGCAGTCAAAATGACAGGTTGGAAATATTTATAGGAGTGAGACAAGGTGGTCTTAGTCTCTAACAAAGACAAGAATATTTGTGATAAGGCATAATGTATGAAGAGTTTGACCAGCCATAGACAGCGTGGATGGAGAAGACACAGTCATGTAATATAAGATGTGAGAAGAATGAGCAAGATTAAATCATAACATGGATTTAATTTTGCGAAGAGAGATGAAGACACTACTAAGTGTGAAAGGTGGCTTTCCATTGTGATCATCTAAACAGGTTGTTGCAAAGGCTCAATGGATGGCAGGTCTAAGAACTTTTGTTTTAAGTATGTAGACCTTGGTCTGAGGACTAGATACCCACCACAGGATATCAGAAACAGGCTTAGATTGTAGAGCACAGGGAAGAAGACAGGCCTGGGTGGCAAAGTTGATCTGCTGGTCATCAGCATAGAGATAGTAACTGAGTTTGGTCTGCAGAAGAGAAGAGCAAGGGAACAAGGAAAATTAAAGTGCCAGCTCTTTATTCCATGTGTATCTGTATATACGTGCATATATAAGAGCATTAGGTGGCCATATGAGCCAGACCATCAGTATCCTGTTTCTGACAATGGCCAGAAACATATATAATTGGACATAAATTAGGTTCCTGGTCTAGAGTTAAAAAGAACATTGAATTACAAGTCCAAAAGGGAGAACTTCCAAGGTACTTTATGTTGATTTAATTCTGCACAGTGAATCTTCTGCTGATTTCAGCAGGGGCAGAGTTACAGCCGATTCTACATTTTAAATACCTTCCTCAATGTGAAAGAGAGTTGTGGGGAGGCAAAATGGTAACAAGACATATCAATGGTTTGTTCTTTTTAGGTGCACTGGTGTAAATCAGAAGCATGAGCAAGGCCAGCAGAGTTCTATAAATAAGTAAGAGAAGAATGCAATACAGAAGTAATTAATCCATATCCTGTATTCTGTGGAACCTCATTACCTTCCTCTGAAAATTTATGAAGGGGTTGTTTTGCAGTCACACTTAAAAACCCTTTTCCCCCATGGATTTCTGTTACTTCTCTGAGGACTGCAGTATTTTATTAAAGAAAATTAGATCAAAATTTGCATGACCCCTCACCCCCCCTCCAGTGTCCCTTTACTTCCCTTTCCCACACAACAAAGTCTCTGAGACTCCATTCAGGGATACCCAGAAGTTGTTTGGACATTTTGATTTAGAGCACGTCAGAGCTCTCTGTATATTACACATACCAGACTTTAGAGGGGGAGCTGCATTAAACAACAAAGGGCTGTGGCTGCCTCCAACAAGAGGCTGCTTGTTTCCAGTCTGGTGAGTCGAACACTGAAGACAACTGGTGGCCACAGTAACCAACGTGCACAGTCCTGTGTCCTCTTAGATGCTCAGACTGCTATGGATTTCTAGGGCTGGCAATATACTTTCATCTTGGGGAATAACCTTAATGCCTGACTATGCAGTGGGAACACATAAGAAGGAAGGTGCCAGTTACATCCAAAAACCTGTCCGATATATTTCATCAGTCTTCACTGAGATTTATACACCCTGCCAGATCTCCCATATGGAATAGCACCTTACTCTGATAGAAGTTGCATGGAAACCATGAGAACATGTGAGGAATCAGGTGTTACTCACCAAGGTTAAGGGCTTGAGGAGCTAGTTCACTGAAAGTAATTTTTATGCCATTTTACAAGGATGGGGCAGTCCTGTATGGAAGTCAAGAATTTCCACAGGGTAGGATGATGGCAGGTTGGGGTTGCTAAACAACTGAACTGTGTTAGCTCAGAGTGTTCGCAAGCTCTCCAATAAATTAAAGATCATGTTATTGGCTGTTTATTGTAGATAAAACATAAATCTAATATAAGCATCAAGGAGATTCCAGGACTCACTGTATCAACATCAGAAAGCTCATTTATGATTGTTGTCACACAAACACACACAAAAAGAAAGTAAAAGAAGAAGCTCAGTCTGACTAACATTTAGAGATATAAAGCTTTTATATCCCTTGGTCTTCTTTCCTTTGTGATTTCCACAGGATTTTCATTTCCAGAGATGTTATGCACTTGCTTGCAAAGGAATTCAATATTTTCATTCAGAAAAGTAATTTCACAGCAAAGTAACAGAGAGCGATGTCCTGAGTATTCATTTTCTGAGCCAATCTTTCAAAGTCAGTTTGTGTTGCAAGAAGCAGAGAAGACATGAGGAGGTATAAATCCTCTATACTTGGTTTCCACAACCCTCCTCCTCCGCTCTTCTCCAAGCGCAGGCTGCAGTGATGCCTGTGCAGAGAGCACATGAAAAGAAGTACACAGCGTCGGAAGAGGAGAGCTCTGAACTCCTGCGCGATGCAGCTGAATGCAACCTACCGCACTGAGCCTGAGCCCAGCACTGAGGGATGGCTTCATCTTTCTTGCCCTGCAGTGAATGTGATATCACCATACCCATCGCAATAATTCAGTCTATTTTCTCCTCATTGTTCTAAGAACTAGAGGAGAAAGCTCAGAGTCTAAGGTGAAAGGAGATGAGATGACTTACTTCCTTGGATACTTCTGTGCAGATAAAAAGCTAATCCTGATAAAACCAACTCTGAAATCCTTCCAACCCACGTAACGTCAAGGTCACACATTATTAGACAAGCAAGGTTAAAGCCACACAATTTTCTGAACCAAAAAAGATGGCCGGGGGAGGGGGAGGAGAAGGGGGGTTATAGGAAGCGGGGGAAGCATCTCCCTTCTCTACTCACGGTCTTTGATGTGTTTCAGGAAAAATAAAAAATAGAAACCTTCCTGGTTTTTCACGACAGGTCCAGGGTGCTCTGAGAACAAGGTGGACAAACAAGGCCCTGCCTACCCCTTTGTTTTGCAGAGCAGACATGCTCCACGACCTTGAGGATGACAACAACATTTGTTCCTCACACAAAGGTAAAGCTGGCCAGTGACTGCGCTTCCCCCTCCCCTCGCCCAACCACAAGCAGAACACGCAGGATGTCGAACAAAGGAGCAGCAGAAACAGCAACGAGCAGTACGTTCAGATTAGAGGACATTCAGGGTCTGTAAAAGTTCCATTAGAATAAGCACAGACCCACTTTCAATGAGGAAGGGGTCTTTTCTCTCTCCTTCTTTGGTGTATATTGTTAATCTTTCTTCCTGGATGACTCCTCACAAACGCTTTTTGTTTTCTTCTGTGGTTTTACGTGCCAGGACTATAAGGAGGAAGGGACTGAGGCCCTTTCTTGGCAAGCTTTCAAATCACTTCCATAGGAGACATACACCCTGTTGCCATCTCTCTAAGGGTATAAATTAAAGGAGTGATGAGCAGTCCAGAGCAATTCAAATGCGGGTAAAGCGTAGGTCCTTCTCCAGTCCCTCATTACAGTGAACACTCTGGCATCTGCTGCACAGACTCAGCTGAAGGAATAAAGCTACACACGGGAAGAAATGGATGAGCAGAAAGCCTGCATTTACATTGCATCATCCCATGATGAAACAGGAATCACTAATTATAATACAGCACGTAAGGGGAAAATAATTGCTGACAATTCCCATAGCAACAAGGCTACCTTTGACATATATATGTCACACACACACACATATATATTGGACATACTTTGAGTAAAGCCATCATTTCAGAGAGGCAGCTATTTTCTGTTGTTTGCAAACCTTTAGCCAGAGTGAACATTACTGTGATGGCATTTTTCTTTCAATTTATCTGCCTTCCTCCCTTATACATATTTAGGCAAATAAAAATGATTCTTTACAGACATAGCTCACATGCTAGCTTCATATTTTCTGCAGATAACCTCTTTTCATTCAACTTAAAGCACACCCTATCATTTTTATTCAGGATTCCAACAACTTAGACCAGCTGAAGTTTTCAAGATGCCTTACATAGCTGTCTTTCCTTAGAATCCATATGGAAGGTCCCAAACATTACCTTAAGAAAATGCAACCAAAACACAAAATAGGTGGCAAAAACTACCTTAATACAGAAAATGCATTTTTAAGTTTCCTATTTAGTTATCTGATACAGCTCTTTCACCTCCTTTCGTCTCTTTTTCTTCACAGATCATACAACTGGTATATGTCTTGCAACTCGACATCTTCTAATATCATAAAGTTGAGCTTCTCATTCAGACTTGGACTGAATTTATATAGGATGAGATTTGGATTCACAAATCTAGATGAGAACATCTTTGCTCCAGATGGATGTACAGGAAGTATCTGCCACTTGAGTGTCAGATTGTGTCCAAGGCTGCACCACTCTGTGGAAGGGAATAAAGATGAAGGAAATTTTTCTTCTCCCCAGAGGTCTAAGTGACACTAACAGTCAACCTGTTGACTTTCATGGGTTGCTGATGAAGCCCTTGGTGGTGATGATGCTTTGCACTACAGCCAAGTGGAATGAGGATTTACTGATAACTCTTCTCATGTTTTGCTGTCACTACTCTCTTACGCACCTTTGTACCATTCATACCCTGCTTACCCTAGACAGAAGACAAATAGGGGTTTTAACAGTTACCTAAACTGCTTTTACAGTCATCTTGATTAAAGCAAATTGTCAGGTTATCTCCAGATTAATCTTCACCCAATGTGTCCATTACAGTGCAACCATATCCGTGTTGATAACTGGAGAATTAATTTTCCAAGAAAATAAAATAAATCAGGCTTGGAACAAGGAAACCATTTTATCAAGATGAATACACAGGTTCCAGTTATAATTTTTGCTCTTTGTAGCAAGTGTATCCACACAAACACCTGCATGCATTCATGATGAAGGGGAAACTGAACAAATAGTGAAGAGCTTCAGAAATCAGTAGTGGTTTGGGGCAGCTAAATCAAAATACTGCCATGTAGCCCTCCTTTCTGGAAAAGTGGGCTGAGTGCTTTCTGAAAATCTGACTCCTAAAACACATCTCAAATTGACCATCTAAAAATTAAAGCAAAAGGGGCTTTCTTGTTTTTCCTTATTTTTAATCTTAATCACAGGATTTCAGCTGTCATCAGTGTACTCTCAAAACCAGATGTTAGATTCTTCTCATCATCATCAAAATCCACTTCCATATACTTAAATGCTACACCTATGCTTCCCTGGAAACATTTTGACTTTGTGTTTCTGAACCATTCTCTTCCCAACATTTTTATTTCTAGGTGGCTGTTGTTGTTTATCAGAGCTTTATGTGTGTTACAAAGCAGAAACAATTACATGAGGGAGGCCAGAAGCATATTAACTACAAAAAACAGTTGTCATAAACACTCTGCATCTTAATGCACAGCTTCAGTCTTTACGTAAGATTAATTAAAGAGCAGATGTTCTGTCATACTTTGCATTAGGTATGGTTATCTTTGAGATTCTAGCTCTTCCGTTTGCTGTGTTTTAATTTGCATTATTATGCATTTTGAGCCTGAGGCATGAGTAGTCAAGTGGTAAACATTAGATATACAGAACTATATTTCCAAAATGCACCTTCACCATTAGTCTGGCTAATATAATTCTATCCTATTTTAAGCCAGATTCCCTCCCCCTCCCTTTTTCATTTCCTTTTGACATGTTACGTGGCAAGAAGACAGACCAATGGGAAAAGACAGACAGACAGATGTAGTCTGTGTGAGTGCATGCATTTGTACACACGAGCGATAGTAACATGAGGGGCTTTGTGTAAAGTGAGCCATATGTAGAACATTATTTGTACATATCAGCCAGTGCTGCTGAAATTCTTTACTTTACATATGGAAGAAGCTTCTGCTGAATTCCCTGCATTTTTCTAGAGGTTTGCATACCAGCTACATGAAGACACTTCTGCTTTTGTTGTTTTGAATCTGAGGCTCCAAACTGAATTCTCATTTTCTAAATGCAACTGCTGGAAATTGATGTCTGAAAACTTTTCAAGCAGTGATCAAAGTCTGATGTGAATTAATTTGTCATCATAACAGAGCACTGCTTACAAGTCATTTCAGGCTGGATTTCAGCAAAGGCAATAGATATCTAGGTTGACAATTTCATTTAAAAGGATAGAAAGCCTTACATTTTTCTTTCATTGGTATCTTGATTTAATGAACATACAAACACATCATCACCATATGTTCTAAATATCAGCTTCAGTGCTTGTTCTTAAGAAACATCTTGGAAAAATGCCAATGAGAGAAGCTTGGAAGAAGCTTGAAAAGCTTTTGAGACATATTGCTGCAACTTGGGAAAGCAAATCCACTGGTGACTAATTACTAAAGAATTTAATTTTAATACCAATATCAATAAATTGCCAATACATTAACAGATATATAGTGACAGAATTCATACTAAGGATAACGAAGTCAGTTGTGTTAGTGACTGGATTTCCAAATGCCTATGAAACGTTAATCTCTACGGCAGGTCATAAATATGTGATGAAAATGCCACAGGCTTCGTCATTATGAAACCCTTAGATAAGGTATTATCACAAACAAGGCTGCAAGCCACAGAGATGCTGGAGACCTGTTCTTACCTCTAGAACAGCATGCTCCAATGAATTACCACTGTCTCCAACTTCCACCTGTTTTCTGATCACACACACAAGTATCCACACAGTAGCACACAAGCACATACATGCACACAGGTCTCCCCATTTTCCTCACCCTTGGCATCGCCATGGTTTTGATGTTGCTTTTTCCTGCCTGTGAATGCCCCTTATAGTATTTCTTATTGATTAGTGTGGCACTTATTTGTGTGAAATGACTCATCATCCAAGGACTCCACTGCTGGCTTTTGCTAACAGAGTGCTTTCAAGCTCTAGCAGTTTTCTTTTTTTAGCCAGTTTTTCTTCCACAGCAGGAAACTCAGTGAGCCCGAAATAAGAAAAGTGCTGACAATGATGTCAGAACTTCAACCAAGGCCCCTAGGACAAGGTAGTCAAATAGTGAAGTGAGATGTGGTTTCATTTCCAAAGAACTGTTCCAGTTCTTCAGCTGAGACAATAATTATTGAGCAACCCTTCAGGTTCACCCACATTCTGTGCTCTCATGTTTCTTATTTGTTTTTCTCTCAATTTGATGAGAGCCTGACTTTTCAGCTAATGATGTGATGGAGGTGGTGGTAGAGGATTAGCAATGGATTTCAGTGAAGCACTTTGTTCTGAACACTAAAATATATTTAGGTGCGCTCCGCAGCCCAAGGCATTAACAGTGTGATACAAAGCCTTATACCTCTATGTGGTCAATTCACAGCCATTCCAGGTTAATAAGAAATGAAAACCACCACAGCTACTGTATGGCTGCTTGTCAGACAACATGAAATGGCTTGGGGTTTTTGGACATTAGCCTCTGGTGGATGGGTTTAGCAAAACAAATCAAGATAGCTGATATAATCACTGACTGCAGTACTAGGGCAACCTGTTTCTAAACTGACAAGGCATCTACAATTGCTCTTGCCCATGGATGCTGGCTCTCACCATAATTTTGTGAAGGTAATTACAAGCTTTGGGCAAGAAAGGTGAAAGGCCATTCCAGTTTCCAATGTTAATTCCAATACTAAGCTCCCAACCTAAGCTGACCAAAAACATGCTTCCTTTTATTTTCATCTACAAAAGCAACACAGCTTCCTTGATAGGCCTCACAGCACACAGGACACTGTCAGTGACACCTGCAAATAAGAATTGGAGAACATTTTACCAGTGGACTAAACACAGGGTTCCCCAAATGAGCTTGTGATGCAGTCAGAGATCACAGGCACGAGAGAACTTGCTGTGCCTCTGGAAGACATTTTAAGAAATTCTTTTTCCTCTCACCTTTCTTGATGAGAAAGGCTCACCAAGCTCACCCTTCCTTGCCATTCCATGGAGATTAACTTGCCTGTCTAAGGAGAACAAACAACAAGCATCTTTCTGGGGCCAGAGGAGCCTTTGACTCTGTCTGGAGGAGGACAATCTCTCCAGAGGAGAACAGTCTTTGCTCCTTTAGGTTCTGCTTTGAGAAGAACAGACGAGAAAGAAGCCAGTCACCAACAGAAGTTAATCCAGGCAGAGGCATAACAAGAAATCACCAGCTGCTTCTGGAACAGCTCTGAAAGTGAAACTGGACAAGGTAGAAAAGAAAGGAAAGAGCACCTGTTTACCTTCCACGGTCTGACATTCAATTGGTTTATCATGATTAGGATATTTCTTGTCCAAGTCATACCCCAAGCACCCTTTTTTTTCTGTTTTAATAAGCACAGCATGATATTCCCAGAAGGCCAGAGCTCAAACTCTAGAACTCAAGTTTTAAGCAAGCTCAGCCTTTTAATGTAAAAGCAAAAAACATTACACTGCTTTTTGCAGTCTGAGTGCGAATTAAGCTCTCCGTCTAGACGCCACATGTACTTTGTTCAGACTTGTGCTAGGATCCTTTAAAATCTCAAAAGCCAACGAGCCAGATTAGTACTTGCATGGGAGAACTACATGAAAGGCTGAGTAACTCAGCTACGAGTACAAACAAATCAGCTGAAAACGAACTTAGTTCAGTCTTCTTTTCCTGGCTTAACAATGTGTTCTGCAGGTTCACTCTCAATGGCATTATTTGGGTTTCTAAGACAATTATAAGAGCTACCTTAAAGAAAATAAAAACAAAAGAAAAAAGAGATCATACTGAAGTCTAATCCAAAAGCAAATATCAGCCCTGCACTCAGACAGGTTTATCTGAAGGTACTTTTATAGCATGCCATAATCTCACTATTATTTAGAGTTTGCAAAGTGACAGTGCAGGCAACGAACTGACAACTGTTCATCCTTTCTAAGGGTATGTTTTATGGGGTAACAATAAGATAGAGAGTGGTTGCATAGGTAAATGATGGCAGTGCTTCTCACTACCTAAGAGTCACAGAAAAGATACTGGGAGAGGAGAATTGCTCATATTCTTTATAATTCAGTCACAGCAAAGCTGCGTCAATTCAGTGTTGGATGGGAAACATACCTCCCTGTTACAGATTTGTCAAGGGAAAGGAGTATTCTGGCTTCCCTGATCTATTTGTGGGAGAAGGAAAAGGCTTGTCTGCCACAGTTACACGTGGCCATAGACCTCCTTCCAGCCAGCAGGGGTCAAAAAATCCAACTGGTTTTGTATCATGGACCTTTTTTCTCCTCACAATCAGCTTTCAAAGTAATAGCTGCATCAGTTGGCAGATAAATATAGATATGATTTTTTTTTTTTTTAAGTCACAACCACACTTTTTTCATCCTCCACCCCTCATACATTTTTGAGAGATGGACTGAAGACAGAGGATGAGACAGTCGCTGCAAAAAAGGCTTACGATGAAAATGAGTAAAAGAGACAGGGGTTGGGAAAACAGTCATGCCACCACTATTATATCTGGGTGGGCAGGAGATGCTTTCAGACAGGAAGGGTGTAAGCACATGGCAGTCCATCACACACAGATAGCTTTGAACAAACCATCTCAGAAATATAGAGAGATGTATCCATGTTAATGTGTGCTCACTCAAAGCAAATATGCTAATAGCTCCTCATATTCAGCAAATCAGCCATGTGGTATCCATCCTAAAATGATTACAGTCTTCTGGAAGCAAAGGTAGTGTACCTATTACCACCCACCACTGTCTGTGGCAGGAAAACATTGCCATGTGACAGAGCCAAACATTGGGAATTAAGAATACAGTAGATCTGAAAATGATGCCACATCCCTCAAGCCCCACTGTAACTTTCTCTACAACGTAATTCCTCTTCACAAATTATTTAAGCAGAGAGAAAAAAAAATGCGTTCAGAAGTTTCATATAGGCCTATGTAAAGAAAGGCAGAAGGAAAAGTTTGTAAGGACAGAGACAAACATAACTGTGTCTTCTTGAAATGTTAGCCTCCCTGTTATGTTTTCAAGACCCCTTGATTGAAACAGTAACCTGTTATTATTCTCTGCAGCCATTAATGTAAGCTTGAGCTGACTCATCTCCAATATTTCTCTAGTATCTATTATATATGTGTATGAAGCACTCCTAATGTGTAGGTAAAGAAAGGAAAGCTACATTATCTTTCTGTTGGGGAGGTTTTATCCTTAGTGATTACATTAACCTGCAAGAAACACTAGTAAACCCTCTAGCACACTTGTTCCACTCCACAGCTCATCTCCTTAGCTCTCACAGCTCGTCGCAGCTCTCTCCTTGGAAGATCAAGGGACCGCATACAAGCCGGGGGAAAATCCTCAAGATGAGGCTATAGCTTGAGACCCTGTCCTGAGAAAGGTATTGAAGAACACATTCCTGACTTCAATAGCAGACAGAGTGATGCTGGAAGGCACTAGCATAGACAGCAGTGCAGTCAATCCACGATGCAGGTGCCAAGCACTTAATATTAATGAGGAGTCTCACAGAAAGGTGGGCCCTCAGAATTCCCTAGCATTTTGGAGACACCAGAGGAGCGAGCCTGCCTGCCTACAGCGCAGACACCTTGCAAAGGCAGTTCAGCCTGCCTATACCCTAAGATCAGTTTCTTCTCCAGGGGCCCTCAGGAGTGAACATATACCAGACACACTCTTGCATCAGTAACATCTGTTCCCAAACATTGTCCTAAAAGCAAGCTGGATCTGGACAGGGACCGTTTAGTACAATCACAAGAAACCTTAGTGAAGGACGGAAGGCATATCTCAGAAGCAGCATGATCAAATGCAGCGTGCACGGATGTATAGTGCACCAAAGCTACCAGGCACTGAATGTAGCAGGCACATCAAAATGAGCATGCGCATGTGGAAGACCTCAATGCATGGGAAGAGGAGGGATTGTGGCACACATCAGCTGTAGACAAGCAGACCAAGTTATGCAGGCTAGCTACCTGGAAAGTCTTAGTGCTGCTGTTATGCACCACGCCAGGCCTAAGGAAAGGAGGGTTTCAAGTCAAGTCAGTTACAATATAAAGACTACGGATTTAAATTATATTGAAACTTCTTTTTTTTGTGCCTGACCGAAAACACCAATGAGAGGAAGCTGTAGAAAGCATGGAAGAAACATGAGTGCAAGACCCAAGTCGGCAGAACCCTAGAAGCAATGACCTCATGAGAAGGTAATGGGTGGATTTGGTAAGGTAGGAGGTCTGACTCAGAGCCAGGCTCTGGTCTTATGAAGGACAGACTCAGAGCCAAAAGGAAAGTAGTGGGAAACAGCACAACAGAGGTGTAGCAAAGAGGCAGCTATCCAGAACATTGTGCAAATCCACTACTATTCATCACATTCAATGATACAAATCACAGAAGAGTTTGACCAAGTGCGCATTCTGCAAGGTTTCTCCAAGCCATACACTTGGGAAGATTTTAACCATGTTGGTAGTGTGCTACTTCCAGGAGCCATGTTTTGCCTCAGGGGATTATCACATGATCACATAAATACTATGATCAGAAATCTCTAATTCATTGAGTTTTCTCCATCTTCTTCTGAGGTCCAAAGCCAACTGGGAGCTGAGGACTCTCTGAATTTAATAGAAATGCTCCATTATTGCCATTTCCACTGAAGGGGCCATAACCTCTTACAGAAAAAGGTAGCTATTCTTTTACAAAAAGGAAATCAAGGCAAGAAGTGATGATGTGATATGCCTCAGGTAACATAGCAGCAAATAGTTAGAGTAAGAAAGAGAATTAAAATCTCCCAATAAATAGTCCCCATGTTCTGTCTACTTACTGTTGCACAGTGTTTCTGCGAACAAACACATGAATACAGAAAGAATGCATGAGCAATGTTATTTTGTAACCTACATTTAAGTGAGAGTAAGTGACAGAGTAATTTTATTAAATTCCAAACGTATTAAAACCACAAGACAAGGGAGACTTCTCCCAACCCTGCCATTTTTCGGTCAGCACAAAGGGTTTAGAGTAGCCCATACAATGATGCTCATCAGGCAAAAGACCTTTGGGCAAGTGCAGGGCCAGTCAGAGACACCACTGCAAGGCCACAGCATTAGCTGAAGCCTGACCTCACACTTCACCAGGGAGGAGGTCACACTCCTGGCTTAGCTGTCGGTTTCTCTGAGGGGAACCACCTTGTCTCCTTTGTCAGCATGTTGCCATCTGTGACACTCCTGGGCAAATGTGGAAGTTCAGAGGGCTGTTATTTCTTACCTCTGTTTGATTCTCCCAGTCTTAATGGTACTTTATTTGCTACCTTTGTTCCTGACCCTGGTAATCATATATTTCCTTGGTCTATGGGCAAAGCAGCACTAGACCGCTCTGGAAGATAACACAGCTAATCAAATCAACTGTTAGGTGATCCTGAAATAATACTCTTTACCAACAGAAGATAAACAAGTGAATGCACAGATAAACATGATGCAACATTTGGGCTACAGATCAGGAATTACATGTTTCAATATAAATGAAAATCTGACTTCCAGAATGTCTTTAAAGATAAACATTCCGTGCTGTGGAAAACCTAGGGAGAACAGCTTGCGTTGCCAAGGGTGGACAGAGCTGTGTGAATTTGGGATGTAAAGGAATGTGGGATCTCTGAGACTGACTCCTCACTCCTGTGTCTCCCTTGTGATCACCTGAATGTGAAACTGCTGCTGATTCACCCAGTTACCACCCACCACACAGGCATGTGGAAATACATACATACCTGCCTTTTCTGCTTCAGTGACTTTGTGCTCAAACCTCAATAGCATTACAAATCCAGGCTTGGCTATTAAATAATGATGGGTATGAACCAATAATGAATTTTTCTAGGTTTATCTAAGTCATGTTGTGGGCACACACAATTCCTGACATAGCTCAGATGAGTTTAATTTCCCCAGGACATTTCTTCCTATGTAAAAGAGCTAAAAAAAATCTCACTGCTGGGCACTAGCCAGATGCACTGCACCTGAGTTCATATGCAAAGGAGGGTTCACATATTTAATCCCTATGCAACTGTAAAACTGGATTTGCAAGCCCTTGTATTTAAATGATCCTACAGTCTTTAGATGTATGGAGGTTTCAGGCTGCTTACCTGTTGACCACCATTAGCTGCAAAAACATCGTCTTGCTTTTAAACATAAAGCATTTCAATTTTACAGATTATCATTTACTGGTTGAGTATCTTGGCCTAGTGCAGGTACTCTTTTGCCACATATGCTGTCATATAATACAGAAACGTGGATTAAACAAAGAAAGGACCTTTTAAATTTAAAACATACATCCCGATCTCCATTGATCCTATTATGCATTTTCATAGCAGATTGACATGTCATTCAACTACTGAACCAAGGAAATAAAGCAAAGTGTCACACACAGCAAATGCCTATCTGACAGAAGCCACCACCAGGTTATATACAAGGGAGTTTAAGCAATTAAGAACAAGTAGTGTTTTCTTTACAAGAAAACAGGCACCATGCAGTAGAAGCAGTTCCTTCAGCATCTCCATCTAAGCTGTAAACACATATTCTCCATAGCAGCCAGTCATGATGGATGGGAGAGTCAGTCAGGTTTTAACTACTGTAGCAATACTGCAGTTATCTTGATTTACACCAGCTGAGGATCTGAACGCAGCAATCTTCAATGATCTGCCAAAAGCTCAAACTTCTTTTGTTCTTCCTTCAAAACATTTTTTGTGGAAAAGAACGGCAGTTTCCAGGCATTTTGCCATGGTAATGGCAAGGGTCCACCAGGGAAAAATTCAGGATGTTGTCCTAGGAGTACAATCACACTTTTTTCCTTTTTTTTTTTTTT
>VYZM01015711.1:142722-162199 GCA_013398915.1 Dromas ardeola | reverse complement strand
CCTTTTTTGCTTTTTTTTTTTTTTATTTCTCCTTTGGTTTTTTGTTTGGTTTTTTTTTGTTGTTGTTCATTTTGAGGGGGCTTTTGGTTTGTTTTGGTTTGTTTTGGTTTGTTTGCTTTTTGTTTTTAATGTTTTTTGCTTTTAACTCTTGCTTTTTGCATGCGGGAATGGCCACAGTAAGCCCAGGATCAGTTTTGGGAACACTCACGAACATGTCAATCTTTGCATATGATTACTCATGGAGTTGGAATGTATTATATAACTCCTGTGTTTGTCTGAAATCATTCAGTCCTCTGATTATTTAGTGAAGAATCTCAGATGTTCTTTCTCTTCTCCATTTGCAGTTTCTCTCACCCTTGGACTTCCCTAGTGAAGCTCTCAGCTTTCCAGAGAGGAACAGACAGATACTCTTTTGGAAGCTGTCAGTGTCTATTCCTGTAAGAGATGGAGAGGTTGCTCTTGAGCAAAGACAACCAATAGCCTTTGGTTGCAAGCTGATTACCTTTTCCTGCAGTAATATTCAGCAGGAAACAAATACAGGTAAAATAAATCTGCTCCTGAATGAGAAGTCTTATATCAGCACCGATTTGTGAGCTGCAGTGGCCTGGGGAAGTCAAATTCTGTCCCCAAAAGCACAACGAGACATCCCATGGCTCTATTCTCAACCATGGATTTCAACACGTACATACTGTCAGAGGCTTGTTCCTTGTGCTGTTCTTAACATTACTGTAAATTAGCATATGATAATGCTATTTCTCTTATTAGACACTTGGTATGTTTTGCCCTGTAGCTGCGATTAGGGAAAGAAAAGGAGGATAAGCTTAAAACCTGTTTTTTCCCCCAACTAGGTTAACACAAACACAGTCCAAGTAGTGCTTAAAAACAAGCCATTTTAGAGCAGGCATAATATTCCATGCCTGTTATTAAAATACTCGAGCTCATGCTGAACAGATTAATAGGGCTGAACCGGCAAGAAAGAAATCTCATAATGCACTTCTTTGCAGGGATTCCGCATCCACGACGCATTCTTCATCAAGTCAGGTGAAGAAATTACTTCACTACAATGCCTTTGTTAAAGCCCAGATCCAGTTCTGAGCGGTGCGTGTTTAACACACGCTCACTCGTTTCACGCACCCAGACATACATATATGCATAAAAGGAGGAAAACCGTTGCAACAATATGTGGTCACTTACCACATATTTATATGAATATCATCTTCTCTCCAAACCGGCATCCTATTTGTTACTATTAATGCAGTGCAGATTGCTGGTGACTGACAGTTATTATCTTCCTGGGGCTGCTGGGTGGCAAAAGCATCAATTCAGCTGACATGAGGCTGAGGGGAATATTCAGCCTGCAGAGGCCAGGGACCCAGCATTCCTAAAAAGCCATCTTGTCTAGCTCATATATTACCACCACAATTGGAGCCCACGTTTGTGGCTTTGGCGAGCCGTTTCTTTGTTTGTTCTGTATCCAGGTCTTGCTACTGCTGTCATCCTAGCAACTTGCATGATCACACAAGACAGCAAAAATAAATATAACTTAATATCTCCTCAGGAGATTATTACAGAACTGTTATGCTTGAAATTAGGAACAATGTTACATTTTGCATCAGAAGCACACAATCAGAAGCAAAGACTTGTCAGCAAAGCCAATTTCAGATGAAGCATACTAATACTGAGCTGGAAAAGGCCTTCTTATCAGCAATCATTTTGTGTGGGTAGTGAGATATTCCAGCCAGCCAGCCATATATCATGAACATCAATTACCACACACACACACGCAAACAGACACACACATGCACACACACAAACACTGAGCTGATTTGCTAATTGGCTGATAAAATCTGGATAGTTCATAACCAAGTGATTTTAGTGGCTGCCAAAAAGAAAAATCTTGCCATGACAAGATATTTCAACAGAAAAAACAGAACATGAATGGAAAACAGGATTCAGCTCATAAATAAGCGGTTTCAAAAGTCCTTTAGATGAAATCTGCACCTCCACCTTAAGACTGCTGTTGGAGAAGCCGCACATCAAGCTTGAGCGAAGCACAGAAGACAGGGAGACAGATCTCTACATGACTTGCTCTAAATATTCTGAGAACCTTCCCTTCCTGGTACCTTGCAACACACATAAAGGTGACTCTGTCAGACTCTTGCTATGCAGCATACACGTATCTTGGAGTCCTACTAGATTTCCATATATGAAGGTTCATTCAAAGACTGGAATATGCTTTGTTGGCAACTTGGATGGGAGTCTCTCCTCTGTCTCAGGGAAACCGTGTCTGATTTGGATTTTATCACCAGACAATTCATTTTTACATGAGAGACAACAGCAGGGTGGGAGGCATCTTTGCCCAGTTCTGGGGGAGGGCTGCGGGAGAAAGAGTAGTGCTCACTGATGGAGCTACCACGCATGCTGTGTTAGTGATGACAGGACGTGGAACGGCACATCTGCATGGAGACCTTACAGCCAAGGGTACACTAAGAGCTCCACCGCTGAGAGCAGCAGCTCCAATTTGCTAGGTACACCCTTGATTAACACTAGTGTTTCATGCCACAAATCAAGCATTGCAACATAAAACAGCCAGCACAGATACCTTTGCAACCTACGTGGAGTAATTTGTAATCTGCAGAAGAGATTATACGGTGTTGCTGATACAGGTTTTCTTCCTAGTTGTATGCATCTAGACGTACAGCATTCCCAGCCCTGTTTGCCCCACTACATCTGTTTCTCTCCACAGTGATTCAGACCAAGTATCTCTTGCCGCCTTAATGCAGGAGAATGCTGGTTCTCAAGGACATTTTTCTGCTTGGTTTCCAATCAGGAAAACAACCAACTCCATTTTCGTTCTCTCCTTTAATGTTAGGTTGGCCTGACATTTTTGTTTTTCTGAAAAGCATTTTTTAAAAACTAAATAAATCAGGTTATAGGAAACAATGTCTTTTACACTTGTCAGATTGACACATCGTGCTCCACATTGTGACATGTCCCACCCAGTTCCATCAGTCCACTTTACATCACCATTGTCATGTAATGGGATGTGACTGATAAGAATAGATAAGAGGTTGGGATATTTCCAAATTCAAGATGATTTTTTTTCCCTTAACAAAAAAAAAAAAGCCAGCAACAAACAACACCTAACTTAAAAAAACAAAAACAAAAACAAAAAACTCAGAAAATATTATCTCAATCTACATGAAAAAAGAAGAGAAGAGAAGAGAAGAGAAGAGAAGAGAAGAGAAGAGAAGAGAAGAGAAGAGAAGAGAAGAGAAGAGAAGAGAAGAGGAGAGACAAAAAGAGATGAAAAGAAAAGAGACAAAAAGAAAAGAGACAAAAAAGAAGAGATGAAAAGAAAAGAAAAGAAAAAAGAAAAAAGAAAAAAGAAAAAAGAAAAAAGAAAAAAGAAAAAAGGAAAAAGAAAAAAGGGAAAAAAGAAGAAAGAAAAGTCTTCCTTTTTTGGATGGTGATCCATCTCTCTATCTTTGTGAAAAAAACTTTGGATTTTCTCTCCATCTTTGTGAAGATAATTACACAACCCAGTATGGACTGAGCCATGCCTCACGCAGCCTCCTTGCCTCACTTGGTGCATGTATCAGAAGCAGAGCACTTTGGCATAGCACTAGGTATTCCACAAACTCATCCCATTTGCTAGTTTAATCCTCATCAATACTGCTATCCTCCACGCTCCACCTCATCCTCTGAAAAGAAATGCAAATGAATGAGATTTATAGCCTGGGATGTTTTCAAGTTTTCAAACAAGGTGGGGCTTCCACTGCCCGCCACGCTCAATGAAGACCCTTTGGTTGCAAATTCCTTTGACTGAGCAACTGTGTGTGCATGTCAGTAACACTGCCCAAGAGTGCCAGCATCCTCCACCCTCTCCTTTTCTGGTTTAGGAGCACATTTCAAAGCCTGCTTGGATTGCTTGGCCCCGTGCTGTGCAAACAAGCGATGCAGGACCCATCTATAATCATAGTAGACTCCTCTGCATATATCAACTTCAGCCTAGCCTTAAAAACAATGAGTATGTCCACTGCGCTGATCACCTCAAGTTCATTCACTCCTGCCTGGACAGCTCAAGACCAGCCCCTGCTCAAGACCCACAAGAGCCTTCCCATCCAGTTGAGTTTCTAGGGAAAGGCAATACCTGGTCTTGCAGTCAGCAGATCTCAGCCTGATTGCAAATAAACACCACCAACCCCACACCCTCCTGCATGAAACACCAGGATGATTTTATAAGGAGAGCTCTCTCATGAAACTAAAATGGACTTTTCAGAGGGTTCTGTCCACTCCTGGGTATTTTAAGGCTTCTTACCTTTCTTTCTAGAAGACCCTAGGCACTGGGAAGGGCAGACAGTCAGTAGTGGTCACTGCCTGGCTATACTGGAATGACACAGACCCTTAGGCAGAAAGTGGCCAGAGGCAAAGCTCAGGCTCGTGACGGCTGTTTCACTGACAGTGGACTACATACAGCCTTTTTCTGTATGAAAACTAGCACAACTGGTGGGGCTGAGATGCCTGAAATGACTTGGTAATGCAACACAAACCCAGCCAAACTGTTTCAGGGCAGCAATACGAATCTGTCCAACATTGCTATGATGATGAACTGTCATTGCACAAAGTAACTTTCCCGGTTTCCATCCTCTTGTAATGGTCAGCTGTCCACATCACAAAAATAACATGTGCTAATTGGCACCTACCTCAGCAGAGAGCCCAATGATTAGAAAGACATGGAGAATGAACTCCAAGCTTGAGGTGATACCTCTAGGTCAGAGATGAGCAAAAATTGGCAAGGCAAGAGAAATAGCCACTTCCTCTACCTACGCTGTTGATGAGTAAAGGACTTTATATTCCAAAACTGTCAATCTGGCTTTTTCCCCCCAGCAGCACAAGTTTCCCTAATAAATAGAAATTAAATTTGTTCAAATTTCAAGCTGTAGGGAAAGGAGCTTGGCTCTATTTTAATGGCCTCTTTATAAAGGAGCAGGAGGAATAATGGATAGTCTCCATGTTACCGTGTTAACAAGCTTCCATTGCTGATAATGGACACCCTAATACACTGTGGAGAACAAAGTGCATCAGGTCCGCACACACTGGGCAGGGAGAGGGCTGGCAAACTGAAACCTTCCAGTTACTTTGCATCCTCTCCTAACTATTTCTACCTGCATTTCCAAGAAACTTTTTCAATGTCAGGAGGCGAAAATGACAACTTATGTAGGGAGAGATAAGGAGCAGCATCAGACACAAATAAAAGGCATTGTAACGAACAAAGGAGTTGCTGAATTCTTAGAGAAAATCAAACACAGGTTTCATGGATCAGGAATAAAAATGAGTCTATAGGAGTGGGAAGCATCTTAATATTTAGTTGCCTAAAACCAAATTAAACCTTGAAGAAATCATGAAGAGGAGCTTCTTATGAAATGGTATGCAGAAACTAGATACAGGAAAGGGAGAACGGCAGCAGACAATAAACAGCAATGTATTTCAGATGCAAGCAGTTCTCTCACTGTGCCATTTCCACTGCAAGGTATGCATCCATAACTTTTGACAGAGTGAAATACAGAGCAGCAATATCACCTCTGAATCTTTTCTTTACTTCCGCTGCAAAACCCACCGAGCACAGCTGTGACTTTACAGGAGTCGTAATCATAACATAAGGGAGGAAGAAAATGGGGAAGTTCTGATCAGTGGAGGACAAACTGATCAGCCCCAGAACAAAAAAACTACAAAGAAAGATTGCAAAATATGCCAGTGCAGAACATCCTTATTAACTGGTAGTGACAGACAAAACAGGCATCAGTGAGAGGAGGTTTGGGGATTGTCAGTAATCAGCTGAAACCAAATGCATGCCACATCAATACCAAGAAGGGACAGATTGCATCAGATTTGGCATCCAACAAATAGGGCCACCAGTGGCCAGTAGTCTCAGATCCTCTGTCACTTGAAGCCTTTGACTGGAGGGCTGGTGGCTGCATTGTAAGCTGATTTTGATTATTAAAAATACAGGTTGGGCTATTACAGATACGTGTTCAGCACTGGAATGAAAGGGCTTAGGTATGTAAATTGATTAAGCATTTATAACTGAAACACAGGAGTGAGACCGAAATGCATCCCAATTCTGGATAAAATAGCACTACCTTCCAACACAGACCTGAAATGTCTATTTATAATGTCCACAAAACAATATCTACTTCAGTTCTCCCCTTCACCAAGGCTCCAAGGAGCAGTGTTTGTCTTGTAGAGGTTTATTCCTTAGTCATTAGAAGAGCCTTACATCAGAAAAACTGATCAGTAGTTCTACTGTGTCTATACAGATATTATCTAAAGTGAATTGACACAGTTACATTCTTCAACACCTTAAAAAAAATCAATATTAAAACAGGCAATCTAAGCATAACCAGTTTGTATATGGAGAATTTCTATACTGTTTACAAACTGACAAATCAGATCTCAAATTCTCACTTACAAGTGTAGCGTATTAAAAGCTACTTAAGACAAGTTTGTTTCCCTCAAAGTAATTCAAAAAGTAAGTTTCCTTTCACTAACATCAGCATTTCCTTTTTAAGTTTTCTTTCAAAAATCCATGAAAACTGAAAATTTATCTTTCCAGTAGCTGAAAGAAAAAATGTTTCTTAGCTTCTGAGAAATTAAATAGTGAAAAGTTGACATTTAAGAAAAAAAAAAAATCAGTCTGATTGAAATGCCATTCTCTGTCAAAAGAAAAAGTTTCAGTAAAAACATTTTGATCAACACCAATTACATTGTGCCTAATCTGTACATGCTTGATTGTGCCATCTGCTTTATTGGGGTGACTCTTGGAGAACCAATTTAGCCAAACAAACAAGAATGACTGCTACTTATTTGAGACCGAATTAGAGTAAGCTTCAGAGAAACTTATTTAGCCATCACCAAACAGCAGAGTTAAGCTTTGAGGTGTTAAATTATACCCATTGCAGCAGAGTAGGAAGACAAGGCTTGCCCCTGGGGCAGATGCAAAGGAGGTGGACCTCAATTATTTTATCTTTGGAAGAAAAATAATGCTTGATTTGCAACCCAGTAAGTGCTATGGCACGAAGGGAGGGAAGAGGAGGATAGAAAATGTTGAAAAGCCAAACACAAGGTGAAAATTCACTACTTTCCTCACCAGTCACTGTCTGCAGTTCAAGAAAAAGCGGCAGAAATACCAAACATGTACTGCTTCCCCTCCCTGCAGAAGTTTTCAGGTCCTCATGTTTCCTCTCTTCCACATTACTTTGCTGCTGCATCCTTCACTCACCCGCTCCTCTCAGGAAGATTCACAGGGCAGAGGCGACCTGCTCTAACCAGCTTGGAGAGCAAAGGAGCTGCCTTTGATGGATTTAGTATGTTTTCTTCCTAAATTATTATTCTGTTCATCATACCACAAGGATGCCCCAGTTAGAAGAATATGCCTGAAAAGATCAATGACCAGCTAGGACATTATGGTTAGTGCTCCACAATACAGCCATTCAAAGCTTCTCAGTGACAGCAGAGAGCAAGCTTGGGTTTTCTGATCTAAACACTCAAACTTTCCTATGCTCAAGTAAAAGAAGAGTCTTCACTGCCTGCAAGCTTTGAAGAGATGGGAACACGGGGAGGAACAGAACTGGATAAAAATTTCCTCCACTCATAACTTAAAATGATCTTCTGTGCTGGTGAGGCAGGGGCCAGAACCTGCAGGAGAGACAAAAGAAAGTCTGCACTGAATGAAATGATGTGATACCAGAAGAAAACAGCAGAGGATCTGGCCCAGAAATATATTTAAACCCCCGGTTTTTTCATTTTGGGGATAGTTCCTGGGCATCACAGCAAAGGTGCATGTTAATTGATGTTTTGGTCATTTCCAAAGAAATCCCAGAATTATTCCATGCCTCCCTCCCCACCCCCGGCTATGTCCATTCAGACTTGGTCCAGTGGATTAACACTTGCTGTGTTAAATTTGACAGAATTCATTCCACCACCTCCTAAGCTTCCACTCCTTGCAGGATTATATTGCTAAGAAAGCCAATTACACTGTCATTTCAAAATAATCACCATGTTTCCACAGGTAACGCCAATTCTATTGTGTTTGTTAGTAGACAGTATTTTCATTGCATGTAACAGTAAACATGGGCAGCAGCTATTTAAGAAGTTACCTCTCTCTGAAAAGGTATCAAGAGATCACCACACAACCAAACGTATTTCTCCAGAGCTGCAGAATTATTAGCAATTTCTTACATTAGGAGAGACTGTAAGCTGTGAGAATAAAATATTTTTCTGTTTACTTTGAGATTTTTATTAAAAACAAACAAGCAAGCCATCAAGCTGGCTGAGTTTGTCAAGTTACTGGAGACCAGTTAGCTGAATGAGAGTCACTGGAAACAGTTGAGTAAATATTTAAGAAGATCAAATGGAGGAACATTTGGTACAGCACAGCTTGCTGAAAGATTGCAAAGATACCAGCATGTTTCAGGAGAGGCAGGTCATGCTTCAGAAAATTGCTGGAATTCTTTGACTGCACTGTATTGCCACCAGGACAGACAAGGGAAATAGAGTGGACTTCGTTTTTCAAAGTATTTGACAAAGTTCCTTCCTTGAGGTTAATGACCTAAGGAGCCAAGGCACAGAACAGAAGAAAAGTTGCTGGAGTGAAAATTGACTTCAGGGCAAAAACCACAAGGAAACTGTAAATATAATTTCTGAGGTGGGAAGAAAGTTGCTACTGCGTTAGCAGGTGAAAAAATGTAGGGGTCTTGCTGGGTAATTTTTGTTATAAAAGACTTATTTTTTTTTTATTTTTTTTTTATTCTTTTCTTCCTTCTCTTAGTCTAAGTGATTATTTAAAACATACTGGATTCATAACCCAAAGTCTGCTGAACTGTTCTTTTAATCCAGCAGGCAGGTGGTACCCAGGTACCTGCAAAATAAGGTTCCTCCCACGCTCTGAGGTGGAGTGGGTAGCAGGAGGGTTGAGCAGGCTATCTGATTCCCTGTGACCACTCTGCCCTCATCCTCCTGGCTCTATACACCACCGGAGGTGTTGGTACCAAATCCTGATTAGCGCAGACCCTGGAAGGACTGGCATGCTGCCCTGCTTGATCGTGTCCTCCAAGAAATGGAGGTGATACTCACACTGCAGTACATGTGATCCAAAGTTCATAATCTTTCACGCTGTGTCACAAAACAGAAAAGGTGACCATTTAGGCAGACTGGCTCCCGGGTGATACGATTTTTGACATAAAATTTTCCAAAACAATGATTTTTTTTGAAAGTTTATGGTTAAAAATAGGGAGTGTTCCCAAGCGCTCTGTACCTCAAATCAAAAAATAGTAAACAGTAATGTTTACACCACTCTGTGTGAGCAAACAAGCAGTTCACAGATGCTCTTCTTCAGAAGAAATGTTGAAGGCACAAAATCATATGAAACAAAAGGAGGAGAAAGACCAGAGAAAAATTTCAGTAAATCCATAGGGGATGTATTGAACATATTAGAGTGCCCATTTCTAAATAGCTTATAAGTGATGAACTAGACATTTTAACGACTTTAAATAGAAGATGTCTGGAAAGTCAGTTGTCACAGATAGCTACTGGGCCCAACTGTGTGCTTATAAATGTAATTTCCAACACCATTTGCTGATAGAATAATGATAACATTTGTAATAGCTTGTTATTTGTGTCTGTAACATCGTGTATTAATGATTTATTAACCATCTGTAATGACACATAAATGGAGCATGAATACAGTGGGTGCTTATCATGCATGAATTTAATAAAGTTGTATCCCTATATTCGGTTCCCTTTTCTGGCACTTCCCAACGTACTATGCTTTGAGACCCATGTCCTGACTCAGCGGCAAAACCAGGGACATGGAGAATGCAGAATGAGGTCTTTGGTACAGAAAGACATCTTTTCCTTCTAGATGACCAGGTAGATAATACATGGAAGGATTTAAAGCACCTGCAGTACGTGTACCGGTAAATTGTAAATGCACCTTAGTCCAGGTACACAGCATATAAACAGAATAATGTCTTGAAGCAAAGAATAAAAAGCATCAATATTTGCTGAAAAGGCAACGCTAAGCTTTATAGTGTGGGAGAGAGATTTGGGAGTACTTGAAGAAAAATCCCTCGAGCCCTCAGCCCTATATACAGCACTGTATAGCTGCAGTGAACAAAGCAAATGTGATTCTGTGTTATAGTGCAGGCACACGATATAAATCAAGGAAGGTGGTAGTAGTGTAAATGTTATATTTATAATGGAAATGCTGATACAACCCCTAACTTACAGAGGTGCTGGCGGGAGCTGCCATAATATGGTGAGATATCATTTAAGCAGTGTTTGCAGAACTGATCATTGTATCTCAGAAGGAACACCCTGTACTTGCTCTTGAAGATGCAAACCGCTGGCTATGAATCAGCCAGAATGACTAAATACATACCGCACAAGCCTAACCTGGAGAGAAAAAAAATCTTTATTCTGATACCGTGTTTGTTCTTTACATTTCAAAAGCTGGAGGAAGCAATCAAATCCATAGTACTTTCTTCTTCGTCAGTAAGTTATATTAAAAAACTCAATTGGTTCAGGATTTATTGATCTGAATTGACAGTGAAGTTCACAAATTCATACAAAAGAGCCATCTCATTACAAGCCCATTTAAAGAATCTGTGGTTCAGAATTCACAAAAAAAGTGTTTCCATGGAATACATAAAAAAAAAATAAAAGAGGGAATAACTTTTGAGAACAGACAGTACAAATCATTTTGCTTTGGTATCATGTGTGATTTGTCAGATGCAGCCAGACATTCTTGTTTTAATTTTTGTAGGAAATGCTGCACGCTTTGTAGTTTGACAATACCAATACACCTACAGAAACCATTGTAAAGAGATGGCTGGTCAGAACAGAGTCTACTAGTGCTGATGGAGCTAAGTTGTGAATGAGGCATCATTAAATTTGACCCAAGTGAAAGTGTTAATAGTGACTAAAACCAAACTTCACAATTAAAAAGCAACAACATTTTTATTTTAAAATTTACCGTTTTCTGTAACCTTGTGAAAGAGGTAAGGGTTTTCACAACAAACCTCTGTGCTAAGTGAGGAAATCAAGTCACTAGCATTAAAAATCAGAGCTCTCAAAAAGAATGTTGAAGCCTAAGGGTAAAAATTCAGCACCCAGACATATTCTCAAGTGCAATAGGACAACTAATTTTACAGGAGTCAAACAGTTGGAGGGCTTCAAAAACATACTAAAGTGCCTACAATATATATGAAAATAAGTCTAGCCCTAAGATCACATAGCACATTGAAAGAAGAGCACAGAATATAGCTTAGCAGCTTTGGGTTCCCTCTGTTAATCACAATGGCACACTTTTGCCAACAAACAGCTACTAGGTGGAGAAGATCTGAAAGTTACTGTGGAGAGAAGAACATTAAAACAATATGTCTCTGTATGTGAGGGACACGTTCTAGGGCTTGTGCATTACACGTGAGACTGATGGGAACAGAAGAGGACTGCACCAGGCCATGTCCATGTCACACAGTTTTCTGGGGCCCACGCTGCTAATTCAATCCACAGGAGGGTTTAGAGAAACTAATCACTACCTGGATTAGCCACCTCAGCAGCTGCTGGCTCTCTGCAGGCCCTCAGAAAAAATAGGGTATTGGGGGGTGTAAAGGATGCCTCAGCCAAAACTCCGGCACTGCAACTGCCCCAGACTGGTCATGTCACTCATGCTTCTTGGCTGTGCAAACCGCCGAATGCCCACATGGGAGTATCTCAGGTTCCCAGGCAGCTTTGCCTAAGGCAGGATAACCAGAAGACTACAGCAATAAAAGGAAGGAGTCAAGATAGTCTAACCAGCAGTCTGGGCTAATACAGCAGTGTAAATAGAGGAGTAGAGTTTCACACAAAAACAAGGAGGTTTTGACAAGATATTCCTGTGAAATCATTAAAGCAATTGGAGAATCGGGTGCAAAAAAGGTCTGATAAACTTAGAAGATTGCTCCCATTCCAATGCTTTTTCCTTTCCTTCTTCGCCAAAGTCACGGGTAAAATCCCTCTGTGCCTCTAGATCTGAATATCAACCACCCTACCTGTTTCAACAGAAGGTGAAGTTTGTGTCCCAGGAGGTGAGGTGGCTAGTTTAGATAGTGATGAGTTTCTCGACTTTCAAACAAAATTTAATTAGCACTACATGGGCTTCAGAAAGCTCTATGCCATGAATAAGATTTGGTGGAGTCTTCTCTTCCCAATGGCCCTTAAATCTTATATGAGATGCATGAACCACAGAAATTTCTATTAAGGAAAAACGAAGGAAGTGCAAAGAACATCTTTGGTAAGGTGTAAAATCAAAGACAATCTCCTAGCAATGACATTCTGACATTCCGCTCCGGATTTGCACCACCTGAGTGAGTTTTCAATGTGGGAATTTAGGAATGGACTTTGTTGTTTGCCACCCATCTTCCCTTTCTTAACAGCCAGGTGTGATCAGGTTTCTTTCCCAAAACTCCGTAGCAAGCCCAGATCACAACACGGCAAGTAAAAGCACACATATTAATTTGTCATCTGACCTAATATCTAAATGTTTGCCAGAAACACTGCGACATCTCCAAGTCAGATGGAAGGTTTTCCATGTCCTCTAATGAAGCATGTAATCTTGCATAGCTTAATAGCCACTGGGCTTACACTCGTGCCTTAAGTTATACACCTGATTGTGCACGTTACCAGACCAACGCCCAAGGCATTATTGCAAGACAATTCAACATGCTGAAGATATAGAAGAATACAGGTATCACAGCTCATTTTCCATTAAAATTGATTCATGTCTGTTCTTTTGCACTGAGGGCATTTATGACACCAGTGACTCATAAGAATCAAGGGCTATGGAGGTGATCATGCTCATAAAACAGTAAAACCTCTATTAACAAACAGGAATGGTGATAAATACTGTGCGTAAGCGGCATCTGATTTATACTGGGAGATTAAGAAGGAAGAAACATCCGAGATATACATCTTAGAGTCACTTGAGCTGTAACACAGCCTCACAGTAACTGGAAACGTAGACTTCCCTCCAGTATTTTCTGAGCTAGTCTTGATCTTCACACAGAATGCTAGCTGTTGGTACAGTGGATTGCAGCTCAGCTTTTTGCATAAAAATTCATGAGACAGTATCTATTTCAACTGTTTTATACAGCAGTAAAGAGGAGGAGGAAAAAGTTTAGCCCTACAACTGAGATAGGGTTCATTTTGAGTGATGATTGCAAACCAGCAGTGGAAATTACAGATGCTACTTGGTTCACTATTATTTTGCAGCATCTCCAGTAATCTTCAGTGATCATTTATAACAGCATGTCTGATGACTTTCAAAACATAACTGGAAAGGATACTTCTGTGGAGACTATGGCTACTCGAAGGACAAATCAATCTTTGCTGCTCAGGGAGTCACCTTCATACCACTGCCATCAGACAGACAGAAATTTCAACACACAGAAATAGGGTTGGGGGTGCTCCAAGCCGTTTGACCCCACTGTATCCATTGCAGTGTAGCACGCCAAGACGGAGCATTCAGCTCCTCTTCTTCTATTGAAAGGTAAATGTAAAAGTGAACCATGTTTAAAAGCAGAGCAAACCAGCTGCTTGAGCTAGGGGGGAAGGAAACAGGCTGCTGAACAAAAAGGCTCAGCTGGACCTCTACCACAGTCCTCCAAAAAAACACAGAAGGTCGTCCTTGCACCTGCACAACACCTTGCTGGCTCTCACAGGTAAAGGGGGTCTCTGCACAGTGCCAAACACAGGGTTGGCTCCTGGAGACCATGTCTCTGACGCTGGACCCCAACCAGCTAGAGCAGTAGCATGGAAACACTAACTAAAGGACACCAACAGTCTGAGCTCCTCAGGGCAAGGACTGTCTCTTTTTGAAGTGTTCAGAGTACAGATGTAATGGGGCCCTGATCAGTGACAGGGGCTGCTGGGATCTCTTGTAGTAACATCAGAATAATCACACAGGAAAACCTGACATTTGCATGCAAGCTTTTGGGATGGATTCATTACACTCCTTTTTTAAAGGCACATAAAAGTAGAGCATCACACTTGGTAGCTATAAAACAAAAGCAATCGCAGTGAATATTTCATCACTGGCAGAGAATGTCCTAATGTATTATGGTGGAAGGCCCTGGCAAAATACATTACAGACAAGTCTTGGTTGTCTAGAGTAATAAGAAGTTGGGGTGACCCAAATGAAACAAAAATAGTGTTAGTACAAAACATAAACAAAAAATGTAAGAATATCCTACATTTAGGATATCTTTTAAAAAGATTAATTACTTCATGCTGATAATTGCAGAGACAAATACAGACTTTTCTTAGAAAGATGATGTTCATTCAGAACCTGGCATATCAGACACATCAATAAGTAATGGTAACAACCCTGTTAAATCACTGGCTGCTTTGTGGCCTATACAAACGGATAGGGTGATGTCTCCTCTGTGCATACTGGACATATATCAGTGTCATGTGAGCCACCGTATCACACATCTGCAGGCACAGCCGAGAGGCCCCAGACCGAACAGGAATGCAGAACTATCTCCTTACACTTTCAGGAAAGATTTGAAGCGAATGCTCTTCCAAAGAAAAGTGAAACAGGCAACAGCAGAGGAAGCAGGAGGGTGTTTTAATGAAATTTGTGTGGTTGCTAAGGCAGTTGAGCTTTCATATTAGTTCTGGGATTCCTTAGTTTTCTTTTACTGTATGCAGAATGAAAGCATTTTCACATTCAAATTTACAGTTACATCACTCTGAAAGCCGTTACAGCAGAGGACAGTCAAGGACCTCCTCTCTCCCTAATCCCACACCTGCCACAGAGTTTCCTTCAGCTTCCACCCCAACTCAGCACCCACCACACACCTCACTGGGGTTTGCCCATTCGCTCTGCATCACGAGGTTGCTCTAAGTCACAGACTCTGGCCAGGTCTATGTCTTTATTTACTGCTTAACACATCATACACTATAATGGTACTAGCCATTCATGTTCAAGAAAAACACATGGTGTGCACACACATGCATATCTATTTCAAAGAATGTATTAAGTGCAGCCCCAGCTAAATTGCAAGATGCAATTTAATACCAGCAATTAACTGTGCACATATTTTTGTACCAGTGAACTGCAGCACAAGTGCTAGCAGTTAGATGTCCTTTCATATGGTGGAGTTTAAAAATAACTTTAGGGCACTCTTGTGATGGCAAATGCTTGCACAAGGTATTATTAGAGCATTTATTGACACAAGCTGCAAAGAAAATCTGCACCACGATAGACGGTAGAGGCATCTGGGAAGTAAAAGGGCAGAAGAGATAGAAAACTTAACCAAGATATATGCAAACATTTGTTTGGATTTAGACAATGTCTGTAGGCAGGAGAATATTCTGTTTGGCTGTTTCATTTGTTTAAAAATTAAGAGACAAAAATATCCTAGGGAAAAACTGACCATGGTATTAGACCATAGCACAAGATGCATTCTCTCTCTCTATTTAATCCCAGATAAATAGCCTTGTACTGGTCAAACCCTTTGCAGTTTCTGAGAGTCATTCCAAGTGCAAGCATGAAACCATAATTTCTTATCAAGAGAAGAAATGTGGATGGGAATGTGCAGGAGCATGTGTGGGAATCCCCATTAATTAATCCTAGGTGAGATTCTTTGCCGTTTTATCCAGGGATCACAGCATAAACTGGATTGCAAATTTGCCATATATTCATGACTAGCATACAGATGTGAAGTACTTTTCACTTCCTCTTACCACATTGCAACCTCAGCCTGATTTAGGTGGAGTAACCCTGGTCCTACAGAGGCTGAATCCAGGACAAAAAAAGGGAATCACCTAAGTTGAATTAATGTTTGGACGCCCTAAAGCCCAGGCTTTCTTTTGAAACTGCTTCTGTGGCTCCTCCCAGACAGGGTGCTATGTGTTGTGAGTGGGAGGATTAGATGCAGCTGCAAGACATGCAGTTTGGTGTCAGGAAGGCAGTCCTGACCCTGTGGGACCATGCCAGTGTTGAGCAGTGAGTGCGCATCAAATGTGGGACCCTGCAGGGAGGGAAAGGCCAAACCACCTCAGTCCTGCCCTGTTCACTCACACAGCTTTTCCGAGGCGGTCATGCCACTGAGCTCAGCAGATCTGCACACCCTGTGGACACATTGCCTAAAAAGCATTGGTGGAGGAGGTAGGGCCTTACCTCACTCCCCAAGCACCAAGAGGCTATCCCTACAAGTGACCACTGCTATCTTCTTCTAGTCTGATGCAAGAGTGTTTAGTGTTTCACACTTGAAACCTGTGGAAGCATTCAAAGGTATATCTGCATATTCTGTGCTCAACAGCTGCAGAAAAGGTCAAATGAAAACTATTTATAGTTGCAGGTACTGCGTAGTAACTAATTGTGATGAATGATGGTTAAGAATGCAGATGGATAAAGCAACCATTTCCTTGTATTACATGCTTGTGCTTAATCATTTCTGCTCATTGATTTCTTTTCCTCCTCTTCTGTTTCTGAAAATTCTGCTGTCACTTAAACAGCTATAGATGCTGAAACCCATTTTCTCACCAGGGTGCAGACTTTCAAAACTCCTCGGCACCCAAAATTGAGTCCTTACTCTGTGATTAAATCTGTACATTGATAGAAATCTTACGGCACCCAACACTTCCAATGCAGAGGGGGGCATTTTTTCCTGGATATGTTATGATGGCCAAGAGGAGAGACTGTGAGACCAGCCATTTTCAAAATGTGCCTACGCTGGAATAGGCAGTCTGCTTCAACAGAAGGCTCCTGAAAGCAGCACATCCTTGCATCAGAAGGACGACAGCCCTGATACTAAACAGTTATCCAACATTTCCACAGAAGCCGATAAAACCTGGAAATAAAACAAGCTTATTTGGCTCAACACAAAAAAAAAATAATATGTTTATATGTTTTGCCAAAGCTATCCTTTTTATCATGAATCTCATGACACTTGACATTTCCTTGAAGCCCTAGCTCAAGAAGGAATAAAACAGTTTTCATTTTTCATTAAAAAATCTTTCTAGCGTTGTGGTCATGATGAAAAAAAAAAAGAAAATACAAACAGAATATACTCTTACTGAGTCAAGAAATGAGAGACCAAATAAAAAGAATGCTCTTCCATTATCTAAAAAAAAAAAAAAAAAAAGAAAAGAAAAAAAGAAAAAAGCAGGTAACAATTTTTAAAGTGATGTTGTGATTTTTGAGATACGATTTATGATTTTGAAGTCCTCGCCTGGCAATGTCCCATTAGTTGTTGGGAGAACAAGCATCTAATCCTAACAACATTTATAACCCAGCTCTTAAACCTTCTCATGTGATTGGTCACTGCCTTGATTCCGTCAAAAATGTTATCTGTCTTTGTCTACCACATGTTCCCACAAGTAACTTCTTGCATTCTCCATCTTTATGCATTAAAGTCACTCGGCACGGAAGTCCGCAGAGACAATACATCAGTCCTTCTCATATTTCTTCTTAAAACTTAGCCTGGAGAGCACAAATGCTGCCCAAGCTGCTGATGCTCTGCCAGGTCTCCCTTAAGGATACACTGATACCTTGTATTCTCCTGCCTCCTGACTCATCGACTCCTAGCTTACGCTTGGGGTATGGGTAAAAAAGTCACAGTCAAGTTATTGCAGCTTAAGGAGTTATCGCTTGTTAACTGAGACATGTTCACCAATGGTGTGCACACTCTTCCCATATGGAAGCTGCAACAAAGCATTAGCTGAAACTGGCTTAGCTGACAGGTGGGACCGTACCATGAATTCTTGCAGTTGTCCCCCATAACCTTCAGCAGCAAGCTTTAGGGCACTGCTGACCTATGTGTTGCATGTTTCCATTCCTGTCTAATATGTCCCCACACATCTGTAATGCCCCAGTAACAACCGACTGTGTGCCCAGATCTCCCTGCACATAAGCACCCTCGCTGAAACCTGGAGCACCATCCGCTTGAAGAATATTCAGAAATACTGAACTATACAAGGCCATGGCCTTAAAACTAATGGGCTTTCTGACAACGGTAGAACAGAAGTAGAATAAATCAGAATGTCACAGGCCCTGTTGTGCATCAAAAATTTCATTCCAGCCTTCTGTGTTTTCCTGATTGGGCTTACTGTTGTTCACACTGTAATTATTCACGCAGTTTGTAGTATACTGTAGATACTCACTGCACCTTGTGTTAATACATTAGGAATGAGACACAAAAAAAGCCATCTCAATATTCATAGATGAACACTGCAAGTGAATTGCTGACAGAATGTTTCCTGGGGTGGAAAAAATGGAGAAGTTTCTGTTTTATGGGTTGCCAGAGGGAATAGTTTCTAACGCACAGCTCGTGCATTGAAGGAAAATGAACACAGTCCCAAAAACAACACCCTTAG
This sequence comes from Dromas ardeola, assembly GCA_013398915.1. Lineage (NCBI taxonomy): Eukaryota > Metazoa > Chordata > Aves > Charadriiformes > Dromadidae > Dromas > Dromas ardeola. Next base: position 143,776 of record VYZM01015711.1, on the reverse strand, counting down.
CTCAAGGTTTTCTGTTATTGAGTTATTGTTTTTGTTTTATATACAATGCAAAAAAATGCTGATTATTATGATTCCACATTCTCTAAGAGAGACGGAAACAGTAAATAGAGTAGGTAGGGAGATGGAGAAGGGACTTGTCACCACATCCAGAGTGCAGCATTTCTATGGGTTTCAGATAGAGTAAGAGTAATGTTCCTTTGCCATGCACACGCACTTAGACATTTCTTGTAGCTGATAAGAGGCCCAATATCTGACCTTCCTCTTCTGCCCTTTTGTGGCCTTTCTTAAAATCTGTAGATGGTTTTTATCTTTTTATAGTGACTTTACAACATCTGGAGACCATTTAAAACACTTACATGAATATACTCCTGAGCTAAAATGCTCATGCAGAAATGATTAAAACTCTGCAGCCATGGTACACACTAGCCTTATCTTGTCAGATATCACCCATTAGGCACACATTTGGGGCAGGGTAACATCAGAATCAATAGTCCCACAGGATGTTATGGGGTTGCTTGAGGCAAAGTCTCTCAGATAAAGTAGAAAAAAAAAAGGTCCACCACTACTCATCGTTAACAATTTCGCTGAATTTTTCGTGGAGTGTACTTGTGTTCTCAGTTGTTCCAATTAGCCTAACTCCAATTTGGGCAACAATTCCCTGCCTGAATTCATTGTTCAGTCCCATAACAACATAACACCTTTCACATGATCCTAATCTGCTTGGTGGGAGGGAGGGCACTCTGGCAATTGCCAGGTCAGGCCAGGAGGAAGTTTCACTGCACTTTATTAGTGAGCAGAAGCTGTGCTGCCTCCAGCCCTTTAGGATCAGAAGTACTACTTGAACGTGAGGTGCTAGAACGTGCTAGAGAATTTGGCTTGCGACAGCAGTGGGTTGCATTGCCCTGATCAAACACTTCTCCACCAGCCTGGTGTTCTCATGGGTTTTATGGGCAGCGACATGCACACTGCACCTGCGTTTCTTCCAGTAGCTCCCTGGCACTGGTCCAGTCAAACACAGCTCCCTTTTTTTGGAGATGCAGAGTGGGGGAGCTCA
>VYZM01015711.1:62274-142416 GCA_013398915.1 Dromas ardeola | reverse complement strand
CCAGGCCCTGCACCGGAGGAGCATCTCCCGTTGCTGCTTCCCCCCGTCTCCCTCCCCCGCGCCGCCCTCCCGGTCCCCCGGCTCCCTCTCCCTCTCCCTCCTTCTGTATCTTCCTCCAAGGCCCCTCTCGGTCTGCAAGCCCTAACACCAACACCTGGTTTCTTTGTTCTGCTGCTGGGAAAATTCCTCCGTTCCTGGCCTCCTGCGGGGCACTTGGGGAAAAGTGGCTTTTCCCGAGGCTTCAGCCACCTCATTGTTCTGCCCGGCCCTTGCCTATTCACTGCCTAATAGTCCTTAACGACTGCCTCTTTCAACGGCAGAGCCGAAGGCGCCGCTCCCCTACTTCTTCGCACAAGAAGCATGAGCAGTACACAGACAAAGATGGTGATTACACATAAAAACAGACAGTTCATAAAGCTACAGCGAATTTCATAAGCTGTACGCAGGCGGATTCTCCCAAAGTGTCAAAGTGATTATCTTTATTTCAAGTTTTTTAATGTTTCATCTTGTTATTCAGTGGAGACTGACGTTTGAGTAACCATGCACAATTGGACATGACTGAATCATATGAATCCTTCTCTAAACAGCTAAACGTGATAGCCTGAGAGGGGACAAACTGGATCAGAAAGGGCAACGCTGAGCAGAGGTTCGTGAATTGACAGAGGACGTCGGTTATCTGGCTTCAGGTTCCCAGCTGTGTGTGACCTTGGCGAATCAGTATCTCCAGGCTTGACATTCTCACTAGGGAAAGTACCTGGCAAATGAGAAGGAAAATTTAAGAAAGAAGGACAAAAATGGGGGACCTTAGACCCAGTGGTGACATAAAGACATAGGTCAACAGAGCACGGAAAGGTAGGAATTACAGGCTCAAGAAATTAGTCAAAAAGAAAAGCGTGTAGTTTACTTGCAGTTGCTTTGTCTGACATTTTGAATTTCATGTAGCTGCTGTTTCACCTTTCTGAGGGATAAGATTTACCTGTGGCACGGTCTGTGCAGGATTCAACCGGAATTTTCACTGGGCTGTGGCTCATCCAGAAACCACAAGGAAGCACTCTGCCCATTGCTATCACTGAACCGCAGTCACACCACCAGCTTGAACAGCAAACATGGTTCCACCGATGAGACATCTGTAGCAGAAGAAGCTCTGATGAGAAATTCTGTCTTATCCATATCGTTAGGATGATGTGGGACAACTGCAGCTGCAGCCCCAGTCATGCAATGGCAGGGGCAATCTCCACTACACAAAAATTAGCACAAGAAGCTGCAAGCCCATACCAAACCATAAAAAGATATGGGATACAAGCTACAGCTCTCCAAGGGACATACTATTGTGAAGCCTAGATAGAGATTAGACTGCCTGGCAGAGTTTCAGGTAAAAGGGATGGATGATATCATTGATATCATTGTACATCGCAAGGAAGATGTCCAAACACAGGGTCAACCCGCAGCTCTTAACCCACATTAGGCTGGCAGGCAACCTCACTACAGGTCGCCTGCCAAGACTTTGCTGTTGTCCCAATCTAGGGTACGTCATTGCCACATGTAAAGGCTATGCAGAAGCTGGGGCTACCAAGTAACCTGAATTCCCCACTTTGGGACGAAGCGAGGTGCTGAGGCCAGTGCTGTTGGGCTGCAGTCAGAGCCGGCTGCACACCCAGCCCAGGCCCACGCTGTAATAGAGCCGCTGCCACTGCTTTCCCGTCACCAACCTGCAGTAGTCCCAGCTCTTGCAGGTGTCAAGAGTGTGCCCTGTGGCTCTTGGCTGTGAGTCAACTAGGTCAGAGTCTGGCCACTGCTGCTGTGGTCCTGGGCTGGAGAGAGACAGGTTTTTTCCTGTGTCATTGGACAAGCCTTCTGACATCCATAAAATGACGGTGGTATCAGCACCTCCCTATCTGATGGGGAGAGAGGACATCCAGGAACTGATGGGTAGAATTTCTATATGATGAAGCCTGTTATCACCATGGCATGTAAGCACCTAACACAAGTACCCTTTCTTACTGTGATTTTGGGTCAAGAGGTGTATTTTTTTCCATGGATTTTATGGGGTTGTAGAAATAAAAAAATGGCATCATGTACTAACATGAATACAAAATTCAGAATACATTTCAGATCTAATACATGCAGGGAAATAATTTTCTCTTGGAAAGATTAATTTCTTTAGCATATCCATGCTCATATGGCATTAGCATTTGTACTGACACCTGAATGCCCCATCTGAGGCCAGGTCCCTCTGGTGCCAGGAACTGCACGCACCCAGCGGACCCAGTGGTTAGAAATCACATTAGTTTCTTCTTTAGATGTTTTCAAAGCAAATAAACAGAAGAAACATATATTCCCATTTTACAGTTGGGTAGCTGAGGCACCAAGGTATTAAATAATCACCACTGACAGAAACTGAGGTGCAGATCAGTGTTTCTCAGTCCTGTAGATAAACGGTAAGTCGCTTCTTTCTCCCCTATCTGTTCTTGGAGAGGCTTTACATTTGGTTCATTAAATACAAGCAAGAATGACTTCAATAGTGATCAAAAAGAATGCACGTGTTTGCCTTGTAATAAAAGGACTCTCTGTTACTCATCAGCTGTAGGGCATATCCATGTATTTTTCCCAGGCAATTGTCTTCCCTCTGTGTGGTCTCTCTATTGTGTTTTTGCCTGTATAACATATATACACTGACTATGAACTAAAGACATTGCTCTTGTCATTTGACTGGTCATAATAACCTTCCCCCTCCCTCCCCAGTCATGACCATTTATTTGTAGAACTTCGCAAATGAACTTCTGTTTTCAAAAAGGGGGTGTCTACACTATCAAACAGTGAATTTGCCTTGCGAAGCATCTGTGTGTGTTCCTGGGCAAGACCTTGACAGTTGGGAAGTAGGTGAGTACCTTGTCTGTAAAAATTTTGCAGTTAAGTGGCAACCTGTCATAGACTTTTCCTAACAGCAGTGTGATTTTCTAGATAGAGTGCATATTTATGTATATTTGTGTGGAAACTAGGAACTCTGTCCAAGCCAATAGTGAGGAAAATACAGCTGGATACAGTGCAGAGTGTCTTGTTTCTAAGGATATTGTACAGAGTCCAAAAAAAGCAAAGTATAAGTAGAAGAAGGTCTTCCCAGTGCCCATCTCAGATTGCTGGGGACATAAGTGGGTGGCAAAAGCAGAGAAGCTACAGATATGAACTAAAACTATTTGAAAAAAGAAGTCTCCAGTAACCTCCATGGTCATTTGATAAGGTCTCCAGGGAGTAGATGATCAGCAAAGATAACATTGTGAAAATACACAGAGTTTCCTCTCTGTCTGTGTTACATATTTAGCAATGTACCATAAAGACTGCAGAGGACAGCATTATTTCTTGATTATACAATATCATGTATCTATTCAAACTTTTCTGTGGAAGGCAGAAGCATAATACATTATAAAACTATTTATTTTTCTGCCACTTCCAATTTTTTTCTGCAGTCTCTCTCAGCTCATTGGTTTCAACATCCATGATACATGAACTTCACTTCAGCTTTCATTCAGAGGTACTCACTAGAGCTGAAAAACAGCAAAAGGAAAAGTTTGGCTAGGGGACCAGAAAAAAAATATCCAGACATGCATCTGAAATTTACTTTGTCATAAAACGAAATCCTTCTTTTTTTAAAGGAGAAGTGTTTCCCTACTCTTCAGCTTATCAAGAAAATACTTAACGTTCCTTTGCTACAGACCAACATGAGCTTTTGATAACAGAGGTATAAGGGTGTAATACATTGCCTGCTGCCATTCAAATCCCAGGACACAGTCCCAAGACACATTGGGAAGTTTGTGTCTTTCAGACAAACCTTCCTCCTGCCTTTTCTTCTTCTGTATTGAGGTGGTGACTAGAAAATGTAGAAAAAAAAACAGAGCAATTCTTGACTGACCCAGCAGGGGAACAGACCTCCTGGCACTTTTCCAGCAGCCCTGGCACTGAGGTTATTACGGAAATCCAATCACATGCTTTAGAATTAGAACTTGGGTTATCAAAATTACCAGCTTGTTTTTCACTCCAACTGGGGTGAAAGGTGACAGAAAATGGAGAACTGATAGAGAACCAGTAAATACAATTGGCAAGCATATGGGGCAAGGCACAGCAATTAAGAAACGACCATTGGGATTAGGTTCCTCAGCCTTATATTAGACCTCTGACAATGGAGCTGAAGCATGACTGACAGAAGATCATGACTGCACTGTTCAAAGCTTGGATCCTGTAAAGCCCCTAGCCAGAACCCTGACACAGAAGTAATCAAATAAATCAGACAGAAAAATGGCACATCCTCACCATGGACACAGCTCATCATTCCATGGCACACATGCAGTGATGGGAAAAGATATATTAAGGAAACTCAAGCCTCAAAACTCAATGTTATAAAGCTCTAATTTTAGTGACAATTCTTCAGGCAGACACTAGAAAGAGTTAAAATATCCCAGTAATTCCCTAATCTTGTCTGTCTACCTCCTAATTCCATCATCTGCTGCCATCCAGAGAATCTAAGGTCAAATGACTTGATCACGTCTTCTTTGTCTATCGCAGTTACAGGGTGAACCAGCAAGGTGTTGAGCATTCGCCTGGTGTCAGGATTGGGTAAAACACCTGTGTGCTTCCAGGGGTTGCACCCTTAGCCTGGGCCCGTACAGCAATTCAAGAGTCAGATGCCAGTGACACGCAGACACTCCATCAGGCAGCATAAAACAATGGGCAAACATGTGCAAAGTTTGTGAACAATCTGAAGAGGAAAAGGAGGGTGCAATCTCCCAAGTCTATATTTAGTTTTGTTTATCATCAGCAATTAACCCTGCTCTAATTTACAGCCCCTTAAGTATATCCAGGTCACAATCCATTTGTGTGAGGAACAACATAGTATTCAAGATCCAAGTTTGTTTTTCATTTCTTTAAGGAACAGCTGACATAAACCCTTATTCCAGATTGTCTTTTAAAATTCTGTGGAGGGATCATGTATTCTGGGCACCAAAACAGCAACAACACTCCCGGGTGGGGGTGGCTGGTGAGAAGAGGAAGACAAGTGGAGGAGTTAATATCTTGCCAAAACAAAACAGCAGAACTTTATGGCTTCTCCCCAGTCTCCACATTCGTTGGTCTTCTGCAAGGGTGGAAATCCCATGAAGGAGGATTCTTTGAAATCTCAGATTCTTGCAGATCGCTGTCCTGATTTGTTCTGAATACTGCAGAAAAGAATTGTTGCCCTGGTCGTGCAGGAATGGGTGTTCCTATCGCACAGCAGAGGCAGTAGACACATTTAGGAAGTAAAGAAGTTCCTGGCAGCAGTAAATTGAGCTATTCGCACAACCTACCTGAGAAGAAATAATACCTTTCTTTGTGCAGAAGTACAAAAAGTATATGGTAACACAGCTGAGACACGTTCTTAAGTAAATAGCTATTAAAAATAAAGCTGTTAAAAGAATGCAATGGTTGGGCATTGAGGTTAATGCATTTGCCAGGGTTTCTACAGCAACGCAGTGAATTAACTTTCAATCATGATGAAATAGTCTTCTATTTTAACTATGTATAGGAATTCAATTTATATGTCTTCCACACTCCCGCTTCTCCACTCTCCTTGACTCTTTTCAGGGGAGAGAAAGAGAAGAAAGAGAAGAGAAGGAGGTGCAACCATTCAGCTTGACAATGTAGCTGCGAAAGTGCACATGTATGTACTGACCACTTCACTGCATTTACAATGTGGCTGTTATCTTCTGAAGGTGAATCAGCTGCCGCACAATGAGCTTGAGAGATGCTGAGTACTTCAGAGTCCTGTTGGCTTCAAAGAGAACTCCGATATCTTCAACAACCTTCCTCCACTCCAAGTTCAGGATCTCTAAAGACCAGGTCAAAAAAATACTTTAACCTGCCGGTCCCATTTAAAACTCTGGGCCTTTTTGCACCTTTTTTAGAACTATGGGAGTTAAAATTATTTCTTGACCTATCAGGTACCTGTTACAAATACGCAGACCACATAAACCCATTTCATATAAAGTGGTTACCACATTAGCACCATTTTTCTGAGATCTGCTGAGCTGATCCCCGCACTCTAACTGAATAGGCCTTCCTCAGGTTTTTGCAGTATTTACCCCAAGTCTGGCACGCAGTCTAACAAGAGTTATGGGCTTCTCACAAAACCAATGGTACCTCATCTAGAACAGGACCTTAGTCTATCGCTCTTCCTGACCGCCACACACTGACACATCCAGTCCCTGACAAGGCTTCCTCCACCCACACACTGTCCCACCAGAATAACTACAATTTTCTCTACACGCTTTCCACCAGGCAACACAATGGGTATGCTGCTCTGCCTGCCCTCATGCATTATGTAGAAGAGACATAACTGTTTGTATTAATGCTAGCTCAAAGTCACACACACATGTGCACATATACTCTCAGACAAATCCCTTTCTCTATTACAATAAATATCTCATAAAAAATTACATACCCTGAACGGATTCAGCAGCAAAATAGCAGCTGTTGCACAGTTTGAGGGGGTTTTATTTTTAACTTATTAATATGCTGATCAGATTCTCGTAATCAGAAGCAAGGGACATTAATCTCATAAAACATGTAAACTGTATTTTATCTGGGGGAAAAGAAAAGAAGAAAATGTTGGCAAAGCTGTAGCTTCTTTCCTTTCTTTTCTTTATTTCAGAAGGGCAGAACACATCTGCAGGTGGAGTTCAAAGTGACTGCAGGTCATCACCATAGTCCCAGAGCAGTAGAAAGAGATGAAGAGAGGACGGAGAGCTTTTCACCTCTTGGCTCATGGTTTAACTTTTGTCCTGATCTGCAGACTGAAAGCAGTTCCTGGTCACAGTTCATGTGAAAGGAGTCAGTGGACGCCTCTATGCCCACCTCAGAAGAGTTATGATTACAAAAGGTATCCCTTGTAAACAGAGACAAACAAAAAACTGAGGCATTTAGACCAGCACCTGTTCAAGAGAGTGGGACCCTCTTCAGTGACTGCAAATAAGTATTGTGTAATACCATTAGGCAAGGAGAAGAGAGCTTAGCCTTCTCACTTTCCTCCATGGACATTTTCTTCAGGTATGTGCAAAAGTTTGTCAGGGAAAGAGGCAATGGCAGGAGCCATTAATTGGCAGGCAAGATTCAGGTTTGAGCATCAAGGGTTCAGAGACTGTGACAACAAAACTGAGGTGTTTTAAACAGAGCTGATAAGGAAGAGATAGTTATCTGTTGCTTTCTGAAAATCATAGCTTCTGTATAGCAAACTGAACAAGATAGAAAACTTGAGGTACCTATGTATTTAGTCAATCACCAATCTAGGAGAAAAGTAAATTTAAAAAAAAAAAAAAAAAGAAAAAAGAAAAGGATGAGTTGCATTTTTAAATTAAACTCAACAAATGGTTATATTTTATTGAGCTAAGGACATTGAGTTCTTTAGATGTTTTAACAGTTTAATCAATATCCTTCTCCAGGTTCATTAAAAACAGGAGTGAATGTTTCAGAAATATGTGTAGGGAGATAGCAATGCAAAAGATGCATGAGTTTGATCAGTCAGGATGTTTTCTAGTGGTGAAATACAATTAAAACTAATTGGGTCTTCTTGGACTTGTCATACGTATCTTCTGAGGGAATAAGACTCTGGTCATCTCCATTACAGTCAATCAAGATATGCATTCACAATGATGATTATATCAGATCTGGTTTAGATTGACCCAATAGGATTTGTCATCTAATCTTCCATGAATAGATTCAGTCACATGAAGTTAAATCTAGTGAGGCCAATCCAGTTATATGCACAAAAACAAAACAACGTTTGCAGAGGCTTGGAGGCAACCAGGTAGCTATGACCTAACTGACAAGCACTGAGTTGATGAAGGTAACAACTAAAACTTATGCTTATATTATTCCAAAATATAGATTGATTTTTAGCTGCAGCTTTTTGTTTATTTCCAGGACTAACCTGTCATAAATTACCTGCAAACTATGCATTAAGTCTTTAGAGAATCAGCTATGCATTTGATAATGCATAGCTGATTCTCTAAAGTTTGGATATAAATTTTAGGTCTGTAGGAAACTTCTGGTTTAATATCCCTGCATAAGATGAGAACTTTGAGAAAGATGCCCCAGGAACCTTGAATTCCCTTTGAGGCAAAGAGACTTTTTTGGTCGCTTTCCATAGAGCATCTATAGCACTGGATTAAGCCCAAACCTATCCTCAACATCCAAACAGATGAATTTAGGAAGTCTAGGATTTTTCAGAAGCCAGATGAATGCATTGGGTAAAATAATCATCCTGCACAAACCTTGGATCCTGCCTCTTTCCCCAGGAATCTGGTACTTGTCAGAGGCAATATAAGGGATTATGTTTGCCTTTGGTATGGTCTGCTATCCTTATGTTCTGTCATGTGGATACAAATTGTGACTCTTGGTATAGCTGAGAGGAGCTTAACAGAAGGTAGGACCAGTGCCCCTGAGGACAGTCAAGGTTGTAGAGGTAGCCCTGGGCTGTACTACAGGCAACTAGACACAACAGCTTCTGTATTCAAATAATAGTTCAGGTAACAGACTTGAACATTCATCTGCTGTAGCAGAAGTGGAGCATAGTTACCACTGAGTGCCCTACACTGCCCTGCTATTTTGATTTGAATTAGGACTACAGCCATAGGAAGAGAGTAGCTAAAGCATTAAGCTGAAGTGAAAAATTTGAACTGGAAATTATTTTTTTGGGGTGTCATTTTCATAGAAGCTGTTTTACATGTGATAACCTTGCGTGACAGGTCATTTATCCATGATGGTCACTGAAATGAAAACCAGATGACACCTACCATTTCTCTTTGCACATTTGCTGTTGCTGCTCTTTTTTATAGGATGCTGGTGAATCTTGTAGGATATAATGCCAATGCTGACCTTACCTTAGAAAAAAAATGTTCTCCGTTCTTGAATCTCTAAACCCTTGGGAAAACCCTGGTAGATCAGCAAATAAAGGCACTCAGAGGACAGTAAGAGGGATTTAGCCTCAAACCTTGCTCTGCCACTTACTACTCTTATACTGATGAGCTCCAGAGTATGAGGTACAGTAACAGCTGAATCATTCCAGTTCAGGTATTTGCAGATCTGCAAGATCTAAGATATTAAGATATACACAGATGCTGAAGCCTCACTTAAAAAGATTGAGAGCAACTAGATTAATCCAGTGCTTACTGATAAGGCAGATCTTGTCAGTCCATTAACTCACCAACCAGTCTGCCAGATGTTGTTGATGACCTATGGAAAACAAAGTATTGGAGACAGCATAAGATGATTGCAAGAATGATGATCTCAGGAATGATCTTCCTGCGCAGACATTTCGTGAATCAATGTCCAAACAGCAACTTTGAAAGTGTTTTCAGATATCAGCTGGAAAAAAAGGGGCTGATGAGGATGTCAGACCCAAAGCAGATGGGAAGCAACTTGGAAATACATTATTTGTGACTCAGACCAGAGAACTAGACACTAAGGTCTATTTTCTGGGTGCTGGCAGCAATGGATAGATCACCATGGAAAAGAGGAAAGGCAACTAGAACTAGAGAAATATCACTGCATGTACACCCTGCTGAAGCCATCTCTAGGCTGCTTGTCTTCTTTATTGATGGAACAGGCTAGGTCCACAGTTTTGTCATTTGCAGACCTTGCAAAATCTGATCATTAACATGAAATGAAGGTGCAGAAATTCACAGAACTGAGGCAGTGTCAAGTTCCTTGAAGTTAAAAGGTGCTCAGATGGGCAACAAAGGAGACATAAGCATTAATTTCCAGGACAGAGCTTCAGGTGACACAGCCCAGTAAATGCAAAAATTTTGCATAACTGCAAGAAGAAATCACATTTCTTCTTCCTTGAAGAACAGAACAAATAGCAGATTACAAAGCCAAATTGTATTACAGTGTTCTCTGTACACCATGCATGAGCTGCTCACCTTCAAGCTCACAGAAGAATTCTGTGAAAATCAAACCTTTAAAATCATCTCTTGCATCCTGTGCTTGAAATAAAGGATACTAATCAGTCATAATCTCCGCCGAACACCCAGCAGGCTTCAGCAAGCCTACATATTGCCGGTTGTGTCAGAAAGATGGAACTCTTGAATCAGACTCATAAGATTCACTGACTTAAACAATATGACTTAGCACACTCCCTTGGGCTTGACGCATGCAGCGTACCAACTAGCCTGCACGTCTTTTTGAAGTGGCACCCTATTAGTAAAGTGGTAGGAGAGTGAAGGACTTTTAAAACTTCCACAATTCTGGTTGTTTTTTTTTTAATTTGGACAAACACAGAAGCTTTCTCCCAGATCCTTCAGAAGCTGCAGGAGTTAACATGCCATCTGGGTGTCCCTGAAGTGTAACAACAGATACCAGCAGCTGCTGTTATCAGCCTTCTGCACCAAAAAAAGGCAAAATGCAGACTCTGAACTCCAAAAAAATTTTTTTCCTTGTAAAGACTATGCATGCACAGTCTTAAGCAAGTGCAGTCACACAGAGGTATTTTGAGATGTAAACCTAACCTGCTCAGTCAGAAATTCTGAGTGGACAACTAATGCCAAAGACAATTTGGAAATGCAAAGGAATGACTGTATCAGCAGTGCCCAAAGCTGTCTACAGGCTCATGAAACAGCGCTATGCCTGTGTCTATCACACCACTGCGGATTTATGCGTCTGCTAAGGATTCACAATTGCATCAAGCTGTAGCAGCTGTAGATCTATACAATCAGAAAGGCTGAGAAGGAGGAGGAGAGGAGTGTGAGCCTGTTCCATGGAGATTTTAAGAAGAAGGAAAATTATTTCAATGTTTGAAAAATAGAGCTAGTGTGGGTATTATCCGATGCAGACATCTAAAAGACATCACTACCAGAGGCACTAATGTGGTCTCCCTTAACAGGCATTTCTAACCCACAGAACATCTCATCCTAAGATAGACAACTAAAGTAGGTCACTGGATTGTGCCCTAGAAAGATTTATTCCTTTCCATTGCCTATAAAAAGCAACCTAGATTATTAGCTCAGATTTAGATATCTAGAATTAAGTGAGCTAAGATGCTTTCATCATAAGATGCTGTTATATGCTTAGTTATTTAAACAAGGAACAAAAATATGATGCTTGTGCTAAGAATCACTTTCTGACTAGTAAACAATTACAGTGTTATAATACAAAACCATGGTTTTCTTATACAGAAGGTTGACATGAAGAACACAGTTACCTCGACGTAGCTTTCATTCATTGAAGGATATCAGGTCTGAAGAAAGTTTGGAAACATAAGTAACTCCAAAAGCATCACTAGAAATTACTACGTAGTTGAATCAAAACCTGAAATTTTAGTCTCATTGACTTTGCATAACTAAAGTACCTAGAGTCAGAAAAAATATCCTGTGCAACTACTGTAGTTTCAGACCTCTGGCTGCTGTAATTTGGTGCATCTCCATTGATGCCAGCACACCCCTGTAAAGTTACCCTACAATGAACCTCCCAATTTCCACAAAACTGGGAGACTCTGCTAATTATCAGAACATCCACCTTGCCTTGAACCATGAGTGAGTGCAGGTGCAATGGTCTAACAGACTGGTCTTCCATAGAAACTCCTCTGCAGCCCTGACAGCAACAGACACTTTCAGCTGTTCAAATACTACAGCAGTTCACTTTGCAAATATCAATTAGTTTCTGTAATTATTACATGCTTTTAAAAAACCTTTATTGGAATGGGTGTTTTGTTTGCACTGTTGTCTAACGAACAGTAGAGGATGCACAAAGTATATAGGGATTGAAGAGTACAAGGTGTCTTGCACTATACAGGACCCAACTTTGTGCAAAGACAGCCTTGCACACCAGAAGCACAGAGAAATTGTGATTGCTGCTCCAGTTCATACACCCACCGCTGGGATGGACAGAAGCTAGATACATAGCAGCCCCCTGCCATGACCGTTTGACTATGCTCCTTACCATCCATACAAATACCTGAACATGGACAAGTTTTCTCTTAACACAAAAATCTGTCACATACAAAAATTAACACACTCTGTTCTCTCTTCCTTTCTATCAGTATTTGAAGTAGGCGCTAAGATGAATCATATTAATCAGTCATTATTTGTCACCCTCTTGGCTGCTGACTGAAATATTTAAGTCAGGGGTTTCACGAGGAGAAAAGCCATAAATGGCTGAAACATAAGCATCACTTTGTTCAGCCTTATGATACTGAGTTTGCAATTAAGCTGTCCAGAGTGACAACTTAGTGAACCTGAAAACAAGAGCTAGAAAGATTGTCCAGCATCATTAAAAATTATGGGTTAAACAATTAGGCAGGAAAAAAAAAAGACTTATCTAATCTGAACTCTGGCCACTCCCAGGTAAGCATTCATTTTAAGGGGTAATTAATTTGTTTCCTTTGTTTGATAGCAATGAGGAGGCTAGCAAGGATGTTTGAAAAGAAAGTAGTATCATGAATTAGCAAGGGCACAGCTGCAGCTTGTTGCTTATTCAAAATATGATCATGAACATCCTACAACTTGAAGATCAGAAAACAATTTTTTTACCTCAAATGTTATTTCTACCTTAGCATATGGATGTGAAATCTGGAAATCCATCAGTGGTACAGGCAGATGTCTAAACGCCTTCAAAAGCAAATGACTAGAAAAATGCTAGATACTAAATGGAATGAATTTATTAAAAGTGCTGAGGTTCCTCAGACAATGAGTCTTTAAAATTATCAAGTAAGAAAATAGAAGTATCTGGAGTATGAGTTAATAATCAAATCAAAGCATCTGCCATTGCAAGTGCCACGAAAAAGCATGTAAAAAGGTTTTGAACTGGTAAAACTATCAGAACCTCAGAGCACAGAGGCTTTGGAAATTGCATCCCATCACCGAAAACAACGACTGAGCAATCTTTACATCACAACTGGTGTTTCCTATGGCACGAACGTTTCAGAATCAAATTGTGGAACAAAAAAACCAGAACCTCCTGAATTAATAGACCAAGCATCTAACCACATACAGCAGATATACAGAGAAAAAAACTCTCTTAGAAATTTGTTCTCATAAGCTTTCTGGCAAACATGAGGGTAAAATATGTTCTCAGAAACGTTGATCAGCTCACAAGTCAGTTGTGAATAGAAAAGCAGCAAGTCCTTTTTTATTGCAATGAATAATTTTTCTATTTCTAATGTAGGTCAATGCCTACTTTTTCACAAACTATATTATTTATCTTTTAATTGAATAATGGACATTGGTTTTTAATGCCTTTTTTCTTTTCCTTCAAACAAAACAGCCAGTTAGACCAAAATGGCAATATAGAGAAAGAAAAAAAAACCTTATTGTTCTGATATGGAATGGTAATTAACCAAAAATATCAATTATATTTCCTCAAATGCATCACAGATGTTAATATTTTGGTTTTTTAATAGATATTTCTGCATCATTGGTTGTTCTGAAAAAACTAAAATAATCTAACCTTTTCTCTCCCTTCCTAATAAGGAGTATGAACACTTCTCTTTTTTAATTAAATGTTGAAAATATATGAGCTCATTGAGACTTATATAGGCAGATTTGGCAGCCTTTTCATATTTACTTGGACTGTTTTTGTGTATGCTTCTGTCAAAATAAGTATGTAAACCATTTTTTATTTTAGTAAGTCTTTTTTATTGCACATGGATCAGGCACTGGTAATGTGAGTGGCGCTATTCTCTGGCTACTTAAAGTTGTTAGGAATACCTTCACTGAAGTCACAGCAGAGTCACAGTGATGTAAAAGCAGCAAGAGGAGAATAGGGTTGGGGATGTTTGTAACAACTGAGCCATGTGAGTAAAACCACTCCGTAGTCAACAATTGCACATTGGCCCCGTGAGCCAGGTTGGAATTGCATTTTCCTTCTGCAGCCTTGCATTGGTTTTTCATTGGTAAGTTTCACGCAGTTAAGTTGTTCCCTTATAAATTTATTTTGTCACTGCCAGTTGTCAATGGACCCGCACCACAAAATTCAGATCCAAACCCAAATTCAGCTCATGTTCCATTTTGCCCTGAATGAGAATTCTGGCTTGGCCCATCACATACTTGAAAGTAAACCACAGCATGTGGATTTGGACAAAGGTCCAGCCTCAACTCCCCTGGAGTCTGGGATTCTTCTGATCCAGGGGTTTGTTTCCAGACTCCTTGTAATTTGCGCTATTTAATATCTGCTAATCTTTTATTTTTATTTCTTTGTCTCTCATTTCAGACTTCAGGAACGTATTTGGGAAAAAACAGAGGGAGTCAAACAAATCTTACAATATTTATTCCAACATCAGCAGACATCTGTAGGCAGATGACAGATAAAAAAGTGGGTGGGAAACAGCTGCAGAGTAACGCTTAAATACACAGGGCCAAACAAAAGCAGTCAGACGCTGTTATGAAGAGACTGTTCCCATCCTCAGGATGGCAAACTGCTTCCTGAAACCATCCTGGACAAAGGCACGTTCTGCAGGACGGTGCCAGGGCTGCTCGCAGCCTCTCCGACCTGCCCGAGAGCTGGGAGCCATGGAGACACTGGGCACCTCCAGCCAGGGCTGGTGAGGAAAAGCAGCCCTGCTGCCCGCAGGCTGCCGCCACAGCCACCATCACGTCACGCCTGCCTGACAAAGGCGAGGATGGAGCCGGTCACAAAGGATTGATTTCCTGCTGTCTGCCCACAAGCAGGTCTTTGTGCTCTTTGTGAGGTGCGCTGCTTTTGGCTGCCCTGTGCCCGTTCTCTCTGTTGAGGTCTCCCACTGGAAGCAGCCCTCCTCCAGCAGCGCCCGCGCCCCCTCAGGACCCACAATCGGGGGAGGGGGGACTGGTGGCAAACTGGAGGTGATCCAGAGAAGAACCATGAGAACAGTTACAGCATCAGGAAATGCACCCAACAGCTTAAATAAATCAAGTCTTTCTCTGTGAAAAACACATTAAGGGGATGAATTAATTAGAGATTACGGCCACCCACGAGGAATAAAAATTTGATAATCAAGGAGGTTTTGGTCTGGAGACAAAGACATATCAAGGTTTAACATCTACTGACTTGAAGGTAAAACAATTTAGACTGAAAAAAAAAAAAGGCAGGACAATTAACTACTAGACAAACACACCAAATTTGGATTTAAAGATTTGCACTGAATTTCCCCCACAAATACTGGATTTTTTTTTTTTTTCCCGAGAAGATAGGCTGCAGTTTAAGCAGGAATTAATTTTAGGAAGTTCAACCGCATGCGTTGCAAAAGGAATCAGACTAAAAGATCAAAACAGGCCCTCCTAGCTTTGTAAATAAGGCGTCCAATAATAAGCAGCTAAGCTCACATTCCAGGCTCCTGAGGACATATTGCAGGCAGGAACGTGACATGACTTTCCAAAGGCTGCATGACAAATCTATGCCCAGACCTGAAAAGAGACCCCAGGATTCCTGACAGGAATGTTCTTTGTCCTTGTTGTGTTTCCATCCCTTGCTTTCCTTCTTTGAAGCTCTCATCCCCTTCTTGTCCTGCTCCCTTCTTGCTTTCCTCTGGGCTTGCAAACAGGTCCTGTCCCTACCCTGTCTCTTTGTTACCCCTTCTCCCCCCTCTCCCTCTTTTCTGTGGAGCCTCTCGAGTGCTGCACTGATGTCTTCTGCAGATGGAGTGGGCTGCTGCGTGTCCTAACCAGGACACGGTGCTGTTGACCACATTTTCCAGGAAATGCCCATGACTGGTAAAGATAAGTTCAAGGAGCCACAAGAAAGAGGAAGCCTATCCTTGGCTTAGAGGAAAAAAACTGGGACAAAATGGCTGTGCCAACAAGGCTGGGGGCTTCAGTCCTTCCCTGCCAGCAGCTGTCCCCAAGAGAAGCACTCAGACAGCAGCAGCATCAGTAATGGCAGCATAGAGCTGCCACTCCAGACAAATGACATGGGCAACTCTGCCTGCCATGAAAAAAACATTTAAAATCTCCTTGGCCATCTACCTAGCTGCCATGGAGCACTCTCCATGACCATTTGAGAAATCATCCCACCGCTGAAACCAATTCAATCATTTTACCGTAATCTTACAACAGGGAGCTGCCTGTTTTAGCATATGGAAATGAGAATGAACCTAGGAGTAGCTTCAGCATTGGCCCTCATAATTTTCTCAGTTTCTTCTTACCATAATATTCTGCAGTATGTACCTGAAATCTCAACCCTGTCTATTGCTTTAAACAGTCACTTTTCCTCTATTTCCAAACCCTTAGATCAGTTCTGTTCAAAAGAAGAACATATTAATAGCAACCTCTATATTCCCTCTAGGATGCTCTCAAGTCTTACTGTGTTTTTAATCTTTGCAGAGCCCAAAAAACCAACCACATCAGGTGATGTGAATACCAGTTTTTTTTCATTTCTTTATGGACGTGACTGGTTAGGAGTTCTGCAAAGATTAAAAACCCCATTCAATAAAACTATAGATTTGAAAAAGGTGCATCATGATATGATTAACAGGGGATTCAAAGGAGAAGATAAAAAGAATATTCCTGACATCCACAGAGCAGTAAAAATCTACAGAATAAGTGGAGCAGCATTGACCTGCTCCCTAATAACAGTAAGAGATAAAACAACCTCATCAAAACTTGGAAGGCATCAGAAGCAGAAAGATTAGGCTGAGATTTCTGGATTTGCAGATTGCAAAGAGAAAGAGTCTGTTCAGTTGGTCTGAAACCACAGAATAAGTAAAACTGTTAAAATGGAAACCAGAACAGTTTGTTTTGGATATAGGCTGCAGACTAATATTCATGGTCAGGGCGCAGAGAGGAATGAGTTTCTCATGTGGACTGGGGGAGCAAGAAGGACCTACAGCATATGACATTTAGAATCACAGTCTGTAAGCAGAGTGTCATGGCTGGTGTATCATTTACCAGCTCTAACTTCAGTTTTCTCAGTTTGCATTAAGGATACACTCAAAACTCACTTCTTTGAGTTTTGTTTTCATCTTTTTCTTCAAGTATGTTTTTTTCCCTTCCAGCACACAGTAATCTTTCTGGTTTGTTATATAACAGAATATTCTACCCTGGGAAAATATTTTTTGTTCTTCTTGTTTGCAACTTTTCACTCTTTTCTGAAAAGTTAACCTCCTTTTTTGGGGAAAACACAGTGAAACAGAAAATGACAGGCAGGAGACATGCTTATGATTGCACCTTTTGAGTAAGTCACAAGACCATGACATGGTCTTGGTGTGTCACCACGGAAGGTATCTCGACCATTTGCTGTGACTTTTTGTAGGCTGACACATTATGAGGCAATACAGTTCATCAGTGGGGTGATAATTCTGTTCCATGGCAACTTTTTGTGTTTCAAATTATTCCTCTTCTACACTGGAGCAAGAGGAGAATGTTTTCACGGAAGCCTGTAAATGCCTGCTCTCAGGCATTCCTGTTACCTGGTGACTAGAATCTTCACCCAGGATTTTCCTTTTTTTTTTTTTTGATTCCATATTCCAAATTAAGTGTTTGTTTTCCCTTACTACAGTCAAGATAAATCCTTTTCTCCCCCTAATTTCATCCCAATTTTTCACCTGAGTGAAAGCAGTCTGAATAACAACTAGGAGTTCCTTCCATCAGACCCAACTTCAAAACAGAAACCAAAAGCCCAATACTTGCTTTATTGCAGCTACAGAGTCTACGTTTATTGAAACAAACAAACAAACAAACAAAAAGAGTTTTATACAGGGATAATCCCATAAAATTTATTCAAGTAACTGCCAACTCAAAGCTGTGCAAAGGAAAGAAGAATCAGGCCCACTGAGCTGTCAGTTGTTAAATAAATCCACCATGAGGATAACACAGATTGAGCACTAAATTGCAGCTGTGTGTGTCCTTTAAAACAGAATGGGTCTTTGAGGTACAAGATATTACGCGTGACGGGTTTGGTGGTGTTCTTTTTGTCATTCTCCAGTACGAGCAAGGGACACAGTGCGTCCAACACAGTGTGTGTGCTGCGCTTTCCACACACCTAGTGTCCCCACCCATCCTAAGCATCAGTTGCCATCATCACTTTTTTAACGTACTCTCTTTATGCATTCAGCACCTTTAAGGAGAAAAACGTCAATCAACACCAGCCTTGCCACAGCGTGTGACTTCTTCACAACCTATGTGACACATTTAGCAAGGGAATATCGCATAAACAGCAGGGTAAATTTATCTTTAACAGGTGATGAGTGCTTAGTTTTGGATCAGACCTATTTTAATTGAAGGAGGAGACAGTTACCGTATTCTTGACATAGTGCTTTTCCCTGTACTGCCATATCTTGTTAACAAGATACAAAGACATGAAAGCTTAGAGCTTCCTCCGTGTGGTCACACAGTACCACACTTGATTGTCCTAGCCAGATTTTTGCTTTCACAACCCTCTGAGACTCTTGCAGTTGAATTACACAATGTTTTCTTGAACAGCATCTGTGCAGCAGAAATCTTCAGTCTCCAGAAAGGCTTGGGAAGACAGACTGCTTCCTTACACGTCGTTGCTTTTGTCAGCAGATAAATCAGCCCCTGAGAGGTCTCAGCGAAGCAGTGTTGATCCAGGGGGGAGTGCCTTGGTCAGATAGAAGGGCCAATCCTTCTAAGTCTGCCTGAGAAAAGCAGTGGGCTGGGAAAAGCCCAGGAGCATGGAACTTTAGGGTTTTAAAATTTTCAAGGTGCTTTTTGTCATAATGTAACTTCCTCAACAGACAATTCCACAGGAAATTACAAAACATTTTCAGCTTGTATTAGTTAACTTGCAAAAGGTGGGCATCACACGTTGCAGAACATTGCAGACACAGCAGAAGAATCCCACAGGAGACCATACAAAGAAGAAATCTGCAGTATCAGACAGTTCCTCATAGGCAGACACTGATCTCATGGGATTTGAAGGGACTTTTGCTACTACTTCTATTGCAGCAAAATCGTATTTTCCCGTCTCTCCAGGGGGTCACAAAACATTTCTAATTCTCTGGAACATCCAAGGGTTCCTTTCCATAGTTCAGTCATGACCAATGATGAATGAGACAACAGCTCTAGCAAATGCCCTTGGAAGAAAGACCATTTGCCTGGTGAAGCACTGGGCGTCAATCTGCACACATGACATTCATAAGTTGAATCTGTCTCTTCTCTAAAGAACAGTTGCTTCTCTAAAAGCCTGTATAGCTTATCAGGAGTCCCTGTTGTCCGTCAAGGATCATGGAACAAACTCTTGTCATACAGCAGGGAAACTTCCTCTCCCAGACATAGCGCAAACAGCCTCCAGTCCTCACATCTTCCAACCATTTAGGACTGTTTTAAAAAAACTCCTTGACTGCTATTTCTCTACACTAATCAAAGCATCTGAGTCACTATCAAAGAAGTCAGACACTTGCAGGGTCTTAGGCACACACAGAACTTATTTCACTATTTTTCTTTTCAGCCTCTAGTTTCTCAGCAGCTGCTTTGGCAGTACCTTCAAGTGGAGCCGCCTCAACTGTTGTCAGCTTACAACATCCCAGTTTGCATGCCCTACTTAATTGCTTGAAATTCAGAGGTATTGAGCACCTGGGACTCTGGTGGAATTTAATGAGAGCTGTGGCTGCTTCCTCACCTCTGAAAAGTGAGGCCCAGAGGACTTCTTTTGAAGACGTCAATTGCTATCCTCTACCCTGACTTCCCATATTATTTCCAAACAAGCATCTATTACTCCCTATGCTGGTAGGTTTATCTTTTGAATGTTAAGTGTCCTGGTCAAAGGCGTCAATTTTAGTGCAACTTTGTCTGTTTTAAAAGGGACAGGGATTATATTACTTTGCAATTCCCTCTTAACTTTGTTCTACTCTATATCAAATATGAATTATTGACAGAATCACCCCAATCTGTCACATTTGATGAGACACACATACCATGGGATACATTAAATGGAGAGTATGAGCTTAGAAGCATATGCCAGTAAATCTGAAAAAGAATTAATTTCTAATTCAGTGCATGAAACAAACAACAATGAAGAACATTATGAAGCTTTGTGAGCTAACAGTAGTTCTAATAATGAAAGGTTTCAGTGAAGTCTAACAGGGTAAACTAGAGTCCCTTGTAAAAAAAAGCTTGAGAACAGACACATGCACAAACACACACATGCAGTTCAACTAGCAAATATGATTTAAGGACCAGATTCCAAAGCTTTCAGTCATGTTGAATGGTACCTTCCCATCCATGAAAGACCCCATTGAACCAATAGGACTGTTTGTGGAACAAGGTACTATTCAGCTCAGGAGTAGAGTGAAAGTGATCAGAATCCAGCCCAAAGTTAAAAGTAAACAGGAAATTCCAGCAGCATATCTCACAGTAGTCAACATGAAAAAAGAGTTAGCATTCTCTAGCGGTTCACATACTAAGATACTGCAGCCATCCCCACACACCAGAAAATAACTGCAATATCCCGTATGACTGTTAGCAAATCATCTTCACCATGTATTTGCATATAGGTGTTGATTAGAGACCTCAACAGAGAACAGGGACTACTGTGCTAGGTATGTAATACTAGATAGTGCCTGCTCCAAGGAGATTATGAACCAGTAGCATAGCCAGACAAGTGTGTATACAGAATGAGTTGGTATGTGACGTGGTGATACAGAGCTTAGAAAATGAGCTAGAAACAAAATCTTCAGACTTAATGTAGTGTCTAACTCCTACTTGTCACCACCGCATACCTTATGTGACAACCACCACTGCAGTGCTGCACAGGCACTGTACACATATTGCCAGATGATCAGTGGGGAACCACCTGGCTCATTAGGTATCCCTCAGGCCTCGGCATTCCAAGTTTTTGTTTAAAGAGCCTTTAGATGTAGAAGTGTTTCACAATCGTTGCCTGATGGATGAGGAGTGGGTTTGACTCTGCTAGGTGGCTGCCTAGCTACTCGGCATTGCAGTGTCAGGTATATGTTCAAGAACACAACACATATGAAATTGTTAGGTCAAACCATACTAAGAAAGAAACCAATGGCATAAGTTACTGTAGAAGATACCGAGGTGGTTTATAGGGAAGAAAGAGAGAACGCATGAATGCCTAAAGGCATGAATCAGACTAAACTACAGGGGACTAACCTATAGGGTCAAGTGTCCTTTCTCTCTCCAGTCAGTTATTCACAGTAAAAATAAAATACTAGCTCGGCAGCTAACCCCTCCCCCCACTTCTTGGAGTAATTTTTATGGGATAGGATATCTTCTTGGTAAAATTACATGAAATTTCAATATTGTGAGAAAAACAGCAGAGAAATGGAAGTTATTTCAAAAAACACTCCTTGTGTACAAATGCTACTGAAATCCTAGAAAATATATTAATTATAAATTATCTTGGGCAATTTGACTTGCACATTTTAAGCAGAGAAAAAAAGAACACTGAAACTGGAAGAGTCTCTCTGAGCTACTGAACTTGCTCCTCTTCACAGAGTACATCAAACTGACTATAATTAACTAAGCAGTAATTAAAAGCTCCAGAAAGGATGTTGTACTATAGTTGTGGAGAGGAAAATCTTGTAGCATAGTATCTTCACACCCAGGAAAAATCAGCATCAATGAACCAACTGCTGAAAGCAACTACAGAGACCAACAAAAATGAGAAAAGTAAGGTCAGTGAGACAGCACATCTGAGATACAATGAAAAGACACTCTATTGACAGGAGGAAAGCCAACAATAAAGAACACTAATTCCATATTCTATTCCCATTTTCACTGGCAATTCTTTCCTCAATGGAAGGAAAAAGAAACCCGAAAAAATCCTTCAGCCTCTTGCCAGCAGATATGATAATCAGAGCATAAATGCAAGTATGGATAGATGGACAGACAACAATCCATGCCAAGTTTACCTGTTTGACCACAGATGCCAGTAAGGGTACCATCCACCAAACTTAAGTCTAAAGAGAAACTCTGGTGTAAAAGATGTTGCTGAAGTTGCACTCAGGCATTTAGGTCCCATTGTTGGGTTGCTGTCTACCTGATGTACCTTAAAAAAAGTTGAAAGTGTTATATTAACTGTATATTAAGGTTCAGAGAGTGGCCCATAAGATCTTCCTGAAAAGCACATGTTGTACCTGAAAAACAAAGATAGTATGCAATACTATCCCATATGCAACGACAGCCGGAGGATGTGCCATGGACAGAGACAAAGATGACCACACTTTCCTGCTCTTTGCAGACTTCTGTGTGTAGGACAGTGACGATATCGTATACCATGCACAGTTCCAGACTGCAGACCACAACAGGGCATCCTCTTCCTAGCCATACATCACAAGTTTTAGATATTTCTTACCTAAGTAAACATGAGTGTGGTGTTCCAGATTTTCATCTTTGTTAGAGGGCTTGACTTCAGGTACACCAAGCTTTTCTGGTGAGAGTGGTAGAGTGGGAACCCTCCTTTTTCTACTCACCAGAATGGGAACTACAAGATTCAGGTCCTGCCCCTGGGGTTCAGAAGCGCTCAAGCAAATAGACTGTGAACACTGCCCTGATTGCACCAGGGACCGCTCATAACAGCCTCTCAGAGAGGCCACCTTGCAAGGCCTCATCGGGCTGCTCACAGCTATGCCTGGTATCCCTTTCTACAGTTATTTTCATCTCACACCAAGGCTTAAGGAACATAATTCCCTGGCTTCACAAACACAGCCCACCACAGCTGCTTACTCTGAATCTTCAAGTGTCTTCACTCTCTGCACTGTGACTATGTCCTGGCAATCACCATCATTGACTTCAATGACTAATGACAATGACTTCAATGACCATCATTGACTTCACAACCTAATCTCTTGCTATACCATGAGCCCTTTCTTCACCACACTTACAAGAAACTTTTTTTATATTAAATGCTAAGATGAACTAATGACTTCTGTGCCAGCTTGACTTACCAAAAGACTAATCAGACAACAATTGAATTGACACTCTGCTGAAGACACCCTTGAAGTTTCATCTGAACAGATTACCAACATCACTGCTGCTTCTTTTTCCTGCTAACAGAGCCACTGAAAGTTATTAGAAGTACTGTGTGCTTTTCTCTGCTAGCTTAGTTTCCTCATTTGGAAATTTTATATCTTTTCTGAAGATAGCTTCTGGCTCTTTCTCTCCAATCCTGGACAGACTATTTGAATGAGAAGGAGAAAAATAATAAAAAAGCACAGTAACAACGACCCCTCCCCTTTATTCGAATTTCTCAGCGCTCAAAGCTTTGAATATACTTTAGAGAAGGTGGTAACCTTTTTAAATTAGCTTTGCCTTCTCTTCCCACACAGCAAAAATGACCTAAAGAATCCTTACCTCAGGACTAACTAAATTGCATGCATTAATGAGCTCTGAAAGGTATACACATCACAGGCTGGTGACTTCACCCTGTTTTCTGATCAGGATAATGACTACATCTTCCTTCTATGACTCTTCTCAACACTCTGTAAATGTGTAATATTACAAATAATAGGGACGTGAATTTCTGTTGCATAACTGAATAAGAATCACAAGCATGTGAGTTAAATGTTCAGTGGCAATTATATATCCAATAATAAACGAGGTCAAATAAGACAAGAAACTCACTACCGGAAACTTAAATACTCTTTATTTACACCATAATTTTTACCATTATTGTGCTCATTCATAGCTAAGTACAATTTCAGGCACGCAATATGTTGAAAAAAAGTATTGATTGCCAGATGTCTTTTGGTTGCAATGTTCACCATTCAAAATTTGTTTTAGACCAATTTACCAAATATTTCTTGGAAAACACATGATTACTTGCATATACTTCCTTGTGACACACTGCCAGCAGTTCTGCACAGCAAATTCATGGGAAGACTGACTTATAAGGTGCCTATTCATTTACTCCAGGTCCTCAACATACCTGTAAAATTCCTAGCTGAGATAAGGTTAAGTTTTAAAAATGCTAGGTATCGAATAATTCATGCTGCAATTCATGCTGCAATTCACGCTTGTACGATATCCAGCCCAGTAGGAAAGCTCAATGCAAGATGTTATTGGAGGGGAAGGTGATTTGATTTTAAAAAAAACCCTACACTACAACATGTGTGTACAGCAGTCAGACACTAGGACAGACACTAGGAGCTGCACCTCCAGATGCCCTATCCAGCTATCAAGCACTAGGACAGACATACCCAGATGGTGTCTTCAGACCTTTTGGAAAGACACGAAGGAAAAGAGACACCAGCTACTGAGTTGTCAATGCCTACTGGGGTCTTCTCAGACTGCTGATCATGTACAGGGTTTGGATGTGTGTTTTTTAGCTCATAGGAGCTGACAGAAATCAGTGTCTCCATCCTGTCCCACTTATCAGTTGTCCAATTTTATCCACTGGCCTCCATCTCCTGATTTGCTATCCCGAGAAGTGCAAGGTAGATGTGTGCTTGGATCTTAATGAAAGGTTAATCTATGTGCCAGAGATGCCATCGACACATGCCATTCTTTCATCCCTACTGCAAGTCTTTCCTTCACACCCAGAATCTCCCATTCTTTCTTGATTCCCCCCAGTCCTATCATTGCTTTTATGATTTTCTTCAATATCAGCATCAAGGGTTTCAGAAACATTAGTCAGAAACAGGATAGCTGTCTCATTCCTAATTAATGGGTCTATCTCTGTAAGCTAACAACATCTCTTTGCTTGTCTTGGCCCAAAGTCTAAAGAATGACTCTTACACAGTGGTGGGAGCAAACGGGAGGACACTATCATTACCACTGCTTAGTAACAACCATAAAGGGTAAAAAGGGTTGAAGGCTCAAGGCATGTCACATGGTGGCCTGTCATCAATGAATTTATTCCAGGAAGTGGTGGTCCTGAATCTATAGCAGAGGAAAACAAACATCAGCAACGTGGCCTTGAGATGTTCTTAAGGCAGAAGATCTGCACCATTTAGAGATCTATTTCAAGGTGAACCTTGGGAATTAGATGAGAAAGGGTCACTTACTCATAGCTCTTCCCAAAGGGCGTCATGAAAGAAGTCTTTAGAGTCAGCTTCAATCAACTGTGAACAGTGGTTTCCTCTCTAAAAAGCCTGGCTTCTACATTTTCACACCACATTCTGTAACTTGAATCTATATTTAATTCATTTTTCCCTTCAGACTGCAGGGTATTTAGCCATCTGTGACATGGTTACACCAGCTACCAGATTCCCTTTGCTGCTATGAATGTTGACAATTCAATAAAGTCTAATTGACTACCTTTTTAGAAGGACCCAGATTAAGAATAATTAGCACACAAATGAGTAACGCTCAAGATTCCAGTGATGTAGTGATTTGATCAAATTCAGCATACCTTAGGGGAGATATACTGAGCAGCAGTATAAATAACGATCAAATTTATTGCAAGAAAAACACACAACAGACATTTTGTATTTACATGCTCACATTCCTTATTAATTGAAGATTAGCCTCAGAAAAAAAAAAAAAGCATTGTGAGGAAATTGAGAAATCCTTTAATTAATCATGATTTGGAAAGTAAAGAAAACATTTGTACAGTTAAGTGTCAAGAAAGGCAACAGTGATACAATACTGAGGAAAAGAGCTAGGTCCTGGCTAATACAATATGGATGGAGAAACTCTACACCTAGAAAGAAGTACTTACCTGCATGGGCATCTGTGTGTCTGTGCACACACTCAGACACACATATGCCATTAATCAGGTATTCCTGTAGAGGGATCTGCTTAGTTAGGCTGAAAAGGAGACTGGCAAGGATAGCTGCCTACATCAAGGACCAGAGAGAAAAAAGGAGCACCAATGAGCCCAAGCTGACCTTCTTTCTTAGAGCTCACAAGCAGAAGTCATTGAGAAGCAAGGAAGAAGGTCTAGCACACCCTAAATACATGTACTGATAATAATTAACAACAAAAGTGCTGAAGTATTTCCATCCTGGCAGATTTTTCTTGGACATTGGGTGAGAAGTGTGCAGCGTGGAGGTGCTGCGCGGTCACAGCAAGCTTGCCTTCTTGCAGTCCTCCGGGAAGTATCTTGTGATTTACATTACCAGAAATGGAGCCTTCCCACCATGGAGTTTGGCAACACTGCTAGTGTCATGCAAGTCTCTGTCCAAGTATCTCACTGGAGCTCTTGGGCCCCGTGCACTGCAGCACCATGAAACCATAGCCTGTCTCTCCCCCTCCACTGCTGCAGGCCAGCAGCAGCAGGAGAGCAGTGCTGTCACTTCCACAACCACTCCTGTGCACCCAGATGCAGCACAAGTGGGATCGGGCACATACCAAAACGGGGAGACAGAGCACAGAGGAGCTGTCAGCCTGCTGGCCCCAAAATAGGCGTGCTACCTGAAGTGTTAATACAGACCTCGCCGTCAGATATCTCAGTGCTTCTCCTCAGTGCCAGAGGACTACACCCTTGAGATACCCCAGTGGGGTGTGGAGGAGGGAGGGTTAAACCTCATTTTACAGAAGGAGGGTGATGCACCCAACAGATTCGGAGACTTGCCTAAGGTAGGACTGTCAGCCTACTAAACTGTTGATTCCACATTATGTTGCAGCTTTACAACTCTCATTATTTAGTCTTATACTGAAAATTCAGCCATATTATTAATGGAATTCTTTTCAAACAACACCAGCTGGTCATGATGAAGTTCTCATTAAAATATATCACCATGATAGTGTGTGTGTATATATATATATATATATATCTCACAGGTGGGCTGTACCTCTCAACAAAGAAAGTCTGCTCTTACTGATACAGTCACTTCAGTGGGTGTACTTAAGTTAAGCCGCACTGGCAAGCAAGACAGGAATTGGGCTGCTGCATGCACACAGGTGTTGCCTATTTTCATGCACAGATTTACAACATCTGGATGAGTGTCTCCCTTTGTTTGTGTTCCAGTAATTTGGTTCACTGTGGAAACACCAGAAATCTACAGGAGATACCATCTGCCCCTTCAGGACTTCGGGAGGGGATGGGAAAGGCACTGGAAATAGGCAGAATCACGCTGTGTCCCAGTTGAAGGGTGGCTGTGCTCATGCAGGCTCTCCTGTGTGCTCTCCTTTGGCATAACACAGAACTCAGACTGAGGGCTGGAGTGAGGGGAGATCGGTGGGAAACTCAAGTGAAGACTTAGCCTCCATGAGATCATTTAAGAGTATTCAGAAGTGCACTAAACGTCTTCTGGCCAATGCTGGGGATAAGAAGAGATCTTTGATCTTAGTCAACATCACCCCTACAATTTAAGACCTTTGCAGTGCAATACCTGCAATGGGAGATCTCTATGCTGGATCTGCTCTGTGAGGAGCATCTGACCAGGTTATTTCCTAGAAGTTACTCCTTTCTACCTAAATTATTCTGCGAATCCAGCTTTCACTCTATAAAATATAGAAATGTGGTGAGGAACTGAGCTAGTTTTGGACTGTTTTTTTGTGTTTTTCTTTTTCTTACTGTCATGGCACAACTTCTATTGTTGATATTTTTAGCATGAAACAGGCTGTAGATGTGTCTCAGAGAGGGGAAATGCCTTCCAAGGAGATATCTCTAGCTGGTTGAGATGGAAAGCAAGGACAACCTTGCCTCATAGAGGGGAAAAAATACATTAATTTTTGGCAGCATTTCAGACAAGATTTTTTATTTAGTTAGGTTTTTTCCTCTTCTATAAAGTTCACTCAGCATTGTCTCCATTACTAAGCAGGCATGCTTACTGAAAACTGCCAATTTAGTCCAGCCTATATTTAGATCCAGGAAGTTTTATTTTACTTTATCATTAATGATATCCTTTGCAAATGATAAGAGAACACTCTTGGTTCCATACTACCACAAATCTTTCATTTGTGGTAGCTAATGAAAGTTTAAAACCTATTAGATTACAGAAAGCAGGGGTAAAAGTGTATCTAAATACAGACCTACCTCCTCACTGGCAAGTTAATGACAGTATTACCAGTGACCTCCCAAAACCTTCTACCCCCAAAATTCCCTCTTAAAAGTTACGTACTGTAGACCTCACTATAAATGTGAGTGGTGGTATATCTTCCTACTGGGCCAAGTATACTGCATGGAGGGGTCACTAACTGCAAATTTATTTTTCTACATAGCACCAGTAAAGTCTCAAAATAGTCTTTAAGTGAGGCTTAACTGGTGCATAAAATCTTGCTGACACTTTAATAGAGCCTGGGGGGCTCAGTTTTGACAAACTCTCAATTGCAAAGGGTAATAGGAGCCTGTTAAAACTCAGGTGAAGCTAAAGCACGTATGCTAAAAACACATGTGAATAAGAACAGGGCCAGAGCAAAATAGAGAAAAGGAAGGTTGGTAGCACTGTTAACCTTGACATAAAGACATCCATGAAGCAGAGCACCACATGAATGCAACCTTCGCACGATACATGAACCTGACTCAAGCTAACTTTAGTGCCTTTGGATGCACAGAAACACTTATCACCTGGACTATCAAACTAGTCTATCAACATAACCAGACTAACCAGATCCCAAGGACCGTGGAGCTGACTCTGTTCAAAAGCAGTTATCTACCAGCCAGTTTATCTGGGAAATGTTCCTTTTCCAAATAAGTAAATGTCTTTTCCTAGGTCCCCAGATTTGGAAGGGAGTCCAAGTCCCAAAGCTAGAAGCAAATACATTCACCACATCCCAGCGATGCAATTCAGCATCCTTGGCATCTGTACCAGAAAGAGTTTCATAGAGATACAAAAGCAAGAATCCCAGTTTCACAGGAAGACAAGCAATTCTTCACTTGCAGCCACAGTCTCCTAGCCTTTCAGAAATGGTTTCCCAAATTTGTTTTACACAGGTATCATCACAAAGATAAGCACATAGAGGAGGAGAAGATATTCTGCTCTTTGAGTGTCACTTTGAGGTAGCATCCCCTGCAATGCAGTGTGCAAATCTGGCAGTTGAATCTCAGCTAGATAGTTTGGATCAGTGATTTAAAACAGTGTTTTTTCTTATCATAGTCTTTACACAAATCAACACTTGATGACTAAGATTTCTGGCCTTACAGCCCTAAAAGAAGCTCCCACTTCTCACTACGTATTTCAAGGGTACGTTTTGACATGCATGTGGCTCACACAGAAAACATAACAACAAGATACTGAGAGCTTGCTGCGTTCCATCTAGGATAGTCCCATAAATAACACACCAGTTCAAAATCATTCCAATAAAACCTTATAAAAGTACCATCCAGTTTGTCCCATGTTTATCATTAAAAGGGAGCTGGCATATTTATAAAGCTTCATTCACAGACTGTGTAGCTTCATCAAAAACACAAAGAGAAAAGAACAAAGCAATTCTTACAGCAGCTTGCAAGATAGTTTCAAAAAGGCTTTTTTATAGCTTTGGGGGCTTGCTTTTGCACACTTGTAGGGCCAGCCCATGAAAAACAACATGCTGGGTTTAGCCCTCTCTAGCCCTATATAAGTATGGAATGACTCTTCCCCCTTTTTCAAGGCAAAGATAGGTGAAAGGTAAAGCAGAAGAAACACAATTTGTGCCACAACTGTACATAAATTTTAAAAGGGATTTTCAGGGGAAGGGTGGGAGTTTTGGGGAAATATACGTCTGCATGTGTATGCATGCAATTCTTGCTTATTTTGTTCATGTGAGCTTTTCTCTTGACTAAGGTGTATGAATTACTGTAGAAGTGCAAAAGTAGAAGTGCTCTCAAGAGGACATCTGTTCCACATCACTGACAGATGTCTGTCTGACCCATTTTCAGGTTTGGAAACAAGGATTCCAGAATATCCTCAGAAACCTGGTTCCAGTGCTCTACCATCCCCAGAGCATCTATCTGAATTCTGTCCAATATGAGTATCTCTTGTTTCAGCTTACTCCATCCATTTCTTTTTACACCATTTTTAGACAGGGCGAGCAGATAAGTGTTCTTTTCTTAATAACATTTTTAAGAACGTTTTTCGCATACTCTATGTGCATTATGCCTCTTTCCTTTCTGAGAAAAAATAACTCAGTTAATTCTGCTTTTCTTTCTGGAAGATGTTTTCTAAGCTTTGTTCTTTCCCCTTACAAAAGGAGAATGATTTCCAAAGTCTCTCTACTTTAAAATGTGCCATCACCATTGGACACAGACACAGTATTCCCAGGTCAGGCCCCACTACCTGGGGCAGACCTAAATAGTTACTTCCCAGTTATTAACAATATTACTATTAATTCATACTGCCATGGAATTTACTCTTCACACATCTTCACATTTCTGGGTTTAATTTTCTTTGTGCTCCATGCTAAGCCTTTTTTCTGAAAACTGCTCCCAAACTAGTTGTTTCCCATTTAATATTTGTGTATTTGATTTTTCCTTCCTCAAAAGTAATACTTTGCACTTGTCTTTATTGCATTTCATCCTATTGATTTCAGACCCTTTCTTCAATTTATCAAGCTCATTTTATATTCAAATCCTGTTCTCTAAAGTGTTCGCAGCCCCTCCTAGATCAGCATCATATGCAATTTTTAAAATTTTTCTACATATACCATCATCAGAGATGAAAATATTGAATAAACTGGACCAAGACAGACCTCTGTGGTATCTTATTTGATATGTTTTCCCAGTTTGACAACAAGCCATTGATAACCGCTTTACTGATAAGCCAAATTTTTCAAACAGTTTTGCACCCATCACATAATAACTTCATCTAAACCATATTTCTCCAGTTTACTTATGAAAATGTCATGTGGATGTGTGTCGAAAGCCTCGCTAAAGTCAAGATCTATCACATCTGCTGCTTCCCCCTTATCCACTGGGCCAGTTACCCTGTCAAAGAAGGAAATTAGATTGCTTTGATGTGATTTGTTCTTGACAAACCCATGCTGGCTGTTTCTTATCACCTTATTTTCCTCTAGGTGTTTACAAATTGATTGTTCAATAATTTGCTCCTGCATTTTTCTCAGTATCAAAGTCAAGCTGACTGGCCTATAATTCCCTGGGTCGTCCTATTTCCCCTTTTTAAAGATAGGTACTGTGTTTGCCTTTCTCCCCTCCTCCGGGACCTCACCCATCCTCCACGAGCTCTCAGAGATAATTGCTAATAGTTCAGAGATCACTTCAGCTAGTTCCTGAAGTACTCCAGGGTGAATTTCATCAGGCCCTGCTGACTTGAATATATCTAACTTATCTGAATATTCTTTAACCTGTGCACCTTTTTCCTGTAAATTAAACAACTTTCTGCCCAGCGTGTGTTATACAGTTTTTATGCTCAAAGGCACTATTCCTAATACTGTAGTTTTAATTTATTTTGACTGGTAAAACAGTTATCCTTCACTCCACGATGTCAATAAAGAAGAGCAGCTATATCCAGTAAATGCTCCCAAGGAACCGACGGCCCTAAATCCAAACATATGATGTTTCAAAAGTGTCCGTTATTCTGCCTCTGGAGACTAAACAGGCTGTGAACACTGGCCCGCATGAATCCCAGTTGGACTTCAGCACCATCTTATGCTCTCAAAGCTTGATTAAAGGCAGGTCCAGGGCAGATCTAGTTGCAGCACCTCAGAATTCCAGCAGCTGTTTTTTACTTGGTCTGAGTGAAATCCGAGCATCATCCCTTCCTCCACCTATTTTTCCCAAACCTGGAAGCATTTCCAAAACATGCAACCCACTTATAAAATCAAGCTTCATATAAAATGCAGCAAGGCCATACAGCAGAAGATAAAACAAAAATATATTGATCTAGAATTACATCTACAGGGCTATACTGGTTCTCTTCCTCAAATAAGGTTTCTTCAAGCTAGTCATGGCTACAGAATCACCCTTACCTATTGTTCTTCTGTTTCACCAGCTCTGCTCCTGTTTACGAAGCAGTCCTTACTTCTGTCTCTCAAACACACACTTGACATACTTGCTGTACTTGCAATTAGGGCAGCAGAAGCCCCTTGTTCATGTTTTCCCCTTTGTCTCTTCTACACAAGCATTTCTCACTAGGGACCTAAAAGACAAAATATTGATTTTTTTTCTTTTTTTTTTTTCCCCCTAAATGGCTTGTTCTTTTTTATTATGTTATCCTAGTGGTTTTAATTTCTTACTGCCTACTTTGATGTAGCAACCTAAAGACAGCCAAAGATGAAGTTCTAACCCTAAGGCTTTGAAACAAAAGATACAGCATCTTCTCTCTGTCCCTCAGAAACAGAAATAAAATGACTTAGTTGAAAGAAATCCACAGCAAGGAGGGTGTGAAGAAACCTTTCAATTTCCTTACCTGTCGATTAACACAAAGGATGCACCTTGGACACTGAAATGGCCTTTTTCACAAGCAGGAATGCATCTTTCAAACTATCCATAGGCTACAAAATTATCCTGACTCCAATCACACGGTGAGCTTCGTCCTGGTCAACGCTGTGGGTACCAAGGAGAGCCTCAGGGAAGAAACCTGTGCACAAGATCAGTTCAGGGCTGGCACCTGGTAGCAGCAAATGAAGGAACTTTGAGCAACCACATTTCACAAGCATGCAAGCATATTATCCGTAACTCAAGTGGGGATTCCTTGAAAAATATGATCTTCCCACTGCTTTTATACTCAAGGACAGCATCACTAAGTTAAAGGCTTCTGAGTGAAAAGTGCTACAAGATACTTAATTTCAAGAAAGAAATTAGTGGGGGGAAAGTCTCTGAGGTCAAAGATTGCAGAAATAACCAGTGGTGACACCCATAAGCTCTGTCTGTACTTCAGTAGTCACAGAGTAAGACTGGACCTTAGGAAGTCTCCAGTCCACCCCACACAAAGCAAGGACTAAAAGAGGCAGACTCTCACCCAGGATGGATATCCCACGGCCGCTCTGGGCAACCCATTCCCAGGTGAGGCCACCCTCCCAGGGACTGAATGTGCCCTCTTTGACCCAGTGCAGCATCTCCTTTTGCAAGCTATGTCCCTGTACCCCATCAGTGTGTGCCTCCAGGGAGAGCCCTGCTGCCAGTCCTTCTTGCCCACATGGTTTTCTCTACAGCCATCCTGGTCCTCTGTGTGGGTCTATCCATCCCTGGCACAGGGTTTTGCATTTGCCTTTTCTGAACTTTGTGGGGTTTCCATCAGTTCATTTCTTCACCTACCCGTGAACCTTATCTGTCACTTACCTGTCACTTACTGTAGGTCACTTACTACTTCTGCACCGGGATCAGCCAGCAACGATCCCACAGAGAGACAGAAATGCAGGACAAGAGACATGGGGCCGATATCCCATAAAATAGACAACAAGGCAGAAAATGGGCAGGATAATAGGGTAAATGCTGATGGATGATACAGAGACTCATCAAGAGCTAGTAGAGAGTGCAGTGACATAAAACTGCCAGAACTTCAGTCTTGCCAGTCCCTGACATGATACCACCAGAGCCACTGACAGTAACAAGAGCTGTTGCAAGGAATCTTGGCAGGGAGAAAACAACTTTAATGGTGTTAAACTCTTCTCTCATTCCCACAATGATCCATCCAGTCTAGGACTGACTTTTACAAATAAGAAAGCCTGGAGGAGCACTCTGTAAGATGTAATGGTGCTGTAGAGAAAGGACTCATTTTTCTTAGCTGTAAGACACTTCTATTCCAGAAAGAAATAAATCCAAAAAATGTTAATTGCAGCCAAAAATCACAGACCTAAACCGACAGTAAGCTCCGAAGATGCTTTTTCATGAGGGAAAATGGAATGGGCAAGAGCAGAGGAGCACATTCATATCTGGACCCATATCTAAGGTTCCTTTCCATTTATGAGGAGTGAGGATTGGAAGCTGAGCTGCAGTTCAGGCCAAGCACAGCTCCAGCAGGACTGGGAACAGCGGAAAATAACGAAATTATGTTCAACTTCAGCACAGATTAGTGATAAATATAATGATTCATGTACTCTAGAAGCAGAGAGATCATGCTTATTGCAACACACAAAAAAGCACAATTCGACAAAAATATGTTCTGCGATAAAACCAGACAACCTGCTTACTAGCATTAGTTGCAAAAAGAGGCTTCCATTAATGCCTCTGAAATAAAAGCACAAGCAATACACAGCCCTTAAAATCATTCTATCTGCTTTCTGCAACGAGAGCAGGCTCAATGTTTTCTCAAGCAATGGGACTGTAGGTCACAACAAGTCACCTCTGGCCTTTATTTACAAGCACCTACATCTCACCTTCTCTGTAACTTCTAATGCACTCTGTGAAGATAAAGATCGCAGAAAACCTAAAAATACACACCATCAGCAGATGTGCCCTATGCTATTGGCGGAGCCAGCTCCACACATGTCAGTGTGCTGCCAAGTTTTGATTTGGTTCCAGAGGTGAAGATGTACTCTCCTGGCCTTGATCAAGAACTACCAAAAAATGGTCATCTTCAGAGCATGCCAATCAACACCTTATTCTTCTACAGCAATGTATAATAAGGTGGCAGAGAGAAGGAAGTGTCAGTCTCATGCACGTTCACCCGAGACACACTTCAAAACCAAGTTCCTCTCATGTGAGTTAGGCTGGTGTTTTCCTGTTACAGAGGTGTTCCCTCCAAAAAGGTGCCTCCAAAAGGCATGTTGAACATGCATCTGCACACTGGAGAAGTGAAGGCCTCTCTTCACTGATTGCGGTAACAAAATTTAGTCGGGATTGTAATAGCCAGGGGCTCCTTTCTTAATTTATTGAACATATTAATCATGTTAGCATACTAATCATGTTAGCATATGTTGGTATGGTCCTGCAGATTCCCTGACAAACTGAAAGCCAAGAGAGATCTTATAATATCATATGTTCTTGATACTCCTCTCTTCAACCTGGCCTGGAATGAGACCTGGACAGATCTTCTCCTTACTGATGCAGGATGCACTTAATCTCCTAATTCACCAGAATTTTGATCAACTTCAATTCAGCTGCTGCAATGAGACCTCTGAGCTGGCATATTTTGTTGTTTGTTTAACAACTTCATTTTATTTAGGGAGAAAAACCTAAACCTAATGACATTATTTCTAGCTGGGTAATTTTCTCCAAGATGTATTTCAAGGTATATTTTTCAACATGTTCATTAGGCATGCTCTGGAAACCTGCCCATGAAGAGGTAGAGGCAGTATGGACCAAAGGGAAGGTCTTGTTTGCTATCAACCTCTAAGGGAATGACTATCTCAGTAAGAGAGAACTGAAGATCAGAAACATGCATTTCACGTAGAAACATTATCTGAGTAACAGAAAAACTCTGAGTTTACTCCAGAGAGTCAAATCATAGAATCTGGCCTGAAGAATTTAGTGACTGGATGGGGAACCAAACTCACTCCTCCCTTCAGCTCCTCTGATGCTGGCGAGGCGCACATCTTTCTTTGGTCAGGGGGAATGCAAGCTTGGCAGGCCAGGTAGTGACATGACCTTCATCAAAATGGGAAGCTATGAAAAATGGCTACTTCCTCTGTTTATGCAGCAAAGTTGTCTCTTGCCAAGGATGTCAGTGAGATGCTAGACTTTTCTCCCACTCTTCCTTCATGTTTTTTAGCAGTCTTCAAGTTCTTTCCTTTGTTCTTTCAACATAGCAGGTGATCTGTGTTGGGCAGCCAGTAAAATAAATTTATGAACTGTCTGAAAAAGCCCACAGGGCCTCAAGCAGACTCTCTATTGTTTGTTTGGGTTATTTTTAAAGGTACCGCCATGGTATTGGAGGCAGGCGGTCAGATCCTCAACTGATGTAAAACAGCACTGCTTTACTGGCTTTAACACAACAGGGCTACTTCTGGTCAGGCCCTTACCGCTGTAACTCAGCTGCTGGAGAAACATCAGCAGAAGATCTGACCTACCTATTATTTTGTGCATGCTAACTAATAACTACATTTTTTTCCCTCCAGTGAAGGCAGGATAGTGCTGTTATCCTGGGGTGGCATCATAAGCAAGATACTGAGGGGACTTCTAAAAATGCTGTCTGAATCACCGTGGGACAGAATTTGAAACAAAGGAGAGCTGAAAGTGCCAAACTATGTCTGCAAAACGCAAGCTTGCATTTGTGCACTCAGCTGTTCTGAGGAAGTGCAAAGGGCATGCCATGTTTGCATATACTTTAAACATATTGATGGCATGTAAACACTCCTTTTATGAAACACAGATAGCAACAGAAAACAACACTAGAAGACAATTAGACCTGTTTTTGACATCTTTCCCTTCCTCTCAGCTCCTCTTCTGTTTCTCAGGCAGGTACATTGTTCACACTGAGATGGTAAATGTACACAGAAGTGAGGATAGATAGATATATATGCTTTCAGATCCCGTTGCATTTTTCACATGTGTACTAACAACAATGCTTGTGTCCTACTCTGACTCAGGTAGTTATATCCTGCCTTGCTAATGACCTCCCCAGAGTTTCTCTTGGATGAAGGTTTTCTCTTCTAGCTTTCTATCCTAAACAGTGGTTCTTCCTTTGATGCAAAGCTAGTACCTACAACACTGCCAACATGAGGTTTGGCTTGTATGTCCTCTGCTTTTTAAACACCTACCAGTGCTATTACACCTTTGAGGCAATTTCTGGGTAAAGTGATTTATTTGTAAAGATAGACCTCCAAATTCATATTTGGTTTAAGTGTAAAGTCCTTCATATTTACACCTAGAAAAATTAATCCTGGGAGGAAAAAAGGGAAGACTTCTCACGTGATTTCTTCATCACGCAAGTAGACAACACCTTTTCACCTCAGAGCTACACTGTAAAGATGAGATTAGTACCCCAGAATCATCTTCAGAAACACTAAAGATACGATATATTTTAACACAAAGTATTGTTTTCTCTTGAAGGCAGTCTCGCCTGCTGTCCCCTTCCACTACCACTAACTCTCTGGCACAAGTCCATTCTAACCAGGTCTGGTATGAGAAAGCCTGTTAAGCGGACTTCGCACAACTTGCACTTCAGGACTGCTAAACAAAGAGGCAAGTGTTTGGCTACTTGTAGTCATTTCCATGGTTCTGGGGTTCCTGACATGCTGAGGTCAGCTTATTGCTGATTGATCGGCTGCATTCCCTTCAGTGGCTTAAGGCAGAGTGTATGTTACCTACTTTCATGCCATGGCTTGGAATGATTTCACATGACCTTCAGAAGGTAAATCTCCTTCTATTTACTTAAACACACGCAGTGCCTGGTAGAAAGCTCATCTGTGGCAAAAAGAAACATTTCTGGATCCCACCCTGCAGAGCAATGGAAAAAAGATTATTCTATTCGCCTTTGATTGCTGTCACTAATTACTGCAATTCCCTTCCATGGGTTGAAGTTAAATGCAGGCTTGGAGCACAGGTTCCTGGAGGCTACTCTCTTGCTTATGTCATGCAGTAAGCCAGGCAACACTGGCCTTGCAATCTGTGATGCTATTCCACATTACATCTTAACCCCCATCCCCCTTTGATGATTTCTCTTGGAAGAAAATAAAAAAGCAATCTACAAGTGGTGAATGACAAATGATGAATCACCTCTCCAAGAATTCTTTAAAGAGGAATCAGATAAAAAGATGGAAGTGAGCTGGAAAATGTTAAGGTCCTCTTTCCTACCCTGGTGTTTGATGTAGGATGGAGACAAGTCTTCAAGCCAAGATGTCAAAGAGAAAGAAAGGTAATGTTTTTAATGACACCCAAGGACACCCCTTGTGGAGGCCACCTGCACATCATTTGCAGGTTTTCTGCAACAATAATGACTTGATGACTATAAACAATGCTCTTGGCTACATTAACAACAAAGAACAGATGATTTTTGTTCAAAACTCCACACTTGAAGGAAAATTTTGTCAAATACTCTTTTCAAGGATGGGACGTGGAAAAACAAATCAGCATTTTATTTCCTCCTGTTTTTTTCAACCAGTTCTGAAAATAGCTTTAGAAAACTGGTAGGCAGACCTCAGTATTTACTGTGTATATGGACAGCTCACATGGATTAGGAAGAAAATGTTCTGTCTTGTGTCACAGTTCCATCCAACTGCCTATCTGCATTTTGGAGATTTTGCCCTCCACTTACTCATGTGCAGTTGGAATCCATCAAAATCAGCATGAAAATAACCAGTGGTCTGACCTAGTTTGGCTACACTATTCCCACACGTTTTTGTAAGATATTGGGCCTTGCAGAGTACTGGGACTTTAAAACACTCCAAGAGTCGGTTCCTTTCCTAAGCACGGAGAACTCACCAAATAACAAAGAAATCCTCTTGAAGTAATGACCAGCTTGTAATGAAGCACAATGAATTCAGGCTGAGGAAAGGAAATGCGGACTGTTCCTACACACAGAGACAAGTTGACAGATAATTACTCCTGTGAGTCATTCACGAAGTAGACTTCCTCTGATAAGAAACAAATTGCCATCATCCTTTTTTTATGTTGTTCCTTCCTTAGTCTCATGACAGAGACTGCTGCAGGACAGGGAGGGAGGGGAGGCTCTATGGTCACCAGCTATTTAAGCAAAGAGGCTGAGCCCGGCATTTTCAGGCTGCAGGTATTCAAATACCACAGTTAAATGCTTTTAAAAATTAGTTTCTGACCACCCTGAAATTGTTGGACCTTCTTCCAAGAGGGCCCACATGAAACGAGTTTGTCCTCCAACATTCTTAGTACTAGTTCTATTTCCACAGGGGGATAACCAATAACTTCAGGACAGGAGGGATTCTGATCGAGACACCAATGGGATTTCTCTGTGTTTTTGCCATTAATGCTTTCTGATTCGTTTGGGCTCCTTAGAGAAAGAGGTGCAATGCATGAAACCTTAAACATGTTGGGATTAATACGAACACACACAATCATACTCCACTCTGGATATACTGGGAAATGTTACCGTTCATCTCTGAAACACTGTCTTTGTGGTGAACCTGATCAAACTGTCTTTACAGACCATGCAGAGATTCCAACTGGATTCACTGGGTGCTGGGTTCAGACCGATGAGACTCGGCTGAAAAAATTTAAACAGCATACAGCATAGACAGCATGCTCCTTAGATTGCAATGGCTTTATAAGTCTTCCTGTTATCACAGTCAATACACTGCTCCAAGCAGGAGACACAGGAATACATCTAGCTCAAGGTAAGAAAAAATTACAGCATCCTTCCGTTACTGTTTTAACCAAACACTTTCCAGTTCTCAGTCACTGGTCTCTCGGTAGGAGGCAGGCACCCAATCAGTAAGGATGAGCATCATGTTAGGAATGCAAAGCACTTAATAAAAGGAAGACTAGCATCTCTGTAGTGCAGAAAGACACTAACATTTGATTACCTGGGAAGACACTCCAGGGAGAAATTCATGACCACAGAAAATAGTTTCCAAATTAAATACGGTACAATGCAAGCATTCAAAACTAGATGCAAACTGTGTAAAATGTTTTGGGTTTTTTTTTTTTCCAAAAGAGCATCAAATGGTGAATTTAGTAATAATTTCAGTGAGGTCTGACTCTCCTTTACTTGGAGTTTGCTTCAGCCATTTACACCCAAGAACAACAAGCTAAAGCTGTCATGAGCTGGAACAGAGTTGGCTTTATGTCTGTTTTCCATTGCTGCAAACTAAGGTGTGAGATATTAGCAAATAACTTGCAGACAGAAGGGAGAAAGGCCACCAGTTCTACTCTTTCCACATTGCAGCAAAAGCATAAGGTTACAGGGAGGAACAAAAATTGTTTAAAGGTCTGTATAAATGCTGAAAAAAAAAATGAAATCTGATGGTACTGTTCAGTACATTTACTCCACATGTTCACTTGAGGCTGATTTGAACACTGCAGACAGCAAGACATATAGCTTTACAGCAAGGCTACTATCTTGCTAGGTAAGTCCTTCAAATTGCTGCATTGCTCGTCTTGACTCAACAGCAAGAGGCAGAGATTACGGTCAGAGAAGAGAGGTACACAAATAATCACAGACATTATTCATAGCATCAGACATTTAGACCTTGAACTGAAAGCCCACTAAACTCACCAGGAGCCTTCCCATTGTTTCCAGTGGGCTTTGGATCTGCCACTAATCCAGTAAATTTTAGGGTGGGATTTCCTCTCTCCAGATATGCTCTTTAACAGATACCTTTTTCATTTCATCACAAATTTCAAACATCACAGCTTTCAAACAGTTGTGTTGGAGATGGGGGGATAGACTATGCGTCCTGGAATAATTTAAATATCCCCATCCCTGACTTTTACTTATTATAAGTGCATTTGTCCAGATTCTTATAGTAACATTTGCAGAATTGAAGTGAGCAAGAAGGAAGAAAGCTTGTCCAGCAGTTGCCTGTATAACCTGCCATTGCTGCTGGTGATCTCCAGTGGAAAGCCTCAGTGGAGCCAACCCTTACCCAAGGATCATTCTGCCTCCTCCTGGCAGGAAAGAAGAGCGAGAAATTGCTTCATCTGATCTTCAGTGTTAGCTTAACCTTAGCTTTGACAAAGTTCATAAGACCTTTGTCCTGAGGCGGGGAGCAAGCCCAGAGAGACCCTAAACAAGTCTCTTGATGAAGACCAGTTTTCTTCTCGCTTTATGCAGGTTGGGCATGCTGGATCGCCTCTTTGCTCACTGCATACCCATTCACCCATTATCTTCCTGGCATGCGACAATACTGCTATGAAAATATGGAGTGGGGATTGTATCCTTCACTTCATTGCATGGCCCCACTGGAGTAACCTGGTATTTCCAGATGATGCTATCTGAGTCCGTTTCACTGAGTAAAGAACCTCAGCTCAGACACATGATGGAATATGACTAACATGAGGCATAGAGTGAGCAGGCTCTGTCAACAAAATACAAACAGCCACATTCACAAATACACTCCGATATGTGCGTGTGTGTATCAGAAAACACCTGCTGTGACTGCATGCTGCTACTTTTTTCTACTAACTATCCCAGAAGAAATGATTAGGAGGCAAAATGTAGAAGAGATTAAAACTTTTCGCGAGATGATAACATTTCAGTGCTTTAGCAAACACTTTGAAAATGCTTTCCAGTGTTGGTGTTACACGTACCCTCCAGCCTGATCTAAGCCCCTGTTGAAGCCAGCAGAACCCCATGCATTCGTTTCCACAAACATAACTCAGGCCTCATGTGTGTGATCAACATTATCTCTAATCCCATCACCTCATGTGTTTACTTGCATATTCTCAAAAGGAAAAGTCAAACAGGTGAAAATAGCAGCAATGTCACATTTCAATCCAGCTCTAAAAGCAGGACCTAGTGGGCATGAATTTGCAAGGATCAAGTGATAGTGCTGCTTCTGCACCTGCAGAAAGACATAGTGCCATGTACCTGAGGCTGCCGGCATGCTGAGCACTACCACCACCCCTCGCATGGAGGGACACAGTCAGCGTCACCACTTCCACAAACACCAGTCCCCGTGAAGGGCTTTACACCATGGGCCCTTGAGACAAGGGTGAATTAATCAGTATATTTGGAGACGGGCAGGGAGGGATCATGTATGCGTGCACATGCCCAATGCCAGCTGAACCTAAAAGGGGCATCAGGATGCAAAAAAACACCAAGGAACACTGTAGGGCAATAGAGGAGGAGTCAGAAGGCAAGAAAAGACATTTTCTCAAATGCACAAGGTACTTTATCTCAATAACTAGTTCAGCCAGACATCCCATCGGGTCAGTAGTAGGGGCTGACACCAACCATTGCATTATAAGCAGAATGTATATTTGGGATCAGTTAATGCTTTCCACTGCAATTAAAGCAGCTTGTCCAGGAAAAGCATATCAATTTAATCCTGCCTACAGAGCGCCAGGGCTGTCATTTCCCACCTGTGCTACAGAACTACTAGTGTATATTCATGAACAGTGGTCTTATTACTAAGAATACACCTAATGTGTATTTCAGTGTAGCAGGAGACAAGTTACAACAGCCCTATTAAAGGAAATCGCAGAGATCACAGAATTGACACATTCTGTTTAAAGGCAGCCACACTTATACTTGATTGCACAACTAGAGACAAGTTTGTTATGTACCTCATCTTTCATGAACACTCATATTTACTAGTTTAAAACATAAGATAAAAGCCAGCCATGCTTTGGCAAAGAAATAGGGGACAATATCAAATGATAAACTCGGCATATTTATAGGTGTAAACAGATCTAGAAAAGGAAGAGTTAGATATAATAAGCACTCAATGATATGGGGCAAACACCGTGAGACTTGAAAGCGAGAAATATCCAACAACTTGTAACATCAAAAATAACAATTGCAGGTCTTAGCAGGCAAATGAAATATGAACGACAAATAAGTATGCATAAGAAAGGAACAACCACATTAAATACTTTGATCATTGCTACAGAAGGAGTGTTTTACAACAGAACAATACAAAATTGGTCAGATAGATAATTATTCGTAAATGCTGATCATTTTGAGAGCAAGTATGGTTTAACTAGCTCATACTAAGGAGGACATGCTGCATTTCAGCAAAACCGATAATGTTGGAAAAATGAGGCAAGGTATCAGGAGGCATGCAGAGGGAACACAGAATTGTTACCAGTGAATTAGGGCCACAGGTTTAAGTGATATAATACTTTCAGAATTAAAAAAAAAAAAGGAATATAAATTGAAAATCAAAGATGCATCCTTGGATGTTTCCACATGAGGGCTGTGTTTAGGAGAAA
Source organism: Dromas ardeola (assembly GCA_013398915.1). Classification (NCBI taxonomy): domain Eukaryota; kingdom Metazoa; phylum Chordata; class Aves; order Charadriiformes; family Dromadidae; genus Dromas; species Dromas ardeola. The sequence continues at coordinate 99,951 of VYZM01015711.1, read as the reverse complement.
TGGCTTATGGACTCAAAAGCGAATTATATAAGGCAGTTCTGTGTTCTTTGTAAAAAAAAAAAAAAAAGACAAAGAGACATAATAAAAAAAGGAACACAGACTGGAGCATGTTAATGTCAGCAGTAGAGACAGCCTGGGAAACTATTTTAAGAGATCAAGAGGAAAAATATTTAGAAAAGCATGAGTTGATTAAGAACAGGCAATGTGAATATCTAGAAAAGGAGATCAAGTCTCCCTTGTTGGAATTTACTAGGAATGATGCCTCTCAGGTCCACCAGCATTGCACGCTTGGAACAGAAGTGAGGTCTTCTGTCATCTCCACAGAAACTCATACACACCCCAGACCTGTTTACAGCTTTTCGTGGCCTGCACAGAACCCGAGACTTCTCAGCTCCTGCAGGAAGGAATTCACACAGTAAAGAGCTTGATTCTGTGGGTAGAAAATCCCCTCTGAATTAAACCCAGAGAGCAAGAGGAATCTGCTTCAGAATGTCTTAACGCTCTTTGATGCCCAGCCAAAGATCATTCTCCTCTTCATATTTCCAGCACATTTAGTCCTAGTCTGCTCAGTTCTGCATTTTTCACATAAGTGGCCATTGTCAATGAAGGAAGGGCTGTGGCTATTCCTGTTCAGACTGGGGCTAGTATGACTGCAGATGAAGGATATCTGGCGCATGGGGAAAGAAAGTATATGCTTCATTTGTCTGTCAGCAGACAGGCAAGTAGCTGATAGGTAAAAAGTAAGACCATCTCATCTCATCCTTCTCAGATGAGGGTGAGCCATGAAAATCAATGTGGCTCCACTTATTTAAATTCTGTCATGCCCAGTTAGGGAGCAAAGTCATGGCAAGGGACTGGCACAAGTTGACTGGAATGAGTTAGCTAACACCAGCTAGGGATATTGTCTGCTGGTAAAACCAGGATAAGGCAGCCTGGGTCATTTAAAATCTCACAGCCTTACAAGCTGAGGGCACAAGACAATTTGGGGATCACTTCGAGATGTTATTTTTGAGTACTTTGTTCTGTTGAAAGAGACAGCACTGGAGCAGACTCCAATGTCCACAGCCAGAAGCTATTAAAAAAGATGATAAGAGTTTGTCATTTTGGTGGACAGGAGGCTGGCAAGGAGAAATATGTCTCTTTGCACAATTATGGGAACTGTGAGAAGAAAAGGTCACCACAATCTAGATACTCCTACTTGGCAAATCTCTTCTCACATGTGGGTCCTAATAGATGTCTTGCAGCAATGGTCACATCAGAAGAGAGAAGACAGCATAAGAGGAACAACATGGCTAGAATCAGCCACTCACTGGATAACAAGACATGCCTCGATGGTGCACATGTTAGCAAGGAGTCTCCTGCAGCACACTTGTGCCCAGCTGCCTCCACAGCACAGACACAGAGAAACCAGACCCAGGGGTCCATGTAGAATCTTGCTTGTTCCAGAACTTGTTATTTTAGGGGGAAGTGCAAGATTACACCCAGGAACCTTTCCTTTCAAACACCCTGTTACACCCAACAGACACAATATTGCTGCAGGAGTCTTCTTTAAGCCACTCACGACTTTGTAACCCTCTACCCTGTGTTCCTCTTATCTCCCCTTTTCTCAGGCAGTCGGTCCTGACCTTTTCATCACCCAATCCACTGATGGCCCCTCTTACGTCCCTCAAAATGAATGCATCAAACTCACAGCAGCTGGAATATGTTTGCATTTGACAGGAACTTTGCAGCCCACCCGAGTCAAGCAAGAATGATGCACACTTCTTGGAGATGAAAAGGATTAGGAAACAGAGGGCCTGATGCTGATGTGACTCAGTTGGGCCCCTTGTGTACAGAAGAAGGAGGGGGGAGAGATGGTGCGCTTATGGAGAACAAGGACAGGTGGGGTCTATATGCTAGTGCTGCCATCTCAGATGCCTGTGGAGAAGAAACAATAAATACTAGATAAAGTGCTTTAAGGGTTAAGAACTTCAAGGGGATAGCCTGCACAGTCTCAAAGAAGAGATAATAAAGAGCCTGTAACACTAGATCCAGCCTCTATGTAAAGATAATCTACTCGATGGGGGCTTAATCCTAGCAAGGGCTCTATAAAGGCTGGGAAAAAAAAGGGGGTATAGTGTGAACCCTGAATAGTCTAATTGATCCCAAAAGTAGAGTCCCTTTTTATATGTAAATCTCCCGTCTCTCTTCAACCTCTTGATCATTCAGGGTCTAATCAAGGAGTTTCCAAAAAGACATCTGCTGTCAGTAGAAAAAGCCATCCCCTTGTTTAAAGCTCTTCTCTCTCACCCAAGGTTTGAAGTTATGACTCCCCTCATGCCACTTTAGACTCAAAAGCTCATGCTGCTGACATGGACATCCTCTAGTACAGATGATGTCTCAGCGCAGACAAGAGGATCTCTGCCCATCACTCCACAGGCCACAGCAGGCGCACCGGTATGAGAGGCAAAGCTGAAGAGTATAAGAGAACTCATGAGATTGCATTAAGAAATTAGTTACTTTTGAGCACTTTCTTCTGCCTAAAGTGAGAGAAGTCACTATGGCAGAAGCTATTTTAAATGAAGGCCTCATACTTTTGCTTTGGCAGCTAGCCATGTCTGTTGCAGGACCAAGAAGAATTACCTAAGATACCAAGCTGACAAGCTTCTCAGGTGCTGGAAAACAGTATAATTCAATTTGCTGTTCTCACAGCTTTGGTATTTTGGAGAACTCGAGAAGAGGCAGAAAAGACTGATGGTGGAGAAGGCTAAACACTGAGCAGAAGAAAGCTTCCTCTTGGACAATCTTGATCCAAGAACTGATGAACCAACAGGCTCACCCTACCTCCAAGAGCCAGGATCATTGTTGGAGAAGCAACAAGGTCACAGCTGGTGGTGATGGTGCTGCCTCTTTAGCCTGCCCCACTGGTGAAGAAATATGTCCAGCTTCTGCTACAGCAGCTTCTGGGTGCAGAGAGGAGGGACAGAGGTGGTGTTCCCTGTCTTAACTGTAAGCCCACAGACACAGGTGGAAATGGGTTAGGGATTCTCTGGTCCCTCCAAGTAAGCTCCCCTTCTGGGAGACTGTCACCTTGGACTCGCTGACAGCCACAAAGCCTTGCTCCTTCTGAGGAGAAAGGAGCTCTGAAGACAACTCTTTGCCTTCAGGGTGCCAGGAAGGGCAGTTGAAACAGGATGAGAAGGGTTCCTTGCCACAGGAGAACCATTCCAGTAGTTTCTTCCTGGCTTTTTCTCACTTGTTGGCTGCTTTTGCTTCCTCCTTTATGCTGGAGGAAGAGGTAAGCTTGGGGAAATAAGAAGCTCCAGAGACATATCTGGAGGCCAGAGTGAGAGCCAGTCCCCTCCTGTGCTCACTGTCTGCATAGCAGAAGGCGACAAAATCAGCAGAGGTAAAGTCAGCACATTTTGCACACCACAGTCTGATCTAAAGCTCATTGAAGATCACTGACATTAATTAGATTTTTGCCTTGCTTCTTTCCAACAGCTTAGATGGCAAAGCAAAGGAAAACCATCTAGAAAGAGATTGACTTTATCCGTTCTGTGAAAACAGAGCAGCAGAACAGCAAAAGCAACAGATGTGATTGACCAAATGGCCTCTGCTTGTTCTGCAGAGGTCTCACAACATATCCCTGTTACTTGCATTCTAGATGTATGTGCTTTTCTTACAAATTGCATTATTACTGTGTATTTTCTTGTGTGAAAAAATTCCTTCACTCAGATGAAAATAAAATCAATGCTCTAGCTGATGCTTGGAATGATGTGGCCCCAACACACAAACACACAGATCTGTTGTCAGAACTTTTCTGCTTTTCTTTTTCTTTCTTTTAATACAAGTCTGGAATCCACTGAGTGTTCTTCAAGTCTAAGCTCCAAACATTTCAAACAGCACAAAAGGTATGACAAGATGAAAGAAAATGTCCACAAATAGACAGCTAGACAACTAGTTAGCAGCTGTCTGCTTTTCTTCAGGTTTGTTTTTTTTTCTCCTGCAGAGAAAAAAATAAATTATTTTTCATTCTTGAAGAAGCTGACTGCAGATTCTTTTGTGCTGGCAAGAATCCAACCCTGTTTAGCACTGGAAGGGGGGGAGGAGGTGAACACCTTATGATGCTATGTGTAACCTTGAACCTGAGAATGAATTGTCTAACACAGTACATGTACAGTTGCAACAGTTTTAGCAGCATTGCTCATTTTCCATCTTTTGTATTGTACCGATTGCAGTTTAATGAGGTTTTTGGTGTTCTATCAAGTCAGAGCATTTACGTAGAAAAAGGAACCAAAAAGAGCAGGTTTTGATTAAAAGTCTATGGGCTTTTGGGACCTGGTTTAAATATTTCAGATTTTGAGCAAGAATGGAGCCTGCAGTTGAAGTTATTTATCTTCTCCTCAGACAAATCTGGCTGGGGGGAAGGGTGGTAATACTTAAATCCTTTATTTTAGTTACTACTGTTCTTTGCAAGTGTTTTTCTTCTGTCATTTATGTTCTTCTTCTCCCCCTAAACAGATGATCATCAGACAATGTGGACTCCTGTCTAACTTGAAGATTTGATTTGGAAACCTGTGCATTGAACGCAAATATGAAACGCAAGGTGCAGTTGCATTCTCCTCCAAATCTTTACTGCTCACTCAGAGAATTCACTCACTCCCTTTGTGAGGCTTAGTGTGAGGCCGAAAAACATAAATGAAGGTGTGAGTGTATGTGTACGCATGCACAAGAGTCAGCATGCCAGACCGCATTCCACAGCAGATGATAATTCCTCCTTCCTCCCTTTATTTGCACATTTAGCATGAGTTGCATTCCTCCAGTACCTGCTGAAAGGGTGAAGAGATACTGTCCAAGGCTGGGCTACAGAAGATGGGTGGGAAGAACCTCCCTTGTCTGGCTAGATCATACCTAACCAGACACGGCAGAGTTTCCATCCCACTGAAATAAACTTGTATGACAACACTTAACTCTGCAGCTCTTCCCATTGACAGCTTCCAAGCCATTTTGCCTCTTTTTGCTTTCCCACCCATTACCTTCCTTGTGCTTTTGGATCATAAGTTCTTGAAGACAGAGCCTTTATTACTGTGTTTGCACAGCACCTGCTACAATAGGGTTAGTAGAACAGGACACTGATCTCAATTAGCATTTAGACCAGCTTTCATACAAATAATTAACAGATAAAGAGATCAAGTTAACCCCAGAGTTGGCTGGCTCACATAGGTGTTACAGGTTCAGCCCTCTCCAAATGGAACTTGGGGCAGTGCTGGCCAGAGACACCATATTGTTTTGCATCTCACTTGAACTATGGGATATTTCCTCCTAAGCATGGATAAGCCTGAATCCTAAACTAGGACTACAGGCAATGCTGTGCGCCTACACCACACACCTTGCTCCACCTCAGCTGAGCAACCGTTGCCATATCTAGCCGTGAGGTTACTTGAAATTTAAACAATAGCTTTTCTTGTTTGGCTAGAGATTTTTTGTTCAACTGTTTCACCCCTCCTCAGCCAAAAAGCTATTGGGATTTTACTCCAGTGGCCCTGTATAAACTTCATCAGTCTTAACAACTAGTGACATCTCTCTCCGGAAAAAGAGTAATGATCAGGTTCTGGTTACGGCTGTTACTCACAAGATTGAACTCAAACGGGCAACTCCTTAAGAGTGGTAAATTCCTGCAGCTAAGTTAAAGGGAATTGTACGGCTACGCCTTGCCACCTCATCCCTTCCTGGAAATAACAAAACTAAAAACTGCTCTAAAGCAGAGAAGGCAGCAAAGCATCAGACTTTTATTAGGCTGCAGTCCTATTCATGCTTGTCAATATACCTCTGCAAATATTCACTGTTTGGAGTGCTCCTGAGGCTTGTGCTCCCAGTCGAAGCCCTCAGGGAACGTAAATGAGACTACAGCAAAAGGCCTGCTTTTCTGTTGCTTGGTGCAGTTCCCGAACAAGGGGTCATAAAGACAAGGAGGTTATTGTATTTACAAGGGAATCCATGAGCTCAAGGCAAAGTCTGTTACAGAAATGGGGCTCACAAGCAACAAATGGGACTCTAGGAAGGATCATCAGCAAAAGATACGGCTTAGTCCCTTGCTTTTTCACCAGTGTAAGAGGTACTGCCTAGGGGGACATTACTCCAGCATCTTTCTAGCACTGCTTAGGCAGGAGTGGTTGAATCAGCCGTGGAGGACTGGGGAATCAGGCCACGAGCTAGCAGAAGGTTAAAAGGGCTGTGCAAATAAAAACGCTCCTTCAGCACAGAGGACGTCACAGTTCAAGGCCAAAAGCTTCTCTCTGTTGTTCTGGAACTAATTTCAAACATGAACCAGAGGCCTAACATGGAGAGGTTACTGTCAATAACCCATTCCTGAGAGTGCCTTGTTTAATGGGATGTTTAACCGGATGATACGAGAATGAATTCATAAGACAGTGAGAGAAAAGGTCCATTGCTTCCTTTTTTTCTGAACAAGGAAGGAAAAAAGGAAAAGGAGACTGAACAGATAGCAAAGGGGAAGAAAAGAAATGGGTGGACAACAAGAGAAAGAGAAATAAATTATGTGAACAGGCACACAATAAAAAGCACTTTCCCTAAAATCAGTGGCTCACCATAAGGAGGTCTTGTCCCCTCCTCTTCAGCATGTGCTGCTAATAGTAGAAACTCTTGTTGTGTGAGGGAGAAGGATTTAGGACCCCAGCACTGGGGAAGCTCAGCGTGCAACTGCAAGGCTTGGTAAGTCAGTCCCTCCACTGCAGTCCAGCCAGGCAGCAGCCAGGCTTCACCAGGGAGGACTGGGACCGTTCCAATTCACTCAGTATAACAAGATTCTCCTCTGTACCATTTCTTAGCCTCCAGAGCAGAGCAAATGCTCAGCAATTTCAGGCCACCAAAACACTTGCTTTACAGTAGTGCCTGAAAGTCCCTTTTCAATCCTGTCATCATCAACACGTGCTAAATGAGAGATTCAAAATTTCAGGCCTGGATCTGTAGCAGATGTTTTCTGTCTATTTCCTGTGTAGGCACATAGCTCCCACTGATACCAAGGACTGAGGAGCTCAAATACCTCTGTGGAGCTGAGCCTTGGAGTGCAAGACAAATACGTGGGCAGGAAAAAGGCACAGAGAAAGCTGCTTTGCAGCCTCCCGGCAGCTCTAAATTAAATGAGGGCACTGGTCCAACTCTGAGCCAACCCTTTAGAGATGCTTCAGCAGCCCACATCTGTGCTACGGAGCCTCACTGAGGACGTCCACAAAGTGCTCCGAAGGAAAGGCCCAGTCCTCAAGCAAAACACGCTCTGCTGCAGAGTGTCAGGAGACAGGATCTGAAATTTTCCCACATTTTTTTCTGCCTGAGTGTTCACAGAGCCATTACAAAGAGGCCTTCTAGGCATGGGAGGCTCACTGCTTTGTGTAGGCATGGAGGAAGGTGGAAACAGGACACTTCAGGTATTTATTTTGAAAGTCTATCATGCATTTGGATGGCTGCTAGTGCCAAAACTAATCATGCTAGTGGAAGAGGTATGGAAGCAGAACAGGCAAAATAAGGAGAGCAAGTAAGAGGGAAGGAGCCTGGAATGAGAAGCAGAAAAGGTAGCTCTACAGATCAGAGGGTTTTCAGTGTGTTGCACATGCTGCAACCTTTTAAACAGTGTAATATTGCTCCTGAAGCCTTTTAAACAGCATAACGTGGCTCAAAGGTTTAAAAGCATCGCATGGCATCTCCAGCGTATTACTCTGCTGGAGTCAGGTATTATATGCTGCTTTCCCAAATTGGGAAGAAGAAGAGACAGATATAAAACTGAAGAAAGAAGAAAAAATATATTTTAAAAGCTGCCATATTTAAATGGAATTTAAATTATTCCACTGATCAGACCTACAAGCAAAACTCAAGAGATCCCTTCCCTACAAATTCTGCATGCCAAATAGTACCTTAGATGAGATGTAGGGTTTTTGCTAAATAGGTGGTTAAATGTATAGCTGAGCTTTGTTTATAAGTTATGGTGCCTTTAATACATGTTACTTGTTAGGCACGTTAATGCAGATAATAATTTCCTATATGTTCAAAATAAATATGGGTACTTTTAGTAACAGTGACATGTAAGTAACAAATTAAATCAAAGAGGAAACAAAACGCTCATTTTAATCACCCATATCCTTTGAGGAGCTTTTCTGTCACCTTTGTATAGTAATGCAGAGTAACAGGCAATTGCCATATCTCCCAGCTGATAGTTAGACTGCCCAGGATCCCAGGATTATAAACTCCCTATTTTCTCTGACCTCTTTCACAGATGCATCTTTATATACAGTGACAACCGCATCAGTGCCATTACCTTTGGATGGAATAGCCTGCAAAGTGAAAGCATTGGTAGCCAAGAGCAACATAATCAGCTGTTCACATTACTTACAGAATATATGGGTTTTGTCTGTAGAAAAATTATAAAGGTGGACAGGACTGACTAATGAAAGTGCAGAAGAAACATGTATACAGGGCATTTGCCTCAGGATGAGGAAGTATAGCATTACTTGAATCATGCTGCACTTGGAAATGTTCCCTCTCTGCTATTTGGTGTCCTTCACGAAATGAATCCCACCCACAAGGCATTTAATGGACTTTTGCAAGGGGCTTCATTAACTGAGGTTTCAAGACATCTAAAATACTTAGTGCAGGGCTAGGCAAGTGAAGGGATTAAATTATACTTTACTTTGCTAAGATATCTTTTACCCAAAGATGTTCCCAAGTAAACTATCTTTTACCCAAGCCATCTTTTTACCCAGGTATAAATTGCAATGGGTGCAAACTGCAAACTGTACTGCTTTAGGAGAAAGGAAAAAAAAAGCGGTAATCATGACAAATTATACTTTTTCCAAGTTATCATCATCTTGCTCTGTCTCTGTCAAATTGTTCCTCAAACACAGCAGTCTGCAAAGCCACCTGATTCCTCTTCTTGGGTTGTTGTGGTTTTTTTTCTTCCTCTCTTTGTACCATTTACACCTCTTGGATAAAACGTGCACTTTTGCATATCTCAGCCATTTCAAGGGCTGAGATGATGAACTGCACTGTTTAGTCCTTTCCATCACAGTGTCACTAGTGGTCATGTCCCTGATTATCTTTAAGGACAATGCATTCAATAATCGTTTCAATCCAAATCTGTCTATAATTATGATCGAGGATGATATGCTAAGTTATATATGTGAAGGAATGGTTCATTTTTCAAGCCTACATGTTGTTTTCCAAATTCTTTGTAGCTGCGACATAACCTTGGTCTGCAACTTCACCAAAGAGTGAATGTGACTTTTCACTAAACTGATTTCAGCTCTCTTTAAAAGAAAAAAAGAAAAAGAATGAACCATCCTTATGCGCACGCACACACACACACATTTTTAATTTTATTCTATCTTTACCATTTCAGGGCTGTTGTTTTTCTCCTGGGCTTTAGACAAAACAAACCTAGTTCCCTGTAAAACTCACTCACTATCTGGTGTGGACCTTGGGGTGGTGAAAGAAAAAGAGAAATCTGCCCTGAAAAGAAAAGCCCTGCTCTGTAAGCTAATTCTGTGCTTAGGACTCCTTCAGTGCTTTAGGAAGGCAGGTAGAACTCTGTTATTGCCTGCTTGGACCTTTAAATTTCTCTTCTGCTCCTTGCCTCTGCTGGGAGCAATTTCACTGCAATTACTGAAACGAAGCCCCTGAATTCCACTCTGTAGCTGTTCACATGACCGTCAGTGCTTTGGACTTGATTTTTCTCCAGTTTTCTCCACAACAGGAACAGTCGTGAGGAAATTTTCCTCAGTCAGTGGCTTCAGGTTTCTATTAAAAACTTTTGCTACTTGCAACACTTCTCAAAACCTTTAAAAAACAAACCTTACATTGGAATTATTCAATCAAACGGTATTAAAAGCACAGATTATGCTTTAGAAACCACTCACAAAGAAGGTTTTTACAGATCAGTGAGGACGCTAGTGAGGAGGGGCCCCTGATATGAATGGAAACGTTTGTTTCGATCCTCATTTATCTCAAGGCCGGGTGCTTTCTGGACAGTGAAACATTCTTCTCCTCCCTGCGCTTGGAAAAGTGAGGATCGAGTTGCGAGAGAGTGCCCTTGAATGCTCAAGTAAGGAATTTGCTAAGTGGCCTCCTCAGCCAACACAGCTCCCATGTTAAAGGTGGCTTCTTAATTCCCTCTGCCCTGGGCAGCAGGATTGCCCATCCCTTCCCATCGCAAGGCATCACCGCCAGCTGAGCCCCCATGGCTGTACCCAGGCACAAAATCAGGACCACTTCTCACCTCAAAATGTTTGCCATTTCTCCACTGCCCTGAAATTTTAACCAAGCCTTGATAAGGATATACAACACAGTTTTGTAAAAGGTCCTAGTGTTCTTAATTTTTCCAGAGCTGGTAGGGCATCTCTGTACAGGACTGCCTCAGCCTGCCTGGATTACACACACTCTTGCAATATAAGCATTAATTACAGAATAACAAGTCACTATTGTCACTCAGGTCCGCACTCATGTTGATCTGGAATACACCCATATTGAAGAAAAATGTGAGAAAACACTGGAATGTTTTGGTTTTCTGATAAAGAAGCATTTGGTGGGTCAAGACTACTTTTGCCTCAGTAGCATACTCAGTGCAAACATGGGGTCCCACCAAGTCCCTTCTGAAAACTGCAGTGAAGCTTTTTAACAGAAGAAGAATTCAGTCCTAGGTGAGTCAGTGGCCTGTACAACTACATCAGAAACCAAATTTGCAGCCCTAGTCTCAAACACAACTTTTGTGGATGGCAGTGGAAGTTTGGCCAGAGTAAAGAGTACAGTGTTTGCCCCGTACCTTGCACAGCTAACTTCAAGCTTTTCTTCCTCCTGCCGTCCAAGCTTCTTGGGATTAGTCAGGACTGATATTGATGTATGAACATCTTAAAAGGACTGTACATAGCTCCCAGGCTGAAGACTAAACATTGCTGTGTAAAACAGAATTTGGCAGTGATTCTATAGGATGAACCTAATCAGAGCAGACAGATTACAATACATGGTAAAGACACGGAGTTGAAAATAAAAAAGGACTTGCTCTGCAGCATTGCATAATATATTCTGGAGAAACTAGAAAACCTTTCAGAGCAGCTGGGACAGAGGGAAATGAACCATTTGTTCCCATCTGAAATAAACAAAAGAAGGAAACGCTCCAATCTGTCTCCAAACTAGGAAAGGAATGGTGGTGAGAGAAGTGACCACAGGCTGAACCAAGCTTTTCACATTGTCCAGTTCCTGACAGTAGCTGTGTCTGAAGTGCAAGGAAGATCACTGCATGGGCACATAGCACCTCATCCACTGGTCAGTCCTGGTGAGACACAGACCTCCGCAAGGGAATGCAGCCTTTGGCAGATGTCGCTGGATGCCTGCGGTATAACACCAGACAATAGAGCTGCTCTATTTTTATTTTCGAGTCCTGGTATGCTGCCTGATAAAGGGAAAATCAAAGTGACCCCGTATTGCTCCAAATCCCCCGTGCTGGTCTGTACGTGATGAAGAAAAGGTTCTTACAGACACTTGCAATGAGTTTCCCAGAGGAAGGTGGTTTTCAGTAAGGAAATCCACACAACCAAATTCAGGCAAAGAGTGGAAAGACCTGAAATTCAAAAGGACAGAACTCTGAATGACCTTGACTCAGACATACTCAATATAGCCAGTTATCTCTTCCTTGCTTATGCTTTTTTTGTCACTAAACTTCACTTGTTGCATTTTGGTTCTGGATGACAACCAGCTCAACCAAGAAACAGTGCACAAAACTTACTCCTGCTACCTGTTTGATGACAGTTTGAGTTCTCCACATCACCACTTTCCTTTTAAGGCTTAAAGTTAGGGACCATTCTGATGTTTTTGATTCATGTAGGGAAACTGTTAACTTGAACTTGAGAGCATGAAGTGAAGCCAAGCAACTACCTTGTCCAGAATTGTTGCCTTTGTAGTGGACCTCTCATGATTTTATATTTCCCATTTACAGTCAGACCGAAAAGTCAGCGCTCCTTCCCCTTCCAAACAGAACACAAACAAGGCTCTTGTTTAAGTAATATGACCATGAGTAAGTCTGCAAGTGTGATCACACTACTTGTGGACATCTTATTAAATACTTAGGAGATAAATTGCCTATTCTTTTAAACAGATCCACAGACGGTGAATTAACGCAGATGAACAACATTCACAACTGACCCATACATTTTGATTCACATTTCTTCAGTCCACTTCTCAGTGCGGACCAAAAAAGCTCAGTTCCCAACATGAGCAGCTAAACCACTGAGCATCCCAAAAGGGACATATCTAGAGCCCTTGTGAGTGATTGTGCATGCAATCACATCACCTAATACCTCTTGCAAATGGATACAATTCTGTCTTACCTTTCCCCTGCACACTTCTGCCTGGGAGGCAGCTCCAGAACTTCCTTCAAACAGTTAAGGATCTTCACCTAATTTCCTGAAAAAAATGTCTCTATAGAGAGCTTGTAATAATTTCTTCCTATCGCAGCTCTGTTTTTTACTAAAAATTTTCTCCCCCAACTCTCCCCTAGTATACTAATAATCCAACAGTCATGTTCCATCTCATTTATCATCCTGTTAGGCTAAGCAGATTTAGTTTCTTAAGTTTCTGGTCTTGAAACAAACTTCATGTCCAGAGCTGTACACAGGTGTATATAGATGTGGTCTCACTACTAACCAGTAATGAAACACTAAACTGCTGGAAATATATCTTTTCATGAGCCCTAAAGCACACCTGAGGGCTCACTTTAGTCCTTGGTTATGCTTCAGCAGTTTACTGAACTGGGAATTGCACTTTACAGGTTCCTGTACCAAGATGAAGGGAGAAGGAAACCACGTTTTGGTGGCTGAGAAAAACAGACCCCTCTTGACCTTGCATTTTCAGTCTGAGCATAAGGACGGTTCTGCTTGCCTAAATTCCCATATTTTTCCTCCTTTCACAAGGAAATAGTGGAGTTCAGGCAGTTGAGAGAGGCATTTGGAGGAGGAACAATCAGAAGAGGGTTTCATGTTGCAGCAGCTTCCTGAGTGAGAGAAGACAGACATGGGAAATAATAACTCTGCTCCAATGTCAGGGCTGAGGAGACTTCTATTTCCAATTTAAATGTAATTTTAAGAGCTCTTTGTAGCAGCAAGGGCTCACTTCAAGAACCTGGAGGCTTAGTACACAAACTGTGCAGTCCACAGAAAGGTTCCCATCAATTTCAGGGTGACGTGCCTTATGAATGTATGCTCTTATGCTGCAATCAGGAATGAGGGAGCACTTTAAAAATGCTGGTGTTCTGCAATATTTATAGGATCTTTCTTCCTGCATCATTCAGTTCTTGCACTTGGCTGTTCAGGCAGTTCCAAGAACTGCTCATCTGCAGTTTGTGATGCTTGGTTTCCTTCAGGGAGAGCAAGAGAGAAACTGGTAGGGAGATCTTAGAAACATGGGAAGATGGAGAAATCTGTATTGCTGGGATTTAACAATCTTAGGTTGATTCACAATAAATAACTAAGGTAACAGACTGCTCATATATGCAACACACTATGATTTGACGTATCGTAACTCCTGTAGCCCTCAGAAGGTAAATATGTGCTCATCATACTTCCCCACATAATGTTTACAAATCCTCACTGGTGTTTTTCACAGTGATTAATTAGGTTGAATAATCAGATGGACTAAAAAGGAGAGGATTTTTATTCTGGAAGGACAAGTCATTGGCCAAAAAGGAGGAGAAGATTAAACACTGTGCAGGCTTTTCAATTCCAAATATCAACAAAGTTCTTCTAAATAAATTCAGCAGTAGAAAAGAAAGACAGGCAGTTCTGAGAAAATGCTCATTCTAAAAGTGTTTGAAAGGAATCCAGTCTGGAGAGTGGAGAACTCTCCAAACCTAGAAATGGTAAATTGTAACTCAAATCATGCCCCAGTTTTGCCCATATAGAGTAGCATTCACTCAATTTCCATAAAATATCAAGTAGCTGAAGCAACATTCACAGCACATACCTCCAAACTACTTAAAGCACAGCAGGATTTCTGAGCTTTAAATCTAGTAGATATGAACTCTAAAAGTAGATATGGCATTCCTCCACTGTATCAATGCTCTGAGTAGTCCAGGACTGCAACCAGCAAATATTAAGAAAATGTGTACAACTAGGAAATGCCATATCTGTTTTTACTCTTGGCATTAGAGCTGCAAAATGCAGATACATGGAAGTAGAGCATGAGGCCGTGCTTCAGTGTCTTTGCAGCTGTATGAAAACCCTGGTTTTCCCGAAGAGCCACCCAAGGGGATAACTTACTTTTTCTTCAAACATTTTTCTGTGTTTTTATTACTAAAAGGGAAGTGCTGCAGGACTTATTTAGGGAGTGATAGTGGATGACAGATTAAATATGAGCTCACAGTGAGAGACCGTAGCACAAAGAGGCAAATACCATACTGGGATGTGGAGCAGAATTACTTGCAAGACTACAGAGGTAATAATTCCTCTGTACACAGCCCTGGTGAGGCCCCTCTTGGAAAACTGTGATCAGTTTTGGGCAACTCAATATAAAGAGGATGGCAATAAAACACAGTGAATACAATGAACGGCGATAAAGATAAGCGGGTTGGAAGGTATGATGTATGAGTAAAAGGTAAGGGAACCTAACTTAGTAAACATAGCTGAAAGATGGAGAAAAGGAAAGGGCAAGGGGAGGAAGGACGTGACAATGCCACAGTATTCCTAGGTGGGTGGGAAACCTGACTGCAGCTGTAGTTATATTTCAGAGACAGTGAACAGAAAATGACGTTCTTCACGGAAGATTTCAAAATAAGTGCTAAGCATTCCCGTGCTCCTCCTCTACTTATATATGGATTTTGGTTTGTGGAGGGGAGGAAACTGATTCATTGAAGGGAAAAACAAACAAAAAAAGGAACGATTTGGAAAGAAAGGAAAAAAACAAACCAGACTATACACACAGACACAATGTACACACACATATACGTGTTCTCACACACGCAGGCATTTTGTCCCCAAGAAAAAAAATAGATTAATGGAGCATTACTAGCCAGCTCTAATCAAAGGCTGATGTTCAAACTTCAGCCTATTCTTAAAAAATTATATTTTCCTCGGTAACTTCATCACATTCTGGCCCACAGTTCATGTAATTGCTCTCCCCTCAGCAGAAAGATGTCCATCATCATAAAAGGGCAGCACCGTGCTTGCAAAGGCTTCCTTCTGGATGAGTTGGATGATCTCCATCTGGACTAGTGGTCAGAGAAGCGCAGCTGGCATTTCTCCGAAATAAGAAGAGCTCTTAGATTTCAAACTGCTGAAGCCTAGACTTGCTTGGGTATCTCCAAGCACTCAGGCAAACGTGATTAATAACAAGATGGCTGAGCCAGGCTGGGGGTGGAGGTAGCAACTGAAGCCAGAGTAGAGCAAGACTGTCAAAGTCAGCACTATATAGTTCAGACAAAGCTGGGTTGGAGCTGGGGGAAGGGGCTTGGG
Organism: Dromas ardeola; assembly: GCA_013398915.1. Lineage (NCBI taxonomy): Eukaryota > Metazoa > Chordata > Aves > Charadriiformes > Dromadidae > Dromas > Dromas ardeola. The sequence continues at coordinate 84,463 of VYZM01015711.1, read as the reverse complement.
GGCAATAAAAATACTCTTTTGCATTGTTCATTCCCACTCATAGTTTTGCATTAGCTCAGCTGCACACCTGTAATTAATACATGAAACTGTCTTCTGGAGACAGTCTGTTTTATGATGTTGTTTGCATAATCCTTCCACCAGCCTGTCTGTTTCCTGGCAATTTGTGATTTTCCTTCAGCTTTCTAATAACTTTCCTGGAAAAAAAAAGAAAAAGAAGCCACTGGAAGCAAATGAACTGTTTAACCAGTTTCTTCCTTTCTCTCTCCCTCCTTTACTTTTTCCAGGACAACGAACAGAGCTGGAGCCTCTCACTTTGATTTGACAATATCTTTCTCCTTCCAACTATTCTGCATTTGACTGGCTGTGTGTCCTGCTTATAAATCTTCCACAAAAATCAGTATTTGCTTTTCAAACCTTCAACTCTGAATACGAGTCAGCCTTTGAATTTATTAGACTGTATTTATTTTTCACTGTATATTCTTATAAGCTATCCTGACCATCTTTCCAGTTCTTCACTCTTTTTTGCTGATGAAAACGTTTTTTTGTTGTTGTTAAGCAGGTCCTCATCTGTAAAACAAATAGTCTTCTCATTCACCTTCTTTCCTGCTTTCTTGCCTAACACTTACAGTAGAAGTTGGGTCCCAACCATTGGCATTTAGTTTGTTATTTTAGGGTGGGGAAGATGGCAAAAGACAGCCACTGCCATCTCTTTTAAATTAACTGCTTGGTACTGGTCAAGTCAATAGGATGCACTCACTGTACGGTGAGCTATGATTAACCAGGAGCCTGACATATATGAACTACGCAAGCACTGGGAACCCTGGAGCAAAATCTCGTGCTGTTACAGCACTCTCAGCCATGTGCCAATATCCCAGCATCAGCTGTCATCTGCAATACTGGTGCCCTGACTTTCACAGGGGCTATTCAGCAGTTTAAGATTTGTAGGCACCCTACCACTGCTGAGAGAAACTGAGCAATAGTTTCACAGCAGGATGAGTCCCAGAGTGTTACTTGTGAAATTCTATACTTTCAACCTGAAAAAAATATATAATTTAGAGGTGAATGTGTTTTTCTGCAATAGTTAGTGTTGCTTTTATTTACCCTAAATGAGCAAGGCTGAAAGAAAATGTTGCAACCCATAAACATTGTGGAAGGGAACTGTAGCAGATTCACTTGCAGGACTGAAGCTCTGTGTAGAATACCTGTCATTTCCATGGGGATTCTCACATGTCTTTACAGTGTCGTCTGATGCTAATGCTGAGTCAAGAACAAACAGCCAAAAGAGAGATTTTGTCTGCGTCCACATAGGATGAGAAACACTGCAACAGTTCCCTTTGCACATGCACAGAAAATTTATCACTGCTCTTACCAATGTTGAGATGTTCTAGGACCGTAAAAAGAGAGATTTGAGTTTCCATTTGAACCCAGTTGTCATTTTCTCTACAGTATGCTCGACCAAAATTTTTTTTCTCACTCAAACACATATTCCCGATGTGCAGACATACACCAAATTTCATCTGGTTTGGGTCCACACTTGCTTACTAGATGAAGCCTTATTTGCATTAAAATTTGATTACTAACCACAAAGACTGAATTTGGTTAAAAAAGAAAGTTAGAAAGGGTCCAAGTCTGATGTGAATTCAACTGAGAATCTTCACCTCAGCTAATGTTGGATGCAACCTGTATCAAAAGCTGCAATAAATAATTTAGATATAGTCAAGCTATGTATGCTCTACCTGATCAAGGAGCATTTCCCCTTTTTAACCCCTAATGGTAACCAACTACTTACATTACTAAGAGAGCTTCTCACCTTAAAAAACTTCCATATTCATTTGCTTTCAACAGAACAAATAATTAAACAATTAGATACTGTCAAAAGTCAGAACTTTCTTGAAGAGAATAGCCTACATTCCCCACTAATGTGGATGCAAACTTTGAACTCTTACACAGATTTTACTAACTTTCTCAGTTCATTTTGCATATTTAGTTCAGGCGCATACCAAATGTGGAGGCTCAGAACTGTCTCACGTGCTTGTCTGAAAGTCCAGCACTGGTGCTGAGACTGTGTAAAGAAGCCTGGCATACAGCCTAATACCAACATTCTTTCAGATATTATACATTTCCTTGCCATCCAGAACTACGACTTAGTTGAAAACACCCCAAGTCAGATGTTCTGAGAATCCCATTTACACCTAAAAACACTCTCACAGCTCCTTCCAGCTACTGGGAGAAAAAACCCTCTCTTCAGTAACCACAGTAATCACCTCAAGAGAAACATATGCAACGGGCACAGAACATTTTGAAGTCACAGGCCCATTAGCATTCAGGTCAGGATCAAAGTTATTAGGCAGCGCTCCAGCCTGGGTAGGACTATGGAGGCTGCGTGCCTCAGGGGATATCTGCATAATGAGGTGCCCTAGCAGTAGAGGGGATCTGCACTTCTGGCCACACGATGGGCATATGTAGAAGCATCAGTATCAGAGCTACCTATCTCCCATCCTCTCCTAGAGCTGCAGGCAACACCCTCAACGTAGGCAAGGGCTGGACACGCTAACTATCCTTGCCCACGTGTGGGCTGAAGAAGGCAGATCTTTTCTCCCTTCTCCTTTGGTATCCAACTGCAAGGAAACAACCAGGCACAGTCAGAGCTTATGGATTTAGAGATGCATGGGAGGAGAATCAGGGAGAGGGGCAAGGGATCCCAAAAAACTTCCACAAGGGACAGAACCATTCCTGCCCGGGGATGCCAGCCATCATCTGGGTTGAAGCTTAGCACCACTTCTGATTTCATCTCAGAAGATCCCAATGGACTGGCTGAGGGGAACTAAGGAAGGAAAGGAAGTTTCAGCTGTAGCCACAATGAAGCAAAACCATTTGTCCCAGCAATACCTCCATAAAGACCACAACAACAAATGATGTACCAGGGAAAAAAGCACACAGTGTCCTGGAACTATTTATACCCTTTGATACAAAACAAGATCAGGTCAAATCTGTCTACTGACATACCCTGTACAAGCAGCCAGCAAATGGATGTGGATAAGGAACACTGTCCTTTCTCCCCTACCACATAGCCCCATGGGTAAGAGACAGAAATTCATGCAGAGAAACAGCAACAAAGTGAGGACTTGGCAAGACTCACTGGCTGTGCTATTCAAGGAGCTGTGCTGTGGGGAAGCACAATGTTAACATTGCTCCCCTTTCCCCTTCAAACCCTACATTGGCAGGGCTGCCGAAAGAGGATGCAGCTTTTGCAGAAATCTCAGTTCTCCGTGGTTAAAAGCCTTTCCCTTTTTATGGCTACATGCATCCAAAACTCACTTCTTCGATATCCACAGTCTGAGAGGGAGCAATTTTGCACAGTTTACACAAATGGACCATCTTCTATCCTCCTGTTTACAAGGGCTGGGGGCTATTCACTTCCCCAAAAATTCATTATTTAATGGACATATAATCTAGTCTACATTGAATGAAACCAGATCACAGCAATGCATTTCCAGGCTGGTAAGATGGAAACTACTTGATGGAGACTCTGAACGACAGCCAAAGCTGCAACTTCTTGTCTGCAAGAGTTTCCAGACATCACTCAGACACCAGATATCACACTGAACTCACACCTTTGTTGAAGAGGGCTTGTTTCTATGAAAGCAGTGAAGCAGAGTTGTGGATTGAGGAAGGAGACACCAAATTGTAACCCTGTGGAAGAACAATATTACTTGACCATCAGCCCTGTCAAGCTTCAATGAGAAATTATAATGAAAATTTCTTCATCAGCGAGATTCCAGTTCCTTGTTGAGAAAAGGCCCACCACTCGTTTTTCTGAAGTCACCAGCTACTGTCATTGACCACAGTGGCAAGAGGAGAATCATAGTAGCCTAAAAAAATTATGCAACTCAAAATCACCTCCCTCCTCATCTGAAAATTAGTCTGAGGATGCTAATAAACACTTTCCTTAGAAACATTGTCATTCCTTACTTGCCTACTTCAGAACTTCCAAAATCTTGGAACTTCTTGCACTAGTGTTATTAGTGAAATTAGTGGCAAAATGTTAGACCAGATAGACCAGCTTTTGCTGGCATAATCTTGATAGGTTCCTACATGTTACTAAACCCTGGGTTGTATCTAAACACCGTCTACAGTTAACTTTGTTTAGCATTTTTGGATTTGTCTACCATTCTCAGCTTTAAATAGGAAGTGGAGAGGTGTAGGTGGCATGTTCACACTGATAATCTGGGTTCCTTAATTACTACATCTTTATATCTCAGGTATATAATCATAGGCATGTTTTAGCTGTGGGCAACATGTCAAAGGTCCTTCAGACACTCTGTGTCAAAGAAAAAGACAATTCAAGTTCTCTCCAGTCTAATGCAGTGACCTAAACCCAAGACCATTCATCTTCCCTCTACAGATCCTGCTAAAACATTGTATTATTTCTATTGCATATAAGTACTTTATTTTATCTGGGTAGCTCTTCATTGCCCATAGTTCATTAGTGTGTTATTATTCTAGCTCCAGGTTGAGTTTATTTATTTATTTTTGGGTGCAGTAGCACAGATTTGAAGGAAATATGTAGGTGGGGAACATAATGCCTCCACTTGAACCGCACTAGCAAGCACACACTACAGTAGTTTAGAGATTAAAAATAGGATCATTTGGATGCGTGGATTTGAATATGATTTATGGATCACTTCCAGAGACATTATTGTTGCTTATCATTCAGATGACTGTGAAAGTGAAGACTATGTGGGAAATCATGCAGGAGATACATTGCCTATAGAATGGGGAAAAACATTAAATCTTAAAGTGGCGGATGCAGCAATTAATATTGCAACCTTCACGGCCTTCAATGCACGGAAGAAAAGGGTAAGATTGCCTAGATGTCTGCTTCCCATAAATAACTGATCTTAAGACAGGGAGAGACAGGCTTAAACATACATTACATACTAAAGCCCCTTTTGCATTTACCTTGAAGGAAATGCTTAAAATAATAGTGAATGGTGAATCAGGAATTCGCATACAGGTACGGGACTCAAGACTCTTGGTCTGCACCAGCTGAACCTATAGGACTAGCAGACTGCAAAATATCGGAGCAACCACATCTTCAGGAGGGGTGGATGGGAGGCGAGGAGACATGCTGTACCTTGTTCTGCTGCTGTGCAAGACACTTGGTGTCTGAAGCACCAAGATACTTGGTGTCTGAAGATCTTGACTAGAGCCATAACTACAGAGGATCACAACTTTCCACAGCTGAAATTCAGAGGCAACTATTTAGACTCCCACATGACATTTTTTTCTTTTGCTGGCTTGGTCCACAGTAAGTGCCAAACAGAAGGAAGCACTGAGACAACACTCAAAGACCTCCTTCTGCTTTAAACAGTGGGATAACCCCACTGATTTCAGCAAAGCTCACCCTGATTTACAATTGCGTAAGTGAGGCAAGGATCATGTTGTTCATGCTTTACGTCCATCACTGTGAGGACAAACAAAAACATATATCTGACCAAACTGCCTGAATGAGATCTTTGTTTTGGCATACCCTTTCTGACAGAAAACAATCAAAGATGCAGTCAAGCACATTTATTCCTCAAAGCAGATGATATGTGGACACACTCAACTCCATACAGAGACAAATACATTTAAATATACATGCAAAGAATTGTCAGAACAAAATCTCAGAAGCATTTGGCCAGCGCCTCAATATCCTTCCCTTACCTCTTTCATGGATGCTATTTTGCTCACAAAATTATGGCTCCTTAGCCAGCAGTCAAATTTCCTCTTAAATGCATTTTTTTTTCACATATGAATTCATAATGTTCAAATGAGACCTTTTTTTTCTTCACACTTTTGTTATTTTCAAGTTTGTTAATAAAAGTAATTATCAATATTCTTTGACTGACAACTGGAGTAAAAATTCAAACTCTTTGGTGTGCAAAGAAAATTTGTGCATGTTCACTGAGAAGTTTAGTTTACATTTTGAGAAATGTCCCAATGACTGCAAAGTGAATAAGTCATGATTGCATTTCCAAAATTGAAAAACTGAAGACCGCTGAGAGAGGGAAAAAGATTTCACTCAAAAACATCAACTATAGCTGCCTCAAAACCAGCTGTGAAGGTCAGAAATTATTCATGGAATGCATGTTTGCAAGCTTTTAATTAAAGGGTCTGGAAGCCAGTGTGCTAAAAGGTTAATCTAAGAGTGAAAAATAATAATAAGCCTAATTTAGCCTCACTGTAGATTTCCACTGGTGTGACTTACTTGGGAGAGTAGAGTATGCACAATGGGAGCGCCAAGGAGAACTGTGTTATAACCAGAATTATAGACATAATATTGATAGTCTGCATATCAGTATTGGACACCGTGCAATACACATCAAGGACATAAATACACCAAATTTTTCCCTAACTACCTTACTGCCAACAGTGCAACCCTGTGGCCTAAACATTGTCTTCCAAGCTGCTTCTTCCAGCAAGACCAGGCTCAGCAAGGCATACTAGTAATGTGGTGAACTTCGTATTTGGTGGATTCAGCATCTTTAGATAGAAAAGGCCATCACATCTTCCTGTGGAGAGAGAGAGAAGCTACCCAATTGCTCAGAGAAGGAGGGCAACACAGCCTTAGCCACTAGGTCAGCAAGAGAAGGAAAAGCAAGTGGCACACGTCAGGGCTCCTGCATTTTTAACTGTATCCAAAGCACATCAGTTCAGCTGGATGCATTTAAAGAGGCTGTCGGCTGGTCCCTGACCTTCTGGGTGCGTTTTCTTCAGTTCTGATGCCAACCAAAACAAAAAAATTTACCTCTCTCAACAGCGTGCCTGAGAGTTTTGTTTGAATGAGGGCTGACAGGTTTGGCCAACAGGTGGCAAAGGCTGTACATCCAGCACAGAGGACACAAGGCTGTCAGGAAGTCTTCCCCCCACACAGCACCCTGTGAAAAAAAAAAAAAAAAGAAATACAGTACAGAAAGTCCTAGTTAGTTCAATTAATTATCCACTGGCCATTTACTTAAGGGACCTAGTTACAAATATATCCTCATCACAATGACAGGAAATCTATCCGAAAAGTCTGCGAAAAGGCTATTAATGAAGAGAGTTTCTAATGCCTATAAGCTGAAATACCTTTTCGCTCCTTTCGCCAGTAGTTCCTGTGGGTCATTTCTGGGGTCAGCTGTGGTGTGCAGAGTAAAGACTCTGCCAGTGCTGTAGAAGAAAAAAAAGAAGAAAAAAAGTACTTCAGTATTGTCAATCTTTTATCCTTGAACGGTACACTAGAGGCTGACATTTAATACCCTAAGGATATAGATGTTTGAAAGCTGGTTATTGTAACAAAGGAAACCATCCAAACTCTGCAAGACCGAATGGATCAGATAAAGCTGACACTGAGATAAATCTGTTTTACATCCATTCTTGCAAAAGTTTTGCTAATCTATGTAGTTATAGCTTTCCTGGAGCAAAAGGAGAGGGAGGAAAAAAAGAACCCTACATTACAGCAAGTCAACATCTTGCCCTTATTTGTAATCTCCAAAGTATAACATGATGGTCAGAGAACATTTTTCTCCCGCATCTTGGGTGAACTCTATTAAACAGAGAAAGATAACGAAAAAATTGAGAAACTGACAGAGAGAGTGAAAAAGGGCATGAGGACAAACATGCATGCTCTTTCTGGTTGAACTTCCATGTTAACATAGATTCTGTTTGTTTGCTTAACACATGAATTCAGATCCTTCATAGACACAGACTCATCTCCCAACCAGTCAGAAACTTTAACACCTACTCTTCATTATCCAGTATTTATACTGCCAGATTGGACTTTCATATGGAAGCCTGGAGCAATGCTGGTACAGATGGCAAGATGACTCTCATGAGATTGATGACTCTAAAGAAATATACAGTATTAAGTCAGAAGGTGCAAATGTTAACATTCCAGTGTAGAAAAGAAATATTCCTTGCATACACTTCCCAGGTTTGTTTTCTCATGCATTACAAAGAGAAAGAAAAAGCCCTCGACACACCTCGTAGCTGGCAAACGAATGATAAATTTACTTTAGTTTCTTTTGTATGTCAACTGTTCATGCCTCAGGTACTTAACCTTTACTTTAAAAACATGGTTCAGATCCTAGCCTTGAAGGTGGGTGGGAAGAGGGGGGGGGATGGTATTCCTGTAAATGTTTCGTTTAACAAAGGCAGTACTATAAGAAGGTTCAGTGGTGAGACTCTGAATGGTATTTATTGTTTCAGATTTCAGGGCTTCCATACATCTGCTGCCTGTCAAAGGCAGATACCACATTCATAAAACAAGTGCCCTGTCTGAAAAAAAAGAGGGAAAAAAAAAAGGACTCTCTTCTCTGTGGCTCAACCTCAAGGATTATGTGAGATGGGAAGCTGCAGGAAGTGAAAGTTCTTATTTGCTGTAAAGATGATCAACAAGAAAAACTTTTATTTCTTTTTTTCAAGAAGGAAGGGAAACTTGACTTTCTTTTTTGCATTTGGGGGCCCTGATTCAGCAAAGCACTCTAAGAACTACGTCTATTCAGAAAAGCTCTTAAACATGTTCTTATGCCTCTCCATACTCAGCAAAGTGCCTAAGAACTTGCTTAGCTAAATTAGAGTCCTAAAGAAGAATCATTTATATTTACACTAACTAAGCAGCTCACTTTACCAGGCCCATTACATGATTTCTGACTTTATTAGGTCTGGAATGTATATTTCACCCATGGTGAGAAACATGCTCATTCATTTCTTATGATATCATAGTCTTCTCCATGGTAATCTGGTGCTATGTGAGGAAAAACAATAGAAGAGAAAACTTTTCATGCCGAGATGAAGACGGATAAGGAATTATGTTCAGCCGGGTGGGAGAATATGTAAGAGGAACAAAAACACAGAGCCCCTGATTCTGAGGATCTGATTTATTTAGTATCTGGCATTGGCCATAAAGTGGGGGCAATGAAAAGAGGAGCTGACCTCAATGCCTCCTTAGCAGCAATCAGAAATTCATTTCAGTGTGTGAGCATTTAATTAGCTTCACCGAGTTTACAAGACCTTCAGTCATTTTAAGATACTCCAGGCAACTACCCCACGCATAAGATTACCCTGAATCTGGAATGCCAGCCACTTAGGAAGAATGTCTGGAGAGTTTTAATTGAAGGGGACTCCTTTGTTTTTATATCCATTTGATGTGCCATTACCATTTCCTTCACCGCAAATTTACACCGAGGGATGCAGCTAGTCCAAACAATTGTTTTAATCAGTAAATTACAGCAAATCTTCAAGAAAGTTTAAGGTTGTTCTGTGTCTAGGAAAAGTCAAATAGCACCATTAAAATTTTAGAGCTAATCTAATCGTTACACAGTGCAGTCACTGCACCACTTCAGGCATCTGGGGAGAGTCATCACCTTCCTCCTTTTTCCAGAGGACCTGAAAAATATTTGCTGCATGCATTTATTGCATGCATACAATAAATATATATGGAGTGGGATTAACTAACAGGAGGCAATTATTAATTTTATTATGGCTTCATGAGGTCTGTATATCAAGCTCCTCTCCCTGGCAAGGATGAGGAATTGCTAAATACAGTTAATTTCTGGGTTGATCTTATTTATACACTGGACACTAATCCCCTTCATGTATCTCATGTGCTTCTTTCTTCTCAGAGACACCATCCTCAGTGACCTCCTCCTAGCATTTCATTAAATGCCTTCAGCCTCAGTAAATTACAGCACTTTAAAAACATTGAGTTTAGCATATAAAAAGAGAGAGAGTTTCTGTACACTGCCATGGGATAAGGTGCAGTGAAAATCCCATACAAGCTGAACTGTACTTCCTAATCAAATGGGTGTAACAGATGGCTGCTAGAGCAAGCCATCACAATGGAAATATCTGCAGTTCTCATGGTAACGGAATCTGCCAGGTCTGAGGGATTTGCTGTTTTCCAGGACATCTGAGCTGCAATCTCTTTCGAGCTGTCTAGCAGTCTCAGTCTCGCTCTCTCTCACTCTCTCAGCATGATGGAGATAGAGTTGAAAGGTGGAGCCTGATTTTGCATTCCAGCTGTGATTAAAGACATGCACACACAAACGCACACGCGCGCGCGCACACACACAGAATCAATAGCACTGCATATTCATTATGCTATCTAGAACCTCATTAACCACTCAGGCAGAACAGCAAGGAAATTTTAATATACCTTCTTCTTTAGAGAGGAAAAGAAAGAAGTGTAATGGGGAGAGGGGGGAGAAAGGAAGATAACATGTATGTGGGGAATTAAGATGCACGAGACATACCTTTTAATAAAGATACGGAGCAATGTTAAAACTAGCAGTTGTTTCCATTTCATGGCAGTATGTCAAGATGACTTAATATAGCAGGACGAAACATCTGGCCTGAAAAAAAAAAATAATAATAAAAAAATCATGATGTCGAATTTCCAAAACATAATATAGAATCTATGGAAGAAGGAGAAGGAGAAGAAAAAATAGAGCAACTGTGTACGTTAATACTAAGTGAAAGCATGTGACAGACTTCCTGGTATCATGTAATTAGAAAGGTGATCCTTCTCATAAGGTGTAGGATAGCATAAAGACAATGAGCTTTAATTATAAATCTAAAGGACTGGGTTTAAACCCATAGGGCTCTATTAAAAGGTTCTTATATTTCTGCATGCAGTTCAGAATCATCAGCAGGAAGAAAATAATCATTCATGAGACTTTTATTAAAGTCTTTTCCTTCAAATCTCTATCAATTTAAAGAAATAAGAAGGAGCATACTGCCTTGTTTGCTAGACTACCTGCTAGAAAGCACACAGAGGGTTGATTCACAGCTACCTATTCTCTTGGGTATTTGAGCCTGAAGATCAGACAACATGTAAGAATTCAGCCGTGGCTCAAAATGGAAACAAAGAGGACCATTCTTAAGCATTGTGAAATGAAAAACTCCAGGCTGTAGACCGTAGCCTTTAGCATGCTGATCCACCACATTGTCCTTGAGGGCACTACAGTTAAATACATATGACAGCCAAAGAGATGGGAAAAATGCTTTCCAGAATAAAATGACTGGATCTCCTTTTTTCATGATGTAGAATAAGCCAGGCAATGTAAGCTCCTAAAGTACCCACTCGAGAACTGGGTATTGTAAGATGGTATTGTCTACCTATCATGCAGCATTGAAGAACATTTTATGTGACCTTTTCTGAAGCCTGAACTGCTTTTACCACAACTCTATTCCACTGTAGCAATGATTTCTGGATGAGAAATTTAATTCCTAAGTTGGGTTGGTTAGTTTCAAATAAATACATAGAGTTCACTTACAATAGTACTGCATTACACCTTGAGGGACGTCCAAACATGTTAACTAGTTTGAAATAACGGCTGTTGCCAAGGGAAGATGTCTGCAACAACAACAGCATAATAGTGATAATTGCTTGCATTTATATTGAGCCTTCAGCACCAAAACACTCAACAATATGAGGGACATAGTTGGTCACCTCTGCTTACAGTAAGCAACGACTTGATTCACAAGCAGTTCCTTGAAGTTCAATAGGGCTTCTCAAGTTGCAAGGTGCAGGGCTACTTAGCATGAGTAAGCAGTGCTCAAATCCATGTCTACTTTCTGCCACCCTTGTGAAAACTAAATAGCACACTTACTCCTTCACCTGACTATGAGAGGCAGCCATCTCTGGAGTGAACTTGGACTGATTTTCAAAAGAATGTCACAGTCAACTGAATCAGTGGAAGATTTCAGATCCTTTCTTAAAATACAGCAGCCATTCACACGAGGAAAAGTGGTGCATAGTTCTACCTTTCAACAGAGAAAAAGCAGCTCTGGGTGGGAGTGAGGGGATAATAGAAGAACATCAAGAGGCAGTTCTGTTCATCATCCCATTATCTGGGCCACTATGTGCCTGTTTTTCCCCATAAAGCCAACTGAGATCGCCAGTGCCATGAGCACACATACAATTTTTTTGTGTTGCACTCTGCACTATGCAGGCAAGCATTCTGCAAATACAAACCCCAGCGTGGTTGAAATTATTGTTTACTCAACTTGGAATACATCCAGGGTTAACACTGTCATTCTTGTAGCAACCATCCCAGCTCAGCAATGATACAAGAAATCAAGAACCTCTTCTATACGTTCTTACTTGATAAAGCAACCCTTCACGTAACTGGCTGTTCAACATTGCACTGCACTGCTATTGGTGCACTGCTAATACCTATTAAGAGATCAGAATACCCCTTACTGAACAGTTTGTTGCAAGTTTTGACTCAGACTAGATCCATTTGAAAAATGAAACAACTACAGTGCAGTGTGATCTATGGTGCTCCAAGCCATGGAGCTTCACACATTGCATTTACCCATTCCTGGGGTCTACTAGCTGTTCCTCAAATAGCTAATCTTAGCACACACAGAGAACATAAGTCTACCTGCAAAGACCTCTCTTCTCTAAACACCATTCCCTCCTATTCAGAGCCCCTGTGTTGATAAGTCACTTCTGCCCCTGTTTGCCAACATCTCCTGCCCACTGTTATCAAATGGTGTACATATTTGGCTCACTTAACAATGCCCTGTGACTGCTCACCCTGCTTTGCAGTCCACATCCCTAAGTGCTATTACTCCACCAGATCACCAAGTCTACTCATTTCTGTCACACTTCTCCCATATGACATGCCTTGGAGATCAGGAAAGCAAGAAAACATCCATGACTGTCTAAAAGACTTTTGTTTCCCCAGTCAGAGCTCAAGCATTTGACCTTCAACATTAGCAAGCTGTCCCAGACTCCCCACACATCTGAGAGGCCTTAATAGGTTCTCCTGCATCCAGTGTTAATCGCGCCTTCCTTAAACATTGTCCAGCTTGTGCCCCGATACAGCCTTTCATTTGAGTCAACTCTATCATATATTTCTGATGCAGGAGACCTAGTGACTCCAGCAGACCTTGTGGTCTCCAATAAACCTCAAGCAGCCCTCAGTCACACCCCATGGTGGTCCTTGTTTATCTCCAAGGTAGATCAGAGGACTGTCTTTCAATTTCAAGGTGTGTTTATGATGGTACCTCTTAAAAGCTGAGGCTCTGAGAAGCACTGCCTTGGGTACACAGTTTCTTTCAGTCCAAGATTGCTCTTGGTCCCCAGACGACTCCGTCCCAGACAGAAAAATCATCAGGACTTAGAAATAGTTGGATGGTGCAATCTGGTGTCATAAAACTCAGAAATAGGCCCTCTTGCTATTTCAGTTCTAATTGAGCTCTTTGCTGGCTGGTTAGCAGACACTTTTCAATCAATTGCTGCGTTTGTGCTGACAACACTGGATTACAAGAGTTGCTCTTGTCATTTCTGTGACCTCTATCTTCCATTACTCTTCCTTTCTGGACAGGACCTAAGGGACTTGATTTCTAAGACTCGCAGCCACAAAGCGGGGAAGGAATCTTCCTCTGCCCAACAGCCTCAGATTCCCAGCTGCTATAGAGTGCATATTATGAACCTGCCACTACACATCAGTTGAGGATCTGACCTGTAGTACTTACATGCCGATGGGTTCTTGGGATTTGGCATTTTAATGATAACAAAAAAATACCTAAACATCCCCTTTCACCCAAAGTTGGTCTTTCCTGGCAGTTTCCCACAGAGACCCCAGACCCTGAATTCCTCAGCCCAGTGAGCCTTTCCCATCCCCTGCAGGGACTTAACACACTTCGCATACCACAGCGAATCTGCTCCAGTCAATCAACTCCTGCAGCTCCCTGCAGGCTTCCAACACCTGCTAACAGGAGGGTACAACAGAAGAGCCCTGCCCCACCCCATCACACATAGTATTGCCTTATTCTTCAAAAATACTGCTCAGAGCATGACGCTTCATTACAGGATGCTCCTATAAATACACTGCACTTTCGGAGGGAGGAAGGAAGCATGCTCTAGTAAATATTTTAGCAATGAAGTGGCATGGGGTTCTTAATGCTTGTCATTTTTCAATATAAGAAGCGTTCCATCAGAAGGTGCTCTATACTTGAGGGAGAGAATGTGCATTCTAACAATAACATGACAGCCAGCGGCCAGCACCTTATCAGTATTAGCTTTCCTTGAAAACATGTTTGGTTCTTCCTCCACTCTACCACCTAATGTTCAGGAAGCAGTTGATTTAATAAGAAGGTTCATAATGTCAAGTTACAGACACCATGAGGGGGAAACCTGGGAAAGTATAATTGGCAAATCAACAAATTATTAAAAAAAAAAAAATCTCAGCCATCTCTAAGACAACATTTCTTTTCTTTTTTTTTAAGGGATTTTCTCTATGTGTTAGGCTTTGTGGTGGTGAAAGGTTGCTTGGGACAATCAAGAGGGGGGAAACCAGCAGAGCATGGTGGTCTGGAAAACAGCATGCAAACGAGGAGTCAGGGGATGCAGCCCTACAAATGGCTATATGGGGATAATACTGATTGCTGAGCACAGTAATACTGTCAAGACTAACTAAGACTGTCTAAAACAGGGACAAAGAGAAGGACCATATTTTACAGCATGCCTGAAGCCCAGACAGAAGAGTTCCATAGCAACATGCAGAGATCTGTTATTCTTCCATTTATTCTCAAGTGCAGCTCCTGGAATTGATGTGATCTCTACACCATGAGGCAGGAGGGATCTTTGCTCCTCTTTCTGTGCAAGCTGACAAGTTGCAGCTCTTTCCCCAGCTTTATCTGTCCTCATGAGTGGGGCTAAGAGGGTTACAAGGCTTTGCAAAACTGTTCTGGGATGCCTTATGAGACAACAGGAATTCCAGAGGATGGTTTCAGCAGGGCCTTAAAAACTTTCTTTTTTGTTGCAGGTGATGAACATCCCCAGTCCTGCAACATGCAAAGACTTGCCCATAGGTTTAACTTTACACATGGGATGATTCCTAGAAATCAGACATTTCACACACTTTTGCACACACTCACACAAACACACCAAAAAAAAAGTCCAGGTCCCATTCCACACATCTGCTCTTGCACCAGTTTGGAAATCGTTTGCAATGACTGGAACAAAGATCATACTATATTTCCTTTAGGTAACAGAAGAGAAGAACAAAATCAGGACTGTGGCAAGTGCAATATTTCATTCTTTCCTTCACATACTCAGCAGACTTTGTAATCAAGCTTTCTCACTTGAAGACACCCTTCCTGCAAGTATGGAAATGGGCAGCGTCTGTTTCTCAGATTTTTGAAATGTCATCTCATCGAAGCTGCTATAAAAAAGACAGGACAGACTGTCACCTGACTGCAGAACAGGAGATATGTTCTGTTGCTTTCCTGCAGAGGTGACCTTGGACCTATCTTTCACTTCCAACGCTTTATCTGTCTTGATCATTTAGATGCTAAGTTTGTAGGAGGAACAGAGAAGCATTTTTTACGGTGTGTATGTAGAGCATACAGCACAATGACTCCATCTCAGGTGAGGTAATGTGCCTGTATAAATACTTTTTTTTTTTTTATGTGAAGCTTAAAACATCTGCAAAGACATCAAAAGAGGAATGAGCATGCTGCACAGTAACACAATGCAGCTGACAACTAGCAGATCTAAGATTACTTGAAGTTCCCTTGCAAGCTGTTCCTCCCATCGCTCATCCATAATGTCATTTGGTCAAATTCTAAACAAATGTGGCACAATGCAAAACAAACAGCTGTGGTTCAAAGGGAGCATGCAAGGCACGGGCCCTCGAGGCAATGCCCAGAGGAGAGGCAGAAAAGGGACACTTCCAGCAGGAAGCATGAAGAACTCCCACGATTACAAGAACTGCACTTTTGCCTTTCAAATCTAAGGAACAATAAAGAGCAAGGGAGCACACTGAAAGACATATCCTTCTTTTTTTTTTTTTTGCATATCCTTTGCAGTAAATAAACCTTCCTATTTCAATATTTGGCAAGGTGACAGAGTCTAAAAAGGAGCAGGAAAGATAATTGATATGTACAGGAGAAGAAAGTGCAGTTTAAAACAGCCAAAGAACACTAAATAAATAAGAGGTTCGTACTGAGTAAGATTATTACCCAGACCTCTAGGTTGACACCTGAAATCAAGTCACCCTTAATGGATAATATGAACACTACTAGGGAAAAAAAGACATTGTAGATCTTGGGCCCTGGATTACGGAAGAAACAAAATTTGCCTCTGACCTCACTTTTTGTCAGTTTAAATCAACAAAGAGATCATGGTTTACTCTTGGTAAGCTTAACTGTCCATAACAGCAAGGTTTTTTCCATGTACTTAAATGTTCTTCTGCTCTTAACTGGAAGAGGATGCTGAATTGTTTAGAAACAAGCTTCCTCCAGGTCTTGGTTCCTGTTGGGCCTAGCTGTTTTCCAGAGGTCTTAATATACATTCTTCCTAGACAGAGACAACAAAAGGAAAACACTTTTCACCTGAACAAGAGGCTCAGGAGGAACAAAACTGCATGGAATAAAAGCTGAGAATCCAAGCTTCAGAACAGTTTGCACTTCTGGTCCAATTCATCAGGCATGCTTAAGTATTTACATTTCCCATCTGAATAACAGTCCACATTGTTGTAGCTCACAGGAGGGTTTTTGGCTTCTGCCAGTCTAAATAGAATGATTCGAAACTGAATCATTTCCTGCAATTTAATTTCATAGCTCAACACAGACTATAGCAAGATAAGGTCACAAGCACATGGAACTACCTCCAGAAAGCCATCTAGCCCTCTGGGTTGCTTCAGGTGGAACCCCTAATTGACTACAGTAGGTTTTGTTATTATTATGGCATGGAAATACTTCTGCAGGAGATGGGCAATGACCTGTAGCAGCCCAGACAGCATGGTAATAGCATGGCAAGTGGGTTTTCCACCTATTGCCAGAGAAGAAAGGGATGCTTCCCAAGCTCTATCTATCTCAGCTCTTTTAGCTGAGGATCAATATCACAGAGAAAAAGATGGAGGGAGAGAGACAAACAACCAGCGAACAGAAAAGCAACTGCAGCCTGCCACATTTGCAACGAAGGGAGATAAAAGCCTGCCGCACTCTGAAAGCTAATATGCCAAGTCACCTAGAATGAGTGTCTCCTGAAAAGGGCAAGCCTCCTCAACATCCTTAGCCCACCCCACCCCCCTTCCAGAACTGAAGCACCAGTATCTGGAAAGCTTTAGCCTTATTAGACTCATTAAAAGCTAACTGGCATTTACAGCTCACATCAGGATGAGGTGTCAGCATGAGCGAGAACGCTGTAAAATATGTGTATAACCGATGTGCTACAGAACAGTCTCCATTCTCCAGGAGACATACACTGTCTTTTTAGGAGTAGATAAGGAATGTGTTGTCTTACCCACTACATGAGCCAAAATGCAGTTTTGGGGTGCTGAAGAGTCTTCTGAGAAAGCAACCACAGAAAAACACCTCAGCAGTAATAAGCTCTGTCAGAAGGCTGAAGTTTCAGTCCAATGTAATGTGCCTTTAAAAAGTACCATGTCTACACTACTGTATTGCTTACTTTCTGAAGCTAAGCCAGAGGGATGTACATAGTAAGATCTTTGTCTCATTTCAGGGAGGATACAGGATAAAGATTCTGTGCCAGTAATCTTCCCTGGATTAATGGTTTCTCTTTTATCTGCTGTATTTCTGCTCAGATGTCTTTGCTCTGAATGAGTCAGTGGAATGCAAATGATGGGTACAGTCAGTCTGAAAATATTTAAATCTAGCTTTGCACCGCACTGCAGGTTTGTGGAAAAAAAATACACATACATAAATATACACGATGAAGAAAGGGCAGATGAAAATTACAGATATATCAATAATGCAAAAAAAACCCACGGTGGGTCAAATTGACAAGAGATTCATTTTTCCTTTTCTTCTTCTTTTCTTTTTTTTTTTTTTTTTCCAAAAAGATCAGCATTTAGATGCTTCCTATGAATGGGTGAGGAAAATCTGCAACACTCCTTTTCTAAGCCTCAGACACTAGACAAAAATGCATCTGTGGGAATAGGAACCTGATTTTATTTAGGCTGCTAAATGCCCAATCTTCATTATCGCAACAAGTGTCTTCCTAAAGATAGCACACTCTTTTAATCCTGACAAAGGAGAAACCAGACAGTCTACGCATGATTTCTTTGGATTTTCTCCCCTTTCTTTTTCTATGATATATTTTAGTTTTTTCATTCTGTTGGGATATGGTTCCTCTCCTCTTATGCTTATGGCATATGTTTTCCTCTAACACGTGACTGCGCTCCATAGGAACCCAATAAGGAGGGGATTTGGAACTGTAACTCTCTTTGAGATACCAGGAGAGAACCCATGGGTGTTTGTCATGGGCTTCAGCAGGAACCATCCTCAAATGTCGGCTGTCTACAGAGTTTTTACAGACTATATGTACCTAAACAACAGCACAGTGTACTGCAGTGGGATGGTGGAAGGAGGAATGGAAAGCGAAGGAGGAATTGGTCAAGATTGGGAAAGACTGGATAACTTCCTGGACTTTTGCAATTTCTATGGGAGTTGGCTTTCATGCAGTATGCTCACTCAGTAAGGAACTTGTCCTGGAGTATGCAGCAGGCTTCTGATTAAGGATCTTATAAAAAGTAAACTCTGCAGGAAGAAAGAAAACCCCAGCACCAACTTTAACCTAGTAACTACTACTTTACTTAACAATAAATCAAATAGCATCATAAATTCTGCATTCAAGATAATCTGCAACATAGTATAAAGCCCTCTAGCCCACCATAAAAACAAAGAAAGTCTATTTCTGAAAGAGATGCCTATAAATCCAGCTGCAACAAAAGTAACAAACAAAACAAAGACTTATACTGTCTACCCAATCCACCTGGGACTTGAGAACTAGTTAACAGGAGGAGTTTGCCTTTAACAAAAAATACATTTTTATTTTGATGGCTTTGCAATTAACTACCTTTTCTTCTAAATTTACTTTAAAATTTAAATTTTTTATAATATTTTACATTGAATTTATACTGAGCATTGAATTTTTAAATCTCATTTTAAACACCCTCTTACTTTACCATAGGCTTGGTTTTCAAGATAGAAAATTAACCCTGTTTTCCATTAGTTTTCATTGAAAAAAATGCAGAGAGCTTCCTGAAGAATGGAAATTTCCCACATCAGCAATTTTCAAAACACCTTTTCAAAAATGGTTATCTATTGACAAAAAATAATTTTTTAGAGGAAATAGCCAGCAGTTCCTAAAATCAGCCATTTTCTAATTTCTATTTTCTTTACATATCATACAAAAATAGCCCTCCTGTCCCCACTAAGAGGAGATTCTTCCAGCACTGGATAGTCTGGTTTCAGGTTCTTTGTCAGTGTTGGTGCACCAAACACAACGAGAACTGCACCACCACAGGACTAGCAGCTGGGTGTGAGGAGCTGGTCCATCATTGTGAAATTCCCACGTGATGAGTCAACAAACTCTTCCTAAGAAATGCTCATCTCTGTTATGTTGTGATTGATGGTTACTTAGTGATGCCCAGAACCTCTTCCAGTTCTTCATGAATGATTGATGACTAAGATACTTCTGGCAATTTCCAGAACTTCCACAAACATTCATATGAACCTCAGGACCAGGATGGCTTAGGCAAAAAGACAATGATAGATCAAAACCTACGTTTGTTAGATAAGCCTGCCTTGCAGTGGCACAACACAGAGGAATTAATGAAAGACAGGAGTCTCTGTGGCCATTTGTACATTGAGGGCAAGCTAACTACGACCTTCATCCACAGGCTAGCAGGGTTATTCTGCACAGCCAATGGCATCAGCTATGTTAGGAAAGTTGCTCATAAGCAGGGTGCTCATGTTGTAACCGTAATTATGTACTGAATCAAACACACAAGCTGGTCCCGGTTACCGCGAAGCATCTGCATGACTTCCCCAGTGAACCCCGCAATTTCACTGAACTCACAATGGTCACATCAGTTTCAGCTGGGCAAGGCTCTGCTACGTGAACAGGGAGCTCACAGCCTAGTCTCAAATTTATACTTCAGACGGATTTTATCTGCCTTTTACAGTTTCCTGAAAACCACTTACAAGGCAAGATTCACTTAAGCTTACAAGACTCCTGATACCCATGAGCATCTGCTTCATTTATAGGTAAGAAAATGAGATGGCTTTTGGTTAACTTGCAACCAAATTCCTGTGTCAGACTGCTGTTTCACCACACTGGTGGCCAGATTTCCACTGTCAGCAACTGAATATGATCTCCGTCTTGCGATTTATATAATATTTACAGCATTACAGAAATGCACAGTAGTAATGCAATGATTATTCTTATCTCTTTGGAAAGACTGCATGCATTTCCCTGCCTGAGATCATCTTCTCTGGGGACCCATTTAAAATAAAACCACTGCGTTCTGAAAACGTGTCTTCAGCATGAGATCTGAGTATTTTCTGTCTTGGCCGTAATAAAATGCAAAAAATTGAATCAAAGTGTATTCCAAAAACGATATACTTCTCCTGCTTCTCTCCATTTCCTACACAAATACATACCCTGGAAGATGACAGATTTCAAACTCATTATATGGCATGAAACGATATTTAGAAGCACAGTGCATAACACAGCTACCCTACAAATGTGTCCAAACAAACATAAAATTAACCTTTCATGGCCAGGAGAGCACATTTTTTTTTGTCCAGTTTTCAACATAATCATTTCTTTGCAGGAGAAAGCAACCTATATGCTATTAAACAGTTCCTAGAGTCCTAGGTCAAACAAAGTGAGAAATGAATAGGTCCATTCATGCTTCAGACAGGATAATTCTGGTAAAGCTGGTGCTGACAGTGTTAAAGAGCAGTGATGGAGGAGTCTGGCCTTGTTGTCATTCTAATTGTGACCATGAGTGACAAAAAATGTGTTCCCTTTGCCAGCGGACCAATCTTTCAGATTTGTAAAATCTAAACTGTGCTCATGTCACTTGAAATTCAAGGGAGAGAAAATTCATGCACATAGGTGCGTGCTTTGTTTGAGCCTGACGCGGCTCTGGCATGGCAAAACATAGGGAAGGGTTAGTAATTTTAAGGCACTAAAGTGAGAAGAAGGGGTGTACCAGAGTGTGAAGCTGACCTGTGGTCTTAGCCTTTAACTCCGGCTCCGCCACCAAACTCCATGACCCTGGCATAATCCCCTGGTGTCTAAATATTGTGTGTCCTCGCCTGCCTTAGGGAGCACAGTCTTCATGTCTTCGCCTAGGCAAGTGGGTCCGGTTTGGTCGTTTGTTACATGCCCATATTCTCCTTGTTGTGCAAAGGGAACCTACGGAGTCAGGAGGATTCTGCAGGTAACACTGTAGGACAAATAACACAAAGCAAGAAGACTAACACAGCTATCACAAAGAATCAGGAAAACTGTCATAGACTTAACCCCATTCTCAGTTCCAGCAATAACCCTCTCCCTCATCCCTTTCTGCAAATCATGGTAAGTATCAAAAAAGCATTTTTCTCACCCAAACGGAATACTATTTTCCTTAGAAAGGAACTAAATCCAATGAATTAAACATTATCTTTCACAACAACAAAGGGAAATTAGTATCCCCTCTTACTTTCTTCTTCAGCAGGGCAAGGTAGGGACTTCACCCCAGACAGACAATTGAAATAGCTCCCATAGGTATTTCCTACACCACTCCTTCAGAGGGACCATATTAAAAATAAACTAATGCTGTAGGCAGCTTCGGAAAATGACTTCAATGGTATTTATTGCTTTGATAGGGTCAGTGCACAGTATGTGCATGTTGCCTTTTAAACATATGTTTCAGGCAAAGAATCAAAGCTAATTTCAGTGTGTGAAAAGCAAGCAGATTTCATTACTGATTGTGACTTCAACTTCAAAATGATAAGGATGCTGGATGTAGGTTCTCAAGACTGAATGTCCAAATGGGAATTTATGATGTAGAACTTCAGCTTTATCATCCATGGACTTCAATACAGAAAGAAGAAAGAAATTCTCTGCTAGCAGGAATCTCACAGTTAACCCATAAGCCAGCTGCCTATTTTTCCCTCTCCTCTAATTCTCCCTGCAGCTATTTCCTCTCCGTAACATGTTAAAGCAAGAATGGCCATTGGCACTAACCATTTTTGGCATCCAAGTAGTGGATATGAAAGAGATCTGAAATTTTTTTTCCACCACCACAATGCAGCCCCACTTCGACTCTTTGCAGAAGTGTCAGCAGAATTCATAACAACCTCAATACAATCTGAGTCGCAAAGTGCAATAAAAGGTCTGCTACTAAGT
>VYZM01015711.1:32069-62205 GCA_013398915.1 Dromas ardeola | reverse complement strand
TTTTTTTTTTTTAATGAGGATTCCTCTCATATTATTACATCAGATCTAGTTCCCAACTTCAGGCAGCCACCTGTAATAACCTTTCCTACAAGGTATATGGAAGGAGGTGGACCTGCAGAATTATTAAAAGGCTGCAGGCATAAGCAGCAACAAGCGAATGATGCAGGATTTTATCCGATGTTTTGCACAAAATCAGGCTCAGGATAGATTATCACTAGTGGTAAGAGCCAGAAGGTGTAAACCCAGTAGCCTAAAGATAGGTATCTAACTCAGGCTTAGATACCTTAAGTGACACATATTCTGCAAGATACTTTGAGTATGTATTAAACTTTGAAAGTAAATGTAGCTTATTCACTACTGAAGAAAAAGCACTTAGATAACTGTAAAAGTGCTTAAATGTATACGTTAACATGTATAAAAATGCATATGCACATTAAATTATTAATACGCATATGTGTATACAGGCTTATGTACACTGCTGAATCAAGAGTCAAAAGACCCTAATTTTGCACAGTGGGTAAGCACACACATCTTCACTTTGAGTCAAAGAAAAGTGCAAGATTTTTAAAATAATCAAGCCATTTTTTTAATGCTCCTGACTCCAGAAACAGATGTGCATGGACTATTTTGTTAGTCCAGGTCCGTTTAAGAGCACAGGTCTGTTTAAGAGCACCATACTCCCCTAGGTTCAAATGACACCTTTGAAACAACTGAAGCAGTAAATCATGCCTCTTTATTATCATCTCAACAAGAATGATAACAACCTCCTCTGCTTGGTGAAACACCCATGGGAATTTCACCCGATTACATGAGGATAACGTATCTTTCATGACTTTAGCTGGCCGTCTACCGTTTCCATTGTATACTTGGTAGTCAGTCACAAAGGACACAATCCACTGAAGGAAAATGTATAGACAAGGGGTTAGCCATTTCAAGAGTGGAGAAAGGGAGGTAGAAATCGAAGGAAGAAAGGGAAGGATGACACAGTGCAATTGCTCAGCTTAGTAGCACAGCTGCTTAAACAACTGAATAGCAATCAATGGGTTAGTATTCAATCCAAGTTTAGATCACACTGAAATCTATTAGAATACTGCATATAATGAATGACTCTTACTTATTTGGTATTCTATCTTGGAATTAATCAGCTCAGTTGTTATGCAGAAAAAAAAAAATTAAAAAAAATCAGTTGGTAGACAGGCCCAAAAACAAGAAAAACAACACCTTGATTTCCCTGGTGGCTAACAGCCTGACAGTACTCAACAACACATGCTGAAATTGAACACTGTGAGAAACAATGCGAGTTAGAGGTTTCTCGGCTGTTGGGGCAACAGCCTGGTTTGTGTGTCTGTGCAGCTTGCCCCATCCCCTCCCTTTCAGGCTCTCGCACAGTACTCATAGGGTTGTACCATCTGCTGGAGCACAATTCAGAGGTAGCTTTAAAATGATGATAGCTCTGGGAAATGATAATCACTGGGTCATAGAAAGCTGTACTGCAGCGTATAAATAAGATAACTGAAAGTGCTGAGCAGGGCATGTTTGCATTATGAAATGTATTTTCCTTTTTCCTGTACAAAACCTGTCTTGAAAGCGTGGGGAATGCAGCAGGATTGAAAACCAGAAGGAAAGCAACACTGCCCTAGAAGCTGCACAAAGGAGGAGGGGGATGGAGGAATGATAAGCTGTAGTATTATTGACTGAGGAATGATAAAAGAGGAAGGAATTCAACAGTTACATCTATTTCGCTTGGTGCAATGGAATGAGATCAAAGGCTTACTTTCACATTAGCCCAGAATAATGCATACTCTATAAATGATGCAAAGCTAGGCCACATTCCCAAGATGTGACAATGCCTCAAGATGCCCCTCTGCTAAGTTCAGGTCAAGGCAACAGGATCCTGCATATGAAATTCTTTTTCAAAGGACACAAACATAGCTAAACGGTTGGGCATGGAGACTGACAACATTCAGGACAGACATGATGTCCTCCATTGCCTTCTACATTTCCATAGATGGCATTGCAAATTTAGGCAATTTTCATCCACTTGCAGAGTTTTTCCCAATTGCTGCTGATCTTTCAAAGCACCCAAACTGTCCACTCAAGTACCAAGAGAAGCTCAGGCTAAGAAACTGGATTTTGTTTTATTTATGAAAAAAAGTATCAGAGAGGAAAGCATCAGAAGATACTCAACTCAAATTCCAGGGATGTGTCTCAGTCCCAAGTCTGCAATGGCAACCTCTGTGACCTTGATCAGCTCATGTGGGACAGCCCCTCTAACGACTGCAGAGCAAGAACAATGCTAAATGTTTCTTAAAACCCCAGGTCTAATTTTTTGTGAGATACATTTGTCAAAGCCACCTAAAGATTCAGATCAGTGCTGGTTGTGCCTTGGTTCCTGGGGGATCCAGGTATTGTGGAGACCTTAAACAAAACACCATCAGGCCACATCCATATTTAAATTCCTTTAAGAAATCTTAACCTCTGGGACTCTCTTTTCCATTAGTTAAACGGAGATGAATAATTATTTTCCCTCACCTTTCACGGTTTGGTTAGTGCAGGGATGCGTTGCCATACCAACAGCAATCCAGCCTGGCGGTAGGACAGGGCTGGAAGTGTGGAGGTGCAGACATCCCAGGCCAAGCAAAAAAAAAATAAAAAAATCCTCCTCTCTGTCCCTCCCTTCCTTCCTTCCTCCCTCCCTCCCTGCCTCCCTCCCTCCCTCCCTCCCTCCCTGCCTCCCTCACTCTCCCTGGAAGAGAAGCAGAATCTCTTTGTGAGAGAGCACAAAGGGGAAGAAAGAAAAGGAATTGTCCATCAAGCTCAGCAGAGCCTCGGGGGCTTTCAGCAGAGGATGCCACAGCCTATGAGGAGAGCGAGGCGCACTGAAGGCTGATTTTAAAAGGACAGTTCAGCCCCAGCTACACTGAACTGCCTCCAGCGGTCCCCAGCCTGAGAGAAACATGTGGCACCGAAAGACTCACTGGCATCTTCCCGTGTTTTGTTTTCCACAGGCAGGCACAGCTTCCGACTAACGGGCAGAGCGACGTCCCCCGCTATTCCCGGGACACCGCTTGCTCAGTGCCGCTGCCCCGGCTGCACCACCAGCAGCCAAACCCTCACCGGGAGCATGTGGCAGGCACTGCCAACCTGGTGGGTCTTCTGGGTCCTTCCCTGTGTGCCAAAAACATCAGCCGATCTGTAAATGTTACTTCAGGGAAGATGTAACAGATACATTCATTCCCTGCCAGAGGCTGTAAATCCTCCAGATCCAAACAGGGGCTCTGGCCAGTACTGGAGGGAAATAAACCGTGTATCCCAATGCCAAACCTGCATCCCATCCCAGACACCCTTCTCAAGACATCTGAACCAAAAAGGGACTGGCAATAACCACAGCAAACAAGCTGCTTATGAGAGGAGACTGGAAAGAATACGACAGCCACAGAAAAGACTCAACTAAGGGCAGGCACAATCAAGTTGTGTTTATATTTATATACGTGTGTGTGTGTGTGTGTGTATACAATAATTAATGACGTAGAAGAAATAGCATAGGAACTTCCAGTCACCTTTTCTCACAGTATAAAAGCAGAATGAGTGTAAACTAAAATCAAGCAATACAAAACCGCTACAAAGCTATCACACAACATAGCCATAAGGTACTCTAGACCACACAACCCCACTGAGACTGCATGTTCTACCACGCTCAAAACCAGAATCAGAGATCCTTGAATATCTAGGGGTACAATTATCTATTAAAACTAAACAAGCCCCAGGGAAATGCAAAAAAACTTGGGGTGCAGGAAGATAGGAAAAGACCCGTTCATCAGAACGAAAAACAAATCACCTGTGAAATGAGGAATCTTCAAGTAAATACTGGGGCATCTACATCAGGAGGCGTTGACATGCATTTACCATGAGAAAGACCAGGTCTTTATGGGACTGAGCCTGTATTGGCCTTTGGAGACAGAGATGCCAAACAAGGAAGCATGGAACAACAAAGTGAGGGGAAAAAAAAAAAGGAAATGGGTGATATTAGGGCTGTTGCTGCGGTTTAGGGCCCTCCCCTACCCAGGACAGACTCTTCAGTGATTTTGCACTGATAAGTAAAACCATAAACCACAGCTCCGCAGGGGGGCAGTGTAGTTGGGTCTGCAGGAGGCTGGTGAATGAACTCCCTTGGAAACTCCCCGTCACACCTGAAGCTGCACGGGGAAGAGAACCACCACCGAGAGACAGCCAAGCGCCCACTCGGGCTGGGTTGCACCACTGCTGTGCTATAGGCACTTTTACAGGAAGGTGGTCAGGTCCCCCACACTGTAACAGGATTGCTGCAAGCACCCAAGGAGCAATTGCACACAGAGCACTCAGAGATCACCTCCTCTCCGAGCTGAGCCCAGCTGCACAAGCCAGGGAGAAGGACTTCTTCCCACTTACAGAGGCCATTGCTGAAATATCCCCCTCCTGCTCATTAAAGTCAAGCTCAAAAGCCATGCTCTGGCCGTAACAGATCATCCCTTCTTCTGGGCAATGCGACCCAAGCACAGCAACCATGTCTTCTCTGGGCTGATGCCCCCAGCCTATGCTCAAGCTGCCGTTGGGGTCTTTGGCCCTGCAGGACTGATCCATCCTCACTGTCTAATGCAGTGAGGGTTAGTTCACAGAGAAATAGAATTATGTGCCTAAGTACCTTTTTGGACTGGACATCTACTCATACTTGCTCTTTATGATCTGAAGACTCTCTCCTACCCTACTCATAACCCCATCAGAGCCTCCTGGATGAGTAAACATCCATCGCTTGGGAACCTCAAGAGCTCTGATACAAAGAGCAGGTTTAGCAACTCCTCTGAGATCATTTTATTGTAATGGTTGTACCACTTTTAGAAACTAACCTTGCTAAGAAATGTGAAGTTTGGGTGTCTGCGAGCATATCCATTCACTTCCAAAAATTTGTCATGAACAGGGAAAAAAGATTAACTATGCTGCTGGCTAAGGAGATTGTAGGGATGAACTAGATGAGCAGATGTAGACCAGGCATAGGCTCCTGCTTTTCTTGGTGGATCTATGTTTAAGTGAAATCCCTCCACCAGAAATAATGCAATGGACATCTATGACAGCATCTGGAAGCTATTCCTGGATATACTTCAACGCGAGCAAATGCATTAAGGGTGGACGAGTTGTATTACGGGAAGAGGCAGCCGCAGAGAGGTGGGAGAGCATGGAGGCCTCGATTAGGGGGAAAGGAATATGAGAAGGAAGAAAGAAGAGCAGCAGACAGCCCCACTGACAAAATGGGGAAACACTGCTAGAGTCACAATGTTTGTAACCATACCAGCCTGCTAGATTTTATTTCTGTGCAGGAATTACACTGGGAGCACAGCTGCTACTCCCTGGACTTAAAAAATCGAATTGTTAAGTTAAAATGAGGGGGAGTAAAATATCATTATAATGAATGAAAATAAAATGTTCTTGATCAAGCACCATTATCAAGAGAGATGAATGGTTAAACAACAGCCCTAGCTACATCAGGATGATTTCCCCCTCCAACTTTTCTCCCCCTTCATTATTGTGGGTTTAAGAAATAATAGTTATGAAGTTTCTCTAAGAGTGGTATTAACTGCTGTTTTGTATTGATGCAAAAATATAATAGATTAATACTTTGTCACTGTATTTTCTTCAGCTACACTTTTAAATATCAATAAAAGCTTTAAGGATGTACACCAGGTAATTACTTCCTTGGAAAGTCCATTAGAGTTCCTAAGCTTTTATGTCACACAACAAACACGAAAAGAAAGGTTATAGACCCAAAGAGTTTCTGATGTAAAAGCTCATTTTTCCTCCACCTTTTCAAAGTAAAAAATGTCCTCAGGGAGGGAATAAATAGCAATTATGCTGCCAAAGCCAAAGGAGAGCTCCTCAGTGAAGATGGGAATTGGTTCCTCAGCATTCTCATCTTCTTGCTGTCTCATGGGCGTGCCAGAGGCACACAACACAGGAAAAGGCCACACACCCATTTGCAGTAATTTCAACACAACTCCAGGTCCCATCCTCACCTCTCCAAACATCCTGGAAATGCTCTTTCTGCATAATGCCAGGCGGTCTGGTGACCTTTGCAACGCACTGGCTAGCTTTGGGCTCATGTTTATGGCCCCATCGTTATCAGCAGAAAGCGATTCCATGCTTTACAGCATCGAGGGCCAAACTGCAGCCTTCTTGCTCCACATACAGGCTTAATGCTTTCAGCAGGACATAACACAGGTTGCCTGATACTGCTTTCCGCACAACTATGTTAGCCTCTTCTTGAAAGACATGCTCCTGAATTTGATTCTCACATGCTGTGCCTCCTCTAAAGGCACTCAAACTGCTTCTATGCAGCCCCAAAGAGAGGGATGTGAACACAAGGTAAAATTCTTGATGAGGTGCAAAGCAGTGCATCTTACTTTGTAATTGATCCCTTGAAGTGATACATCCCGGTGCTCAGCTTGCCTTGTCCACAGCATGTGGTGATGATTGGGAAGGCATCCTTGGATGTTGTCTTTCTAGATCTCTGGCAAACGTGTTCCACCCCACACAGAATGCTCTTTCTATTGATCACAGCTTTTATTGATTTATATTTGTCTGCATTATCCGCTTGGGTTATTTGCTGGCTCACTGACAGAGAGGGTCAAAATCATGCCAGGTTCTCTTTATACTGCTGCTACAAAAAATTACTAGCATTAGTGGAAGCAGTTCTTCATTTTTACTGGTCTCAACTAAATTGTCTAGGGTCACATCCCAAGCTGAAGGTGTGGGTGAAGAAGCACAGAGCACAGCAGTGTTTGAATCAAAACCACTTTGGCCTTGGAGGCTGTCCTTGCCCAAACCCAAAACGTTGTTTGATGGGAAGCCATAGTAGGAGGCCTCCTCTGATGTTCCCACATGGAGACAAAGGGGTTTCACCTCCTGAAGGGGATGGAATCCAGCTTGCAAATCTAACCAACAATCTTAGTTACCATTTTAAAGCCATACCTGCCAAAGCTGTGGATTTTTCTTTCTTTGGGATGAGGGCTGATAGTGCCAGCTCCTCACACAGATAGCTCCTGTAGATACACTGTAAGGTCCCTGGGAAACCTGGATGTTCCAGGCCCTCTGTAGGTCCCTCCTTCCTGCACAGACCTTCTTTCCAGAGTATACAGAAATTTCAACAAAGGGCTACTCCAGGTAGGAGGAACTCAGCATGCACAAACTCCCCATGTTGGGCACCAGCTCAGAAGGAGCTTGAAACACCCTGCACGAGGAACAGCACTCTCAGCTGCTCCAGCAGCCTTGCACGGGCAGCAGTATCTTGGCTTCATGTTTGTGTCACCAGCCTCAGGTTAGGTGACTGAGTCTAATCCACCTCTTCCTCCTCTTCAGACATGGGCTGTATTTGGTGCATCAGCAGGTGAGTCCCACTTCTGCTTTATGCACAAGCCAGATTTAGAGTTAAATCCTTCAAGTGTCCTTCTTATGTGGAGCAACCCTCTTCTTCTACAGCATTTCTGCACTTAGCAGGCTGGCACCACAACTCCCATTATGCACTATGCTTTGGACACCCCTTGTGGTAGACTTCTTGCATTTAGAAGAATTACAGCACCTGAAACTTCTACACTCTCTCCTGCCAAGACATCTCGAAGTACTTTAAAGAAACACTAGAACTAAGTTCACCCATCCAACAGAGGCACTGGTATCAGATAAAATCCAGCAAAAATATACATCTATATATATCCATAGATAATTTGACATGTGTGTATCCATGCATATGATACTTCGCACATATATATAGACTTTGGCTGACATGGGTGGGAAACAAAGGGCTCTCAAAAGCAAAGAGGCTATTTGATTTTGCAGGGTGAAGCGTGCACTGATTAAATTTATGACCATTCACCATTTTCACAACAGAAGACTCAAATGCCAAATGCTCTTCTCCTGTGAAGCACTCACTTCTGGGATGTCATCCAAGACCCACCTCACCAGTGCAAAGATTACTACTGACTTCAGCAGGACCTGAAACCAGCCTAAGCCTCTCTTTTAAAACCACCTTTTGGGAAACCAGCTCATGCACCTGAGCCAAGTTTTGGATGCTTTGTTTCTCTGTCTTTAAGTAACGGGCATCTTAGACTCCTAGATGCATATCTGGGAGCTTGTTTTAGACTGGTCTTATTTTAGAAGTGCTGAGCACTTTCAGGGCTAGGGAGCAGTCGGGAGCAATTCAGTCAGCGTCTGCTCTTGAAAACCAGTGTCTTTATAAGTGGTCCAAGACTTGACTGGTTCTGCCTGTGCCTGGGCCAAGGTCACACCACATGCATGGCCGAACCCCCAGATGCCGCCAGGTGGGGTTGCACTGTGGTAGCTGTTGTCTGTCAAAAGGGCCATGTAAAGCAGCATTGCTCTGACGGTGACAAAGGGGGCCAATTCGATTTTCACTTGTCCCACTCCCACACAACAGAGATCCAGCCTGTTCGAGTATACTGTTCTTGATTTTATATTGCCACAGCTAATAGGACAATCAAGGCAAAAAGCCAGTATGGATTTTGGCCTCAGAAAATAAAAGGCGAGGGTGCTAGGAATATGGGCGTGTTTACAATTCCTTTCTGAAAACCAGAGTGATGTATTTGTAGCACCTTCACAGATATACATCGTCACTCCTCAGACTGGTTCTGGCTGATCCATAAAATAGATGCAGAAGGCTTGGTTCTCACCAAATAGAAACAGAAAGGAAGATTTGCTGTGGGAAAATGTATTTTTTTTCTGTGAATATTAATCATTTCAGCTTTGATAGTGAAGTGATATGAGTAAAAAAAGCCAAGAATTGCTCCAGGGCTCCACACAGATGACTATTGTAGCAAAGACATTTGCTGGAGATAACACTGCTTAAGCTCAGAATCATTATACAGTACACAGTTAACTCCAATCAACCTGCTTGCTCCCCGAGATTTAAACAGAATTAATGTGACATCCCAGCTGAAGCTGGAACTTAGCAACTCAGAAAATAAAAGTGACAAATTAAAGCAAGTTCCATATGTGTTTTAATCTTAAATGGCAAAAAGAAAACCATTATGCCAGATGATAGGAGAGCAATATGGTCCCGATACACTGTTCATCTCCTTAACAGCTTTAAATAATGCTTGGTATATTTTGCAGCAAGAAAAGTATGGGTATTGCTCTAAAAATTTCCATGGGTAAAATAAAGGTCATCACCTTTTAGCTTGGAAAGTCAGAATAGATTTTGGACCAACTAGCACGCGTAACCCGAAGATGCCAGTCATTTGGTCATCTTAATAGATCTTCGTAACATGACAAAAATCTTCACATTTTAAACGGAATAAAAAAATCTTCAGTTAATGATCAAATAAATGAATGCCTTTATTTTCTTTGGGAAACGGATAGCCACTATTCTAAGTGGAAACTTATGTTCAACAGATTTTTTTCTTCTAATCCTATTTATGCTATAATATTTTAAGGCTCCACGAAGGTCACAATTTTTAAAGGCAGCCTTTGCAAAAGAACAGTTTTCAGGGTAAGTACAGGGTAAGACAAAGGAAATACTACCATCCCCTTTTGAAGAGACAGGGACTGTGGCACACGGAGGCTGTAAGTGAGACACCCAAGGGCATCCAGAACACCTGTGGCAGAGCTGGAATGGGCTGCCTGTAACAGTCTTCTTCCACTGAATTCCGCACACATTTACACGTCAGGCGGGTAGATAACCACTGCTTTAACAGGAAAAGACAAAAGGCCACACAAGTGCCACCAATGGCATTTGCATTAGCCATTGGTGCGTGCCTTCTGCGCACTGTGTGAGAAAGCACTAATGGATAATTGAAGATGGATGGTTAAAATGTGCACTAACAACTGACTGTTGCACCTAGCTGGAAGGACTGGCTGCTAATGGAATAAAAGCAATACTATAAGTTACCTTAAACAAATAGTGAAATAAATTTTAAAAAAGCGCCTCTGCTATAATTGATGCTAAACATCCTTCCACTGTAAAAATCAGCTCTAAGTAGCATTATAAAGGTATTTTATTAAAACCAATCATGCGTATTTTCTCCTTCTACACTTCCTTCTTCCCCATCATCATCAGTCTTACAAGTCATTCTCTCTTTCTCCTTTTACCTCACCAAATTTTCTTCTCCTGCTAATTTACTGTAACAGAAGCAGCAGCAGGGTTTTCCTACTCATCAGTGAAGAGGTCTGAGCTATGCACCTCTGGGAACTGATGCATATTTACAATATCATCAGGAAAGCTCAGTCACCACGTTGGTTTGGACAGTTTGCGCTCTGACAGCCCAAAACTAATCAAACAGCACTGCTTAAAGCTTCAAAACATGAGAATCTTCCAAGTTTTACCTAATCTGTAATTTCTAGGGACGTTTTAAAAAAGGAGAGAAGAAATAATCCTAAAAATGAAGAATGCTTTGGAAACTTTTAATTATCAGAATCCGTGCATTACAATGAATAAATGCTAACAAAACATAAGGTATGGCACAAAGAAGGATCACACAAAGGCATAATGAGACTGATAGGCGGAATCACAAAAAGAGAGAACAGTACCTTCTTATACATACATGAAACCTTTCACTTTGAAAAAAATTACAGCCTACAGGTAAAACTCCACTAGCTTGTACTAGTATGAAATTAATTTTGACCTAGTTTTTTATTTTACATTATAATACATAATATGAAATTAAAAAGTCAAAACATAAAATTTTTATCCTGCCTTTTGAAGCACCGATACATTTCATTCTGACAACATGAGGACATTTTGATATTTGTCAGAAGTTTTTGATTTGTTCTTCTTCCACCATCTCAAAATGAAACTGGATGAACCTATCAAGACTTCAAGACAGATGAAAAATGTAATGACGTTACGATAAGTTCTCCAAAAATGATACTGCACAGGCAGCTGATGGAGGCAATATGTAACAGCAGAAACAGGAACATGGCCAGGATACCAAGTCTGGCTTCCTAAGCTCTGCTATGGATCACTTTAGCAAGTGATCTGGACCTTATTAGATATAATCACACTGACAATGTTTATATGGACTGTATGGAATCAGTTTTATATGAAAAATCAAACAAGGTTACAGGTAAAGAAGATTTAGCCTCAGCTAAAGCTTGAAGTCTTTCTGGGGCAGAAGAGCCACAAGGCACTACCCAGAGCTATAACAGGGTCAGAGCAGCACCACAGTGATGAAGTTCCATACTCAACAGGTATATGCAACAAAGAGATACCACCCCTAAGCTGCATCTCCCATTAAGGAGCATCAGGTTAAATTACGTAGGTAGGCTTAGTCTAAGGAATAACATTTTCTGATACACCAAAGACCAAATAGGAGAATGGATGAGGAAAGTATATCAAGTGATAAGAATAGCACGAAAGAGAGCAGAAACAGAAACAACATTGAGAAAAACTATACTCCCACCAATAAAGTAGTTAGGCTACAGGGTTAATAGTATGTTTTCCTTTTTTCACAAGTTGTAGAAGTTCTTCAAAGATTTTGGTACGGTAGCTTTCTTAGATAAATCCAGGGGGGAAAATAATATTTTTCTTTTACATAATACAGGAAAAATAAGATATTCTGTGAGCAAAAAAAGGTATTAAAAAGAACATTTGTACATAACGATTCCACAGGACAAGAGGAACTTGGTACTCGTATCTTGAGGATCCGGTGCTTCACCTGGTAACATTAAAAACACAAAACACAGAATCTCTACAGCACAACCAAGCATACTCCTGGCCTGGTCCACATTCCCATTACATCAGCTCTCCTCAGTTTCAACTGCATGTTTGTTTCACCTCAAGCAGGCCAACAGTTCCTCTCAGGCAGACTTTCTTTTGCGAGATAACTCATTTTACCTCCCAGATTGCTTCCTTTCCCTGGGAGCCCAGTAAGCCTTCTCTTCTCTGCTTCAAAATTCCTCTGCAACCCAGACAGTGACTCCTAAAGTGGAGATGACAGACAGTCCTTCTGGCCAAGGGCAGAAATTCATGGCAACCCAGGTTTCCAGCCAGACTTCTCTCTTCTCTGCTCCACTCTCTGCATCGGAGTTACACAGTGAGACCCGTCTCTGGGCTTTGGCACACTGAGAAGCATGATTTCCACCTCCAGCAATTAATGCTTAATGAAAAAACAGCAGCCACAACAACTCCGTACCAAGATTTGAGACCATCTGTTACTGCCTTGTTAGTGTACGCTTTCTAGAGTGACCAATCTACTTCATACCAACAGTGTGGTATGCATCTGTTAAAGAAATATTTTACTGCACAGGCTCTGGGTGGATTTCTGATGTGGGGAAAAGATGCAAGGAAAGCCAAAACAAACACTGGCTTGATTATTTTAAGATGTATCTCTCGCTCATGCACATGTAAATAAATCTCCCCAAGACACAAGAAGGTGGAGTTACACTGGGGAATGCCTTTGGCTTGTCTTGGGAAGGCTGCTAAGAATAATTAGCATGTTTCATTTTAACTATTTTTTAAGGACCAGTGCATGCACTCCACCCTTCACTTTCCCTAAGATGGTGTTGAGCTAGTATACGCAGGCCAGTAGCAGGCGAAGGTGGGATTTGTTGACAATACATTTGGAAAAAAAAGACACCAGCATTGTTGTGTGTCAATACTCATCCGAATGTGCCCATTTGATATTTTACTGACAGAACTGAAAATATGTTTGAATTTCAAACTTGTCGAGATGGCTAGGATGCAGGGATTATTTTCCCCTGAGGGCAGATAAACAAGACGGATGGGCTAAACTCCGAATCGCCTAATGATCAAAATGCAAGGTAAGCTGTCATAGAGAGGGCTCTTCTCATCCTTGCTGACAGCATGAATTCTCCTGAATTATTTCTAGTCTTTCTGATTAATGGGCTTAGTGACTAATTAGTTCATGAATCTTGCTCACAAACGGCACTTTGATAGCTGCCTAACGTTCGCTTTGAGAGAAAGACCTCACTGATGTCAGATGGAGATGTGCTTTCCAACAAAACCTGCCCCTGGACAATCCCACACCTGACAGTGGGTGCACAGATGCAGCTTGGCCCTTACGGTGAAGTTTCAGCTCCGGCTGGGACCTCAGATCCACGCTGCCCCACAGGGCAGGGGAAAGTGGGTCTGCACCCAGTCTTTCTCCCCAGGCTGGGAGCGGTCGCGTCACCGGCCTTGTTGTTGCTCCCGTGACTGCAGTGTAGAGCAAACATTCTTCTGTGCGGCAAAACGCCTTCCTTACATGCAGAATCCGCTGGGGCGGTAATGTCCTCTCTTGTGAAGGGCAAGATCAGTGCATTTTGGAAGAGACATAAGGTGCTCCTAGCACTATGGCATGCTAGGGGCAGCGCCGAGACATACGCTGCTGCTCTGTGAGCTATCGCTGCTTCTGCAGGGAATTAGACCAACCAGTGGTCACCAGCCAAGAAGGCAGGAAGAACCAGCAGGATGACCCCTAGCAGCACCACACTGCCCTCCGACAAGACAAAAGGGAACACACCAGGTCCAGACAAGTGTCTTCTTGTCAAACCACCCATTTGGTTGCACCAGCAGTAAGCTGGGTTCTTTGGCTAATACTTTGGAGAAAACCTCATTAAAAGGAGAATTATTCCATTACTCCCAGTTTCTGCTTTCTTCCCTGCCTGGGAGAACACTAGAATCTGCCCACTTTGTCGCTACATCAGGACAACGTCTTGTGCGTGTTTGTTCTACAATGATCCCAGCTACCAAATGTTGGGGTCGGGACCTGTATCTATGCAAAGGACACACAGGCTTTGGCTTTATAGCTCTTCTGAGACCACAGAAGCATACTGGCATTTCATCTTAACCTATCACAACATCTCTTTGCTGGGGAGGGATTCAGCTTGAAGACTTACCAAGGTACTCCAATATTAAGAACTTGCTCTACTACAACTAGGAAAATTGTCTTGTTTGAATTGTTTGACCTGATGAACGTGAAGAGAAAATTTAGATGACCATAGCCACTTTTTGAGCTCTTCCTCCATTCAGAGAACACTAGTAGCACTTGCTCGATGCCCCACAATGTACCCATTTTGAGTCGCGCCTCTGGCCCTGTGCTCTGTGTGTGCACAGCTAAGAAGCTCTTAGGATATTTCCTGTAGTATCAGCACCCACATGCCCAGAAGGACTTCTCCACCCCAAGTAAAATGCGGGTGTTGCTTGTGGACAGTGCCAAGAGTGATGCTGCAGACTCACCTCCAGCACTGTCACTTTGAGATCCAAGATGTATTTCCTCACAGGACTCCTAGGATTTGGTTCTGAAAACATGCCCCTGGATGCCATACCCTATGGAGTCACACATGAGCCGAACAGAGGGAAGGCAGCATAAAATTCTACACAATTAATTGACTTCCTCTGATTAACACTTATTATATTGAAATGGGTTACACTAAGCGGAAAGGCCAAGCCTTGTGCATTTTTTCACCTCTGTGGTCCAGTATCTACATACTTAATCTGTCTGTAACTGAGGCCCAGCAGTGGTCTCCCACATTTAACTAGTTGTAAAACACTGTTTTAACATTAAAACAGAGACTTCCCTTACCACTTGTCTCTCCCTCATGTAATATGAAAGCAGACTGAAACTTGGGAGAGGTGTGCATCCCATGGTGCTCCTTCTCCATGAGGTTCTCCATGTGAGGACCCGTCTGCTGGACACCACTGCAATAGTAGATCCTGACAAGAAAGACAGACCAGACAGTACAGACTGTCCTGAACTTTCACTTCATAGTCACACAGGTATCTGCAAATCTGCTAAGCATTGAGAGACTTTATCACCTTACCACAAGCTGAGTACTATCTATGCCAAGATTTGAACCACTGATCTCAGTGGTGTTTTGAAATGGGTGAGTGCAAAAAATCCTCCAGCTGACATACAACTCGATCCATCTCCCTCTTCTGCTGAAATGACAAAAACACAGGCCTAGCCTTGGCCACAAAGTCTACCACCTGCTACACAACTGGCAAAATCTAGCCCCCAAAACAGCCTATATGACTGTAATCTTCCATTTTCTTTACCCATCGGAAGAAAAAACTGTGCACGGACATTCAGTCCAGAATGGTCTAGAGCTCAAAAGTCAGTTCAGGAAAAAAAGAAAAGGAAGTAATAACAGCTGTGTAGCCTCCACCACAGCAGCCCTATCGGGTGTTGCTTTTGCTGGTTTTGTGGCTGTGTGACCACATGTCAGGTCTTGATACCAAATTTCATGCAAGTTAACTTCCTCTTTGTGGTCTGCAAGTCCTCCTGGCTCTTACCTGTGGCACCCAAAGACAGTGGAGAGGAAGCACTCTGACAGCCCG
This sequence comes from Dromas ardeola, assembly GCA_013398915.1. Classification (NCBI taxonomy): domain Eukaryota; kingdom Metazoa; phylum Chordata; class Aves; order Charadriiformes; family Dromadidae; genus Dromas; species Dromas ardeola. Next base: position 46,889 of record VYZM01015711.1, on the reverse strand, counting down.
GGGAGAAACCATCCACTCCAAGCAAACAACTAGGTATGTCCAGCTAATTTAAGAAAAGTCTTTGCGAAAAGGCCAGAGTCCTATTAGCTAGCCAACAACATGCCTGCACTTGCAAAAATGTCAAAGCAAAGCCCAAACCAAAGGTGCTTTCCAGCATTCAAATCCAGACAGAAAACTCTGCCAGCATGCTGAAGAGGAGTTTTGGTGTAAGAAACTCTTCTCCAGCTCAGAGAATTAGAGACTGGTAGAGATATGCATTATTCAGCTCAGTTCTGTTCTGATGACTTGTTCAGCTCAGCGGCTGTATTGCAGAAGGTAAACAGGTTTCTACCCATAATCTTGTTGTCTCTGAGCAGCAATCCATCTGTCTCTCATTTATAGTATCGTCTAGTGGTGTGTCTTCTTACCCAGGTGACACCCCCTTCAGATACTATTTTAATACCATTGAAGACAGACGAAACCCCAGATTTGCCTAAGCAAATTTAAAAGAGCTATTTAAAGATAAAGATGCAGCAAAGCTGAAGCTAATACAGTAAAGATTTCTCAGGAGGCTTCCTAAACGGAGAAATTACTGAGAAAGAAAATAATTCACCAGAAAGCTCTACCAAATAAAATGAAGTATAGCAGCTTCTAGTTAGGATACTATAGCAAGGGATATATGCATATAAAGATATCCTGGTATTGTAAATTTCATTCTTAAGAGGCTTCAGTCTACTAGTGAAAGATTTAAGTTTGACTCTAGTCTTTGATAAAAATATCTAACGCTCAATTTAGAAACTGCTCAGAAGCCTGAATCTTGTGCTGTTTTTTAGCACCCAGAGGACAGAAAAATCTGTATCTCATGAGATAAAGATGCTGGGAAACAGTTAATGGGGCAGTGGCTAGAAACTCAAAAGCCCAGTGCCATGATCTGGGAATCTATGTACCATGGATCAATTTTGAATACTGCAAACTCTGTTGTGAAAGCAGAGCTTATTTGCCCTCTCTTTAAACAGATAATTACCCATGCCATTCACACAGACCCCCTCGCACAAAGAAATTACTACTGTTGAGATGAACCAGTTTTTCAAGTCTAACAAACAGATCAGCTCCTGAGGGTGTATGGATTGTCTCATTTACTAACCAAGAGTCCCCTTAACAAAGAGGACCTACAGCTATAAAAACATGCTGGTTCTCACTGGCCATTTTAGATTAAGAGTGAAAAGGCAGAAGCAAAAACCGAATTCAGGAATGGGAGAAGACTCCAGACTCTGGAGGTAGGTACAAACAAGGATACTGAGGAAGAGGAAAGATCCTGGACTGATTAAAAAGGTCTGATCAAAGCCCAAAGAACACTCAGAGCAATGCCAAAAGTGAAGCAAGGTTAAGCACATGCAGATGTTTCACTGTTCAGTCTCAATCTGTACATGACCTCTTGGACTATCTGAAGCAGGGAGTAAGTGTGTCTAAAAGGCTGTGGGATGCCTACTTGTTACAAGCCTGAAAAGGTAATCAGTAAATCAAAACCACATGCAAAGGCAGAGCACTGGGAGAGAACATGGTTAAGTGACCTGGGTGTCTCCAGATGCCAGCCCTGGTCCAAAGACAGCTGGGGGTCCTGGTCCTATATCTGAGCAAGGAGGGGATTGATTGCCTGTATGAAGAAAGTAGAAGGAAAAAGACAGTGTCTACAGCCTAGTGAATGTGAGAAAAACTTCACAGAAGAATGCCTCGAGCTGGTTACATCAAAAGACAGCACAGTCATTTTGCAACTATCAGCTGGGACCACAGGAGGGCCACCAGGCTGAGGCACAACAGCCTGGAAGAGTGGGACACCCTACCCTCAGCAACTGGCCAGATCCTAGCAACCCAGCACACCCAGCACAAAATCTCCCCAGGAGGAGGTACACAGCACGTAGTGAAACCATGCTCCCCTGCCACGTAGTCTGCCACAAACACAGCATGCCTACCCTCCCCTATTTTCACCAGTATGACTTCTCACAGAGCAGAATCAAGGTTATAAGCAAAGTCTGGAGACTGAACCCTTGGTCTGCAGAGCCCCAGGTATCCAGCAGATTGCCTGGTGCTTCAAAATGTCATGTCTTGGGGGAGTCAACTATACCCCCAGGGACATTCCCTGTCTGTAAAACAGAAACACCTGCAGATCAAATGAGTAGATGGGCAAAAATCCTGCCTCAGCCTCCATATGGCAAGAACCTTTCTCTGACCTTGCCACTGCGGGCACATGCAAACAGAGCAGGGTTCAATATGGAAGTGTGTTTAAAACCCTACACCAAGAAGCTTGTGAATTTTTCTCTTTGAAAAGAAAGATAGATAACTGAACACAATGAGTACTAATCACATAACTTAATGTACTTCTGGAAGATAGCAGAGTGATAAAGGGCAGCACGCAAAAAACAGAGTAAGGCAAAACTCTCTGGTGTTTGTTCATCCTGTCCTTTATCTGTCTTGTCTCTGTTGAATGCAAGCTCTTAGATACAGAGGATGTCTAATAGTCTCCATCTGTACAGTACCTTGCACAATAGAGGGAAATTTCAATCAGAGCCTCTAGGCATTCAAGCAAGACAAGCAGTTCATACCAAGTGATAAATACATGAAATATCAATTATTATTATTATTTCCACAGAAATCTCATGGAGGGAGGCGGGGATACTTTGAACAGACCATATGCATTCAGTCACTGATGTTAACAACTCATCTACTGCAAACTTTCTTCACTTCAAAAACAGTAAAATCAATTGGAAAAAAACAGATAGATGGGTCATGTTACGGTGCACAGCTTGTGAGATAACACGCTAATACAGAAACTAGCCAAGACATTGAAAAAGACTACATCAACTTCTGTCAAACTTAAACCATCATAAAAATCACTCAATTTTCAGAAGACAGGTCCTCATCATTCTTTCAAAAAGTAAGTACCTTGAAAAGACTTCGAGTATTTTTAGACCAAGACCACTAGACTCTTCTGAAAGTTTTTCAGACCTTTCATTTTTAGTTCTAGTGCACCAGAAGTAAAGAGAAAACCTGAAGCATCATTCTATTAATACACAAGCTCAGGATTATTTTTACTTATAGACAACTATTTTTGGAAAGCTTCATACAATGGTCAGGACAGATAATTATTTGTAAGCATTTATCTGTAGTTTGTTCTAAGTATGTACCAAGGACAGACAGCTCTTACCATTTACCAACCAAAGAACTGTCTTGCCATCAGAGGACACAACCTCTGATGAAATACGGGTTGGGAATCATAGAGATGTGCATTTTATCTTTTGGGCAAAAGTAGGGAGGTAGAATTGGTGCACCATAGAAATGTTTTAGGGGAGAAGTATTCCAGAGTCTCCCACAAGTGAGACTCCACCCCTCAGAGTCATTACGGGAAGACCTTCCCAAAAGCTACACTCTTTATCAGCCATTTCTGAATCAAATCTGAGCCTGAAATCAGAAGACAATACTGCCTGACCAGTCCTATGAAGGAGGGCAAACTAAGTAAGTCTATAGCATTCAAGAGACAATAACAGTGAGACTTAACAGAGCAAGTTTTTCCAGACTTCAAGAATAGAAAGACTAGGAAAAAAAACTGCAACAAAATTCTTTCTTCAAACTATCTTAATCCAAAACACATTTGTGTCTTTTGAGGACTTCACACGACACTAATGCCGCTATAAGCCAAGCCAAACGTAGCAAGAGAAGCCAGAGTTGGATATCAAGGTCCACTCATCCAAAATGAATGAAAAAAAAACATGCCAAGTTTGTTCTGATCAGACACAAGTAACTGGAGTCTAAAACCGTACCACTCTGGCAGTTAGACATGAGAAAGGAAAACCTTGCACCTTAGATATTGGTTCCAGCCCAGACCAAACTGCAGCTGGTGAAGCAACCATACCATTTACTGACCATTTGGTGAAGTAGGTTGTAGGCCTCTGTCTCATTCATTTTGTCTCGCTCTGTCAGGAGGTCCAAGCCTTGGTGGTGCCAGCGCCAGGACCCTGCTGAACAGGCTGCTGGAAAGTGGCAGTAAGGGTGTGAGGGGAAGGCAGTGGCGGCATCCCTGCCTGCACCACATCTCCTCAACAAACCAGAAGACAGCTTAGGTCTCCAGCACTGCCCAGCTAGTGCCTCTCATCAGGAATAAAAATTGAGGAATTCTTTTTTCTTTTTTCAGCTTAGAAAGAATTATTGTTCCAAATTGTCATGATAAAAACCTCAGTGTCTTTTAATGTAGTTAGAAGAAGGCTTGTACAATTCAGCTGTGATCATATCCTCTTCCAGGTGCATATTACAGAAAAAAAAATACACAGGAGATTGCTGTACACACAGAAAGAGAGAAAGCAAAAAAAAAAAAATCATTTATATGTATAAAATACAGGACACATAATTTATATATAAATATTATTTACATATCTACAGCCTACTAAGCATCACTGTTTAAAAAACATTTAAAATATCTAAATGCAAATAGCCTAAACTGCAGAAAACCAAGGTTTTCCTCATGTCTAATTCTTAAATAAAGCATTTCAGAACATGATTGAGGTATAATATCTTCTCTCACAAAGGCTGTGTATTAAATTCCTCACTGGCAAAGGAATTTTTATGGAAGGTTAATGCTTCCTGTAACATTTATCCTGGATAGTGTGGCTTCTCAAATAATTTTGTGGGCTTTATTTCCTGCACTGTTATAAAGCTTTATCTTCACCATAATAGCTTTACAAATACCACATCTTCTGCCAATACAAAGGCAGAAGGTATTTCTCAGTCTCACCACACAGGTTAATTAAACACAAAACCCAAGTTAAAATAACATGTAGAGTGGACATAAAATCCAGAAAGCAAGGAGACACCGGGCTGAGGTTGTCATACCCAACGCCACATAACTGTACCCAGTCAAAACACTGCTCCCCGTTAACACCAGTTACATCTGAAGCAACCGCCTTTCAGCCTGGGACCTACCGTCCTCTCACGTGCCACAAAACAGGTATTTGGCTCACCTGCCGTGGGGAGTGGGACACTAGCACAAAAGAAACACTGGGGGCTGGGGGTCCCCAGCCACCGCAGGCTACTCCGGCCCAGGCTCACCAGGCACATACAAGGGGAAAGGGGACCCCTGCAAGTTCCTAGCCAGAAAACAGGTGCAAATGGCAAAATAACATCAATTGCACTAATTGGGGATTCGGTTGTTGTGTAAAATGAGTACAGCTGGCATGCTGAGGTGTCAGACAGGGCTGTAGCAGAATAGCAACTAAGAGTAGAGTGTAAAATATAGCAAGAAATGCACATGCAGCTTCATCACATACCCTCATGCTAGCTGCTCTTTGAAGTTAGGTGGATTTTTTTAAGCATGCTGCCATTATAGCAGACAGACCTAGCAACACTGGTTGGTCACTACCTGTGACATCTGACGAGACACAGACCCTGGGACACACTACTCCAAGAGACGGCTATCCCAGTACCTGCACGCCTCACCCGATGCCACAGAGCAATACTGCGGGACAGGCACACCTGCAGTCGGCAGTGATGAATGTGCCAAGACACAGACGCATTTTTTTGGTCATATGAACAGAAGAGATTTGCAGGAACCAGCTCCACATGTTTTTGGTAAAAAAAAAAAATATTAAAAAATCAAAAAAATCATGTAAAATAGCACTCATGCACACAGAAGTGTTTGTGTTTTAAAGCTGGCCCTCTTGATCCTTTCCACATACATTCAGCTCTAGCATCAGTAGAACGACTGTGTGAGTACCCACTCCTCCAAACTGGCCAGTCCATCAGGTCATCTTCATGTATGTCCCAGTGACAGTCCCATTAACAAGAGGCTCTATAGCTAGGACATCCTCCCTTCTCAAACCCATGTCAAGTCTAAACATATTGTGCCACCATCATGAAACGTCTCCAGAAGCAGGACAAGCGTCATGTTGTGGTAAGGGGCTATCGACAAGATAAGAGTAGTACCCACTCAGAGATCTGGAGATACGCCATCAGTGATGCCAGCATGGGACTGGAGAAGACTCGTCAGGTCTCATTTGTTTCAGGACCCTGATGGGACAGATGTCAACAAAGTGATGGCACTCAGGGGAAGCCACCAGGTTAGTGGAGCTGGACGCTGCCCTGCAAATTCAGGCTGTGGGGCGAGGGCTGGTTCAGCCTGGAGCAGAAATGGTTTTGAGGCATCAGACAGCACCACAGTGCCTACTGGGAAAGGACTGATGAGACAGGGACAGGCTCCTCCCAGCAGTGCCACATGGGAGGCTGAGAGACAGCTGCATCAGCAGTTTCGACTAGAGAGGTTCAGGCTGGAGATAAAGACACACTTTTTCCCCTAAGGATGGGCAGGCAGTGGAGCAGGTTGCCCAGGGAGGTTGTGCTGCCTCCATCGTTGGAGGTCTTCAAGACCCAGCTGGATAAAACTGTGAGCACCATGGTCTGATCTCACGGCTGAGCCTACTTTGAGCAGGAGTTTGGACTAGAGACATCCCTAGGTTCCTTCCAGCCTGAATTATCCTGTGATCTCACATTATAAGTGTCAATAAAAATATACACATATTGGGTATAGCTGTAGATGCATACACAAATATCTATATCAATCTGTACATGTGCAGTACTGCACTGTAGTAAAACACCATCTCCTCCAGCTATCACTAAGGAAGTCACTGTGCAGGTTTTGATTTTTATTTGCTTATTTTTGTAGACATTGCATCGGGTGTTTGTTTTGAAAGAGATTTGGTATAAAAATTTTCCTCCCTTCTTTCATCTCAGATGATACCTGTGCTCTGCTCTTACTATACAGAGTTTTCCTAGAGTTTGAGGGATTTACGAAGATAAGCTGAAGAAGTCAGCAGGCACACGAAGGTAAGTAACTGTCCTGTGTAAGTGACTGACTAGCAAGGCACACGTATGGGGTGCACTGGGCTCTTGTATATGCAGGATACACAGCTTTTATTATCCTTTCAGAAGCAAAAGCAAAATAAAATGCAAGTGAATTTTATATGTGAGGTCCGGTATCAGAGCAGAGCCTCGAATCACTAGGGAAGAAATTATATCTGCTAAAATTTCTTTCCAATTAATGCCTATTATCAGTAAAAGTAAAAATATTTTTTTTAAAAAAAAGCAAACCCAACAAAATCCAAATTGTTCCTCAGTTACGCTCACACTGTGCTACAGAAGTCTTGAATCAGGGCAGGATTAGTCCCACTCTGTCTAATAGCTATCATACAAGTCGAATCATTGCACCCTACATGCAATTGGATTTGATGACAAACTTCGCAGTCACTTGTCTTGCTTATTTTTCCTGCTGTGGAGGTTTCTGAATAGCTTCACTACAGTGCAGGTTAGAAGGTGACTCACTGGACCAATGGCCAAGAAAGGAAATATTGCTTCTCATCAGGTGTCATTCCTAAAATTCACCAATTTCAAGCAAGTTTTCCCTCATATTCTAAAGAATTAGACTTTTGTTGGAAGGGGATGAAGAACAAAACAAAAGGGTCTTCTCTATCATTTTGTAAAAATCACCACTGGCAGATTTCCACATTTGCTTTAATCCTGACTCTCTTTTAAAGCAAGATGTCATTCTGGGAAGAGCTTGGTTATGACCCAGTTTCAACAAACAGTGCAGCAACCTGGGCTGATCTAGGTTAAATGCCAAGAGGGTCACTGTTTTGAAAGTAAAATGACACAGTGCAACCATGAGTAATGCCACGTATAGTATCAGGGAAGCTGTACAAATGAGCTAACAGTAAGACAAACAGGTGCTGGGTAAGGGGTGTTGTGATCCATCTCCTTCAGCAGTACTGAAGACCTGAAGGTAAAGGAGGAGGGGGCACCTACCAGGGTTGCTACAAAGTCAGCTTTACTGCTACTGCCTTTATGACAACAATATAAAGTAACTCCCACAACACAGTGAAGATAAGCTCTTTAAAGAAAATATAAAAGCATTAGCTTGGCAATTCATCCGAACCTCATCATGCATCGTAGACATTTTTGAAGTTTAACAAAGAAAAGCACATCATTAAAGAATACTGCTCTATCACCATTCTTATGCAAATCCTTTCAGATAGTTGGGTGGAAAATTCCATCTAACACGCAGTGAGAAATAAATGTTGCAGGGTGGAAATTTCAGCTATACCGAGTGCATCTATCACTTGTATAATCCAAACTACTGTATGTGCCCTGACTACAGAATTAGTATTGATCCATTCACCATGTAAACATCAAGTACTTTCTATTATTACTTGAAATAGCATGCTATCACAATTTCTATTTCCTCCCTCTATCTTAAATAGAAGTATTGCACATTAGCTCTTCCCTTCATGTACTTTTTTGCACAGCTATCTAACTACAGTGTTCAAGGCTGTGCTGGGTTTCCTGCAGACATCTGCAGTATTACCATCAAAGTACTTTATTTTCAAGTCATCTCTGATGGAAGGCAATACAACTTTCATTTACACTGAAACCTGTTACTGTGGCTTCTCTTGGTAAAACACACAGAGTCCTTTGTTTTAGGATCTCTGTTGTGACTACCATTACGAATGACTACATCAAACAGCTTTCCCAAATGCTACTCACACACCTCTCATGAGTATCACTAAGATAAGGGTGGACTGCAAGAGCCTGATAGCTATGTCATCTGAGCACACACAAGTGGGAAAAAAAAAATCACGATTTCCATCTCATCTGTCTCAACAAAGAAGCTGATCTGGCTAAAACACAGCTCTGGCAAGTGCTGGGAGATACTTAGAAGCATAATATGTTTCACCTGTTAGAATCTTGCTTTGCCTCTGAGCATGGTGAAAAATGTAAAATGGAAAGATAAGGGCTGTCTCCAGAAAAATTCTTAAAATTTGAGACTTGAGAGTTGGTCATAAAATCTGGACACTTCAGCAAGACAGCAGTGCTGCCGTACAGCTGTGTGACACTGGATGCACATTAAGTGCTTCTCCAGTACTCCACAACACACGCATTTTGCATTCTGGGTGCCGGGTCACACCATCAGCAACATTTTGCTTATTATTCAGTGCAAAATGAAGTGTCTTCAGCCCATACAGCTGCTGCAGTCAGAGAAGAATTTGCTTCAAAGATAATTTATAGATTGCAATGGAGACTTCTTCCCAAAAGAACTAATGAACTTCGGTGTCCACATCTTACCGCAGTCCCAGTGGAAGATCAGCCCCCAGATCTCTTAATAGTTTGAAAATCCCCATCTGCAGCTTCCAAAAAATATTCACACCTCCCTCCCTCCATTTTGCATTGGTGTTCCCATGTATAAATAATGCATCCTTGTGAAACTTCAGTCACAGTTCAAGCTGCTGCAAAAATAGAAATGCAGTGACACCCAATCCAGACAAAGCCTATAAGAACTATAGTCCTCCCAGGTAGCTGCAAAGAAAGCACGTTCTGTAGGCCAACAAGGAGGGATTACAGTTGAAAACATTGCATTGATAATGCCCTGCTGCCTCCTTTCTGGAGCCATTGATTCAAGTCCCTGTCTGAGCTCAAACACTGTGCATCAGATGGCTGAGATCATGTCTCCATGGCAGCCAGACCCCAAGCCATTTAAAGCTTTAAATGTCAAAAGAGACTTCATGGATTGCATCAGGGAGTCCTGCAGCCTCCAGGGAGAAGTGCCAAACATTGCCCAGAGTAAACCCCAATGCCTCCATTTACCTCTCTAAAATGAGAGTGGTGATAAAGACCTCATGTAGTACTTCCAAAAAGGTCCACTGATGAAAATGAGACCGGGAAGGAAAAGTGGCATATTCAACAGCCAGTGGTCTCCTCTTCTTGATGGAGGCAAGAAATGCCATGGTCTGCTGCCACAGTCAAAAGCATCGGGTAACTCTTCATCTGTGCCTGTCCCTGGTCACAAAGAGCAACCAAAAGCAAAAAGCAGGAGCCATGACCATGTAAGCACTCTGCACTGGGCAACCTTCTACTCCATGTAGACAAAAGAAGCAGATCCCAGTTGCTCAGGCCTGCTTTTTAGACAAGCGCCCACAGCAGAAGCACTTGTCCTTCTCTGCTCTCTGCCTACCACCCATGATGGCAGCACGACCCCACAAAGTGTCCACGTGAGATGTGCTTCCTATCTACCACACAGCTGTGCTGTGGACAATCAAAGATATGCTCACTCTCTTGTCTCCCTAAATTCAGAAAGACCAGAAGGCATAATAATCTAATAGGCACACGGACTGCAAAGCCCGTCATCCCCCCATCTTCTCCATACACTGAGGATGGTAGGACCCTTTCTTTCCAGGAGAATGAGTGCATCTTCCAGATCTCCCCCTCAGAAGCCAGCACAATAACACCTCCAGCCTCAGAGGTCACGCCAGTGCTTCTCACCGCGTTTCAGACGCAGGCTACCTGATGCCGGCAGCACCCCAGTATGTCAGCTGCAATCAAAATTCCAGTGGCTCCGAGCCCAGAAAACATCTGGGCAATCTCAAGCCATTTAACAGTGACGGCAGGCAGTAAAGAGCAGACAGGACCAAGGAGGTGCCCACGCACCTCCCATTACGAGCTCTTTTCCCTCAGCGGACCTGCAGCCCCTCCCTAAGAGACCCACGCAGAAAACAAAGGAGCCAGATGGTAAATGAGCATGGTTTAGACATCATTCTTTTCGACATTACTGGAGTGGTAATGATTTATGCCAGCTGATAATCTGACCACCGGGTGTTGGGGTGCTCGGGGGAACGATTCTCCCCCTCCCCAAAAGAAAGCAATACAAAAGCCCTGCTTCTGGGAAAAGTATGTAAACTTCAGAGCCAGGTATTGTTTTTATTGTTTATAAAACATCATATAGGTCAATGGTCCTAAGCAACTGCTGACAGCCATCTTCTGAGTGCAATTCTTTTGATATGAGCCATGCAAGAGAAAAGCCTCTCTCCTCAGAAAACCAAATAAACCAGGTGCCTGGATGCACCAGGGATTATCAGAGAAAAACCCCAACAGGAAGACAGGAGACTGCCTCCAACTTCTCTCTGATACAGCAAAGTTCAGGACTTGACAGGAGCATCTCTCCTTCAGCTCCTGGTTTCTCAAGTGTGTCCCAAAACCAACAAAATCAAGATGTCCTCCAGCAGTTTCTCCAGGCCCTGCCTGAGCTCTCCTGTTGGGAATTTTGGATGTAAGCATAATGCTGGTATTCTGTGCCTTGTCATCCAGACTTAGCTGCAGGGCTGCTACAGTAATCAGCGACCAAATTCACAGGGAAGAAGGTGCTGACAGACCCTGAAAACAAAACTGGTAACCCAGGGGAGATGGGCAGCTAAACCACTCTAAAAAGGTGAGGGTGGGATTGTCAGGTACATTGAAATTCATTGGTAGTGGAGAAGTAACTCCCTTCAGACTTCCTGAAAATCCCAGCCTTTGGGAAAACGATCAATGTGCTACGAGAGCATCATGGAAGGAGGTGGAAATGAAGAGAGAAGAAACAGAAGATACGCAAGGGAGATGCAGGGGGTAAACGCATCATGAACTCATAGTAGATATGAATGGAGCTGCGCTTCACTGCCATTGGAAAAATGGGCAGCAAGGATATACTGCTGCATGTTAGTATACCATTACCATTTTGGTCACTCACTCATCTTTCTCACATCTTCCAAGCTTGTCTAATCTATACCCCAAGATGTTCCTAAGTATCGCCTCTGTGTACTCTGCCCGATCCACTCTTCACCAGACCATCAGCTTTCTTTAGTTTCCCAGCTACACTTCAGATACCATGAATCTCAGTAGCAGAGACCTCTGGACCATCCCTTGCAATCAGGTTTGTCTGTTTGTTTATTTAAAGCTGTGTTATAAAACATGCTGAAGTGTTCTTTTTTTAATTTAGCAATGTAAAGAAAAGGAAACTGCTATCAGAAATGATTTAATAAGTCTTTCTGTTAATCTCACACAACCGCTAATTATAAGGTCATAAAACCATTCTCCTCCAACTTAGGCTAAAATAGTCAAGTCTTACGCATAACCAGGTACCTAAGAAGCAATTAATGCTTTATCACTCACTTGTAGATCATCACCATCAATATCTGCTGCTTGAATCTAGGATGCTCCTGAAAAAGGTTGGCAGAGGAGTACTTGTGCCACACTACTTTTCTTAACATTATGGCTAGAGTCACTAAAGTGTAAAAGGCAAAGACTCAGTGCTCTCTGGGGCATTTACGAATGTTGTCTATGGCACTAATTGTAATTTTTTTGAAAAAAGGAAATAATAGTGGAAGCAGAGATTGGAGGCCAGACCAATACTGTTCACCGTTACAGCCACATCCTCCAGCGATCAATGCAGCCTACTTCCTGCACTCTTTGCCCCTCAAGAGTAGCAGGGAGTAACTCATGCATCAGATGAGCCATTCTGAAGCCCAACACCTCAGAAACCTGGGGTTTGGGTTGTCCCGCTCTCTCTCCTCTATTTTACATGCTATTGTTCAATTAAAATGTGTGTGACCCCAGGGAGTGACTTCCATCAGCACATCTATCCACATGCAAGGCTGGTACATAACCTAGTTCTCATGGCTGAAGGGCCTTTTGCATTCCCTACACAGGTCTCCAAGATGAGTGTGCTGACCATTACTTTGCTGAATAAAAGGCTCCGAACTGCGGCACAGCAGCTTCCCTCTTCTGCTGCTGTGCTGACTTCAAAAGCGTGCTTTCTGTTTGCTCACTTCAGAATAACCACAAGCACTTCTTCCTGGGAGAGGATTTTGGAAGTGCCTGTCTAAAGCCCCCAGTCCATCACCAGCACTCCAGAGAGGAGCAGAGATTGCAACAAACTCCTGTGTGCGCAAGCTTCCAGCTGGCTGCCTTTTGGGTGTTCCTCTTTCGGCACGCAGCTTCCTTAGGGTGCCCATGCCTTGTCACACACTGGAGCCGAGAGGTCTAGCTGTGGGACCTGAAACACAGCAGTCAAACACCCTGAAGCTCAAAATTTTGCCTCAAAATTTAAAGCAGCCCTTGTGTTCTCTGTTGGTTCCCACCCTGACGCAAATCCCTGCTCAGAGCAAATCCTGCTTCATCTGGTGCTCAGGTGCAGAGCACAGGGTGCTGATAGGAAACAGTCACTTCTCTCTTTGGCCCTGCGCTTCTCTTCAGCTTTAATTATGTTGGCACCCTCAGCTGTGCTCACCCCTCCTTCTTCTGCCAACTTCATGTACAGATCTCTGCATCTGAGCTCTGCAGATGTGAACTCCAGCTGCACAGCCATCCCACTGGCAAAATGTAGTTCAGTCCCACCAATCACCCAGCCCTTCTTGATCACTACTGCAATGTCAATTAGAGTGAATTTTCTGTGGGGGTAGTTTCTGTCATGCAGACGCATCATGGATGTGTGTCTACACAAAGGCTTTCCCCAGGGAAACCTCCATGAGATTATTCAGGATAGAATGACTACTAGCCTGCATCTGCTCTAAAAATCAAGAGCAAGTGATGAGGCAACGAGCTACGTAGCTCCTTTCCCTACGGCAGGACTAGGACATGCGCATAGGTCAATTAATTCACCACAAGGCGCAGACAATCTGTAAAACAGTAATTAATAGCGCAAGCTCTGGAGTCTTAACAACAGACTGCAGTAGAGAACTGAGGTCCAAATCCTCAAAGGTATTCAGATGTCCAAGTTCCTTTGGTTTCAGCACCATTAACTGTCTGGGCTTGACCTACAAAACTTCACCGCCAAAAGCAAGGCCACACTCACTGATAACACAATTTTCTTCATTGAGTTCATGAAGACTTCAGAATCAACTTGCATGGAAGCATGGTAGTAGGTGGTCTTTAACAACCCTGGAACAAGCTACAAGGGCAGGCTAATAGAGAACAATCTTTTTTTTTTTTTGTATAGCAGAAACACAGGTTTTTTTCATTGCTGCCTGTGCTACTGTTTAAATGAATCCCACAAAGACAGTTAGTTGGATCCTATGAAACAAGAAGGCTACACTTGGCACCTGCTGCGTTACAGATTGTGCCTGTGAAATTGAATTTACAAGGACAAGACCAGAGAGAATGGCAAAAAACAAGGAGCTGTTGAAATGAAGTATTTCCATATATTATATTAATAATTTGTCATTAAGAATAAGCAAAGACTGCCATGCACTTAGCAGTGAACATCTCCTTCAATAAGTCTTCTGCGTGGGACCTAAGCTATTTACAACATCAGCTTTTTGGGAGAATGACTCCCTCTATTATACATTGCTAATGCACAAGAAACCAAACCCCTCTGACTTGCAAGTACTACTGTTGTGTACATTATTTATTAGACAATGGCCATGGAAAAGGTTACATTGTGGGTGACAGGTGGCATTACCAACGTAACTTCACTCTGCAGAACTGAAACCGAGGCACATTGCTGATTCATAGATTTAAAAACACCACATCCCTACACAGAAGAAGTATAAAGACTGCCAGACAGCTGCCTGATGTTTGGGCTTGCCTGTTGAGAGCGGAGAAGAAATCTCAGTAGGTCAAAGCTAACCACTGACTTGAACATTTGTTAGTTGGGGGAAGAACTTTGCGTAACACAGCAGAAACCTCCAGGACATGTAGAGCATGTGTCTAACATACGGAGTTGTGTTTGTGCGAGTAACTTTTTCCCAATTTGTAAGCTTGCTCGTGTAGACCGGTGAGTGAGCAGGCAACCATGTCGGGGGGCACCAACACCGTCCGAAGAAGGATTAAAAAAAGCGCAGGACTAAAATACGTAGCAGCTCGTAATACTGTACACAGCAGCGTCAAACTCATTGGAAAACCACCGGTGTCCGGAGCGTGAGCCTCAACCAACCTGTGGAGCCGGGGGACCGACTGCTGATGGGGCACCTCTGCACGGCGGGGGCCACCCCCGCAGCG
>VYZM01015711.1:347-15296 GCA_013398915.1 Dromas ardeola | reverse complement strand
AAATATCAAAAACATTTACTTTAGTAAATGAAGAAAATCTAGACCAGTGCAGTGTGAATTACAACAGTAATTCAGTGTTTTTTCTAGTTAAAGGCATTAGTTCAGTACATTTTCATGGTTTTACAGTGCAATGTGATTAAGCCTTACTCAGATGATGACTTTCTTACTTGGGACATACTACTGTGAACACTTGGCAGTGCAAGTCCATGCTATCCTAATGAAACATAAGAATTAAGGGGAAAAAAAAAAAGAAAAAAAGAGGTGGAACAAGTGATACATCAGAAAAAATAACAAAGCTGATTGTCACATTTTGAAACTATCTTTTTAGCATGTAAGCATTTAAAGTTATTCATCAATACAAAATTCAGTAAACTTATACCCACTATAAAAATTTGTAGTTTTTAACTTACAAATCCAACATGTGCATATAGACATCTGAACAGTAGCTTATAAGACACACTCTGAAGGCAAACAACACAGCAGTATACAGCCTTACTCTCTCCTCATATGCATTTCTTTAAACAAATTTCTCAGCCAGAGTAATCTGAAATGCAAACATCTTAAAAGGTTATGACCATTAAGGATTTTAAGCCACTTATTCTGTTTTCTTTGCCTGTCTTTTCTTAACACTATCACGGTGCTGTTCAGAAGAAGACCGGTCACAGACTGAAGAGCCATTGGAAGATGTGGCACCTTCACCCTTCACTTTGGATGGTGTCTTCTGCAAGCCAAAGAACATATGGCCTAATGCAGCCTCAATGGGAGCAAATGGAGAAGCTGCAGATCTTGTCAACATCATTGTTACCTATGGAGAACAAGGATCAAGTTACAATAAAAGTTTTAATGACTTCACAACTACTGAAAACAAAGTTCAAAGCTGAATCGACGTATGGCATTTCTAACCTTCTACACAAGCATAACGCCATGCCACCAAGAACAGAAATATGTTCATTTCAGCTTGAATTATCAAAGAATGTTTTTCTTTCTGACCTACACCCTTTACACTGCTATACACAAACAGTGAGCACAAAAAACTTTAAGTTTACTAAAATCATCCTAAGAGTAAACCGTATTTAGTGTCATACAACTAAGGTGACGAGCAACACTTATGTTTAAGTTTTGTACCTTGTTCAAACTGAAAAACTGTAAACAGAGCAGCTACTTCCACTTAAATTGAAAGAATGCCATGTGTAAGCACCTAAATATATATGCACAGACAGACCTTAATCAGAATTCCAGACAGCTATGCTAATTCAATAAAGCTGAGGTTGGCAACACAGATTTAGGTGGAAATTCCTCAGAATACATTACTTGGAATCAGGCTAGAAAAAGCTGGTTTGTAGATCCAGGTAATGGACAAGTTTATAGTGCAACAATTTCTACAGTTTTCAGAAACATGAAAGGTTTCTAAAACAAGACACTACTACAGGACTATGCCAGACCCACAACTGTTCCTTCATTAATTAAGTGGACATTCAAGCTTCGATTGTCAGGATGATCATGTTTCAGAACTTACTCACTTCAGTGCAGCCTGAGAGCCAGCTTCTGAAAACAGCTGTAATTTCTCACTTCCAGAATAACATCCTTTCCTTCTATTCCCAGCATCCCAGTTCAACAATGTCTCTATTGGTTTAGGTGGAGAACTGTGAGCATCAGCTTTAAGTCTTGGCTTCCTAAAGCAACTTCTCTAGAATTAAACTTGTCAGCTACTTCACAGAAAGGTGACTGGCAACCACCACTTTAAGAGCTTCAGAGCCGCTGTTCAACAGACTAGAGAATGTCTTAAAATTGCCAGACTTCTGCTAACACAGAGACTACACTTTCTTATTAGCTAATAATCCTGAAGACAGGCATCATCCTGGAAATGAACAAGACTGGAGGGATTAGAGGATTCAACAGAGAAGTATCTATTTTATTATAAAAGTAGTTACAGCTACTTCAAAATGGTTTTGACACACCTCCTCTTCCCACCTGAACATTCATGTCGCCAACACTTTAAGCTAGATGAGAACCTAGCTGGCTTGTTTTGCACACCCACAGATGACTGCACAGGTATAAGGAAGGCATTAAGTAGCTAGCAAAAGGCAGAGAACAGGAGAGTTTCTTTCTACAAACATAAGCTTTGTCTAAGATTTTCGACATACAAGCCTGGCATATCAGCTACTGGGTGCCAAAAATTCCTCATTTTTATTTTTTCTTTCCATATATTGAACAGTATCAGTAACAGAATAGGTCTTCTGTTCTGCTCACGTATAGAAGACTAAACACAGGTTTAAGACTTCAATTAGAGCTGGCCTTCCTATCCAGAAGCATGCATTCAAACTTGTTGTAGGATATTTGAGGGCATATTTTTTGCTCTGAAATAATGAAATAAAATATTTTGTTATTCAGTTGTTTGCAACACCTTCACATTCTTACCTTGGAGACCACAAGAAAGATGGTGTATAAAAACACAAGGTTGTGTCTTGCTATTGGCAAGTATTGGCTGTGTTGCAGGGTGAAAAGAACTGCTCCTATCAAAGTTACCTTCACAGGGCTGGAAATCAAACAAACATGTTAACTTCTCTTCACTACTCCATAGTGAAAGCTGCCACGGCCTGCAAAGCGATAAGTGTTCTTAGCATGCAAAAAAATTATTTCTGAATAGAACTAAGGAAAACTTGTGGTAACAGTTACAACATCCAAAATCTAGCTATTATTATTATAGTAATAATTATATTATAATAACTATGTTGTTATTAAGATTTTAACTTTATATAGTATTACTATATTTTCTGTCCATAGTATGGGTAAGTATCCAGTTCAGCACTACTTTACACACACACCAAACTACTTTACGCACCCAGCAAACCCATGCGTGACAAATCCTCCTCAAATCAACACCTCTATTCAGACTCTATACACCAGCTTGCTTCCCTTCTTCCTCTCCCAATATATCTTACTGAAGAGTTTAATCACAAAGCTTGCACTGCGCAGAATGGACTTAAGAGTAGGTTCCTCTCCTATCCGCCAGGTGGCAGTTACTCCAAGGGGTTGCTTAAGATGTTGAAGAACTTAGTCCAAGTCTCAGTCCACTGTGACACTCCACCAGTTTACACTTGATTTGAGCCAGACCTGTATGACCAGGTTTTTCCAACATAGCTGTGTTGACTTGAGGCATGCAAAGACTTACATCTTCTAGCTATCTTCATTGTGGTGGTAAATCCCTCACTAGGTATGCAGTCAGAAAACAAGAGAACTTTGGTCAGTTATCTCAAGTCATCTGAGGAGACAGCACTAATATACTGGCAGAAAAATTCTGCGCCTTTTTTAATCTGCATCTGACATACAGATGACGTTCCTGTTATCACAGAGCATCTAGCGTAAACAAATTGTCTTTTCAGTTACTCAGAGACTTACTGCATCGACTTCCTGCTTAGGAAAGCTCTGTGTGTACAGGCATCTCATCCATTTGCAGAATGTTTTATCTGTTTAACTTTGTAACCTACTTCATATTCTTAAATTTTATATATTAAACAGAATTTTAAAAATACTTTTGAGTTACTTTGAGCCACATCCACTGTGGAAAAGAATATATGCAAGCGCTGCCACAGTCAGTAAGCACTGCTCTAGTATTGCACCTCTAAGTACAGTGTTATTTGGGTTCACCGTACTATTATTGACAGTGACATCTTCCTTCTGGAAGTTTGCTTTCAAGACTGCAGCCACTTGGGCACTGACTGAGGGAAAGAAATTCTAAGTACCTGGAATTTCGGAAAAAGCCAACGACTAACGTAAGCCATAAAAAGTTGAAATATTTCCAAAGGGAAGGCTACAAATTTCTCTTCTGTTATTCTCTGTTGCTAAGAGTGGCTGCAGAAAAGCAAGGTAACTTTAAAAATAAATAAATATTATTTCTAAAGACTTGAGAGTAAAATGGGAAAGACCAAACGAATTTTAGGAAATTACCACAGCAAGCTTATCTTGACTTACAACAGTAGCTTATGACTTTCTAGTCTGTCTCAATTCTCCTTTTACTGTACAGACTAAACTGGGAGCCATGTAGTATTCCCATTCTCTGCTTCTGCAAGAGAAGTAACATTTCTTATCTTGCAGTACATTTTTTGCTATATTGAATAAGTGATTTGCACCTTCTCAAATAATTGATATCTATAGAGGAAAACAGTACTGGCAGAGAAAGAAAGAGGGACAACGCTCAAAGGAAGCCATCTTAGTGATGCTCAGAACACGCAACAGAATGCGGACTTCACTTGTATACTTGTGGTACCACTGTCCTTTCATTTTGGATAGGAGACCATGTCCCTGTAAAACAAATTGACTAAATACTGCTTTCCAGGAACTTCCTACTGACTCAATACTGCATTCCGCGAAATAATTTTTCATTACTTGTCTTCCCATTTGGTGGTCTTGTGCTGTGAACCTAAAATGATTAAAACCAATCTTCCACAAGATACACGCCAAAGCATTGATTACCAACATTATTTTTTCTAAAATCTGAACCACTAACAGTGAGTGTCAACACAAGGAGTTAGCAAAACAACAGTTAATATGTTGCAGTCTTTTTTTAAAAAAAAGACTTACTAGGACATCTTCAGTAGCTCATTGGTTTCAGGTTTCCACACTCCTCTCACCAGCTGCTCAAAGTTGGAAATTAGGCCACCACCAGCTCCTGAAATGGCAGAGATTTATAATAAGCCCCCACTGACTGCTACCACCACTGCACAACCTATTATTGCTCCCAGCAAAACTCGTTACACCGGGTGCCAAATGTGGCACCCAAAGCTCAGACTTAAAGCGATTAATCCAATCTTTTATCTGTGCATGGCTTGAGCAACTGGCATGAAACCTCAGCGGTTTAGTTACTTAGCAAGAACCTCAGGTTCACCTTTACGTGATAGCATCTGAACTGATTTCACTCATCAGCACAAACAAATGCCTGAATTGCCAAAGTGAATCTCCAGAGAGGCTTATATCATTCCTTCCTTCATGTTGTCATGTAAGTACAGTGTATCTCTAAAGTACAAGGAGCCTCTGTGAGAAAAGGTGGATATGTATTTTTGCATTAAAAAAAGGCAAGACACTGTTAGACACTCTGGCCAATGAGATTAATTGGTATCATAACCAGGGAAAAGAATACATTAGACCATCACATTAACATGTGTTGCTTCCCAAGGGAGAACGGAATCAAGCGACGGAAACAAGAGCTGCACTAATACTTTCTGAAGTGGTTCTAAATTTGTGACTACAGATACAGTTGCTAGGAAGGTAGCTTCCAGAGTCATGCTCCAAAGAGCAGGCAGGCAAGAAGGTTCATTCCTGTGCTTAAAATAAGCTAATGGTTGCAACCCAAAAAGCTAACAAAACAAGTTCTCTTCAGCCACATGCAAGGAAAATAGCTCTGAGGAAATATGCTGTTGGGAAGTTTAGTAATAGCACTGAAGCTACACAGGATATCTATTTCTTTATTGCCATTAACTGCCCATCCTACAAGTACTCTCAAGACCTTCTGAAGGGGGTAAGATGAACTTCCCTCAAAGTCACTCAATGTCACCTTTAATCCAAATAGAAAAACTGCTGCACAGGCTTTTCCCTTGAGGGGATAACAGACTGTATTAGGACTATCATATCCAGCACAGCAAGGAATGGTACTACAGTTATGCTGAAGGGCTAGTCATTTAAATACCACTCTGAAACATCACAATCCATCAGAACAAGATGTTATGCCTGTTACCTCTGGCCCAGCCCACAGCTACCATGACAAGCCAGGCATCTTTGAAGTGACTGTCTGCATGTGCAACGCCAGCCGTTATCTTCCAAGTCCGAGTCACTTCTTTCATTCCTGCGACCAGAAGCCGAAGAGGCAGAAAGGCAAAGCACCGGTAGAATATGTCTTGTGGGCAGTAAAACACAAGATACCTGAAAATCATAAGAAGATCCATTAGCACCATTCAAAAGTTTTTACTAAGGAATTCACTTTCTAATAATCTTTAGAGATATTTTTGGTATATGGCTAGCAACACATGATGCGCTATGGATAACTCACTGTCTTGTATGGTAGATATATTGGAACAAATCTGAAATGCTTTCGGGTGTGCTTGAGCTCCTGCACCTAAATCGTCAAACTTTATCTGAAATTGTTCTTACTGCCTCATTGTCCCAGGGAAGAATCCACTGAAGTACATGAAAGACAGCTTTAAATTTTACCAACTGTTCTGCAGCTTACACATCGTGGGTTTATAATTCAAATTATTAAGTTAGTGTCTGACTGATTTTCTGTGGTTTGGGGTTTTGTGGGTTATTTTTTGATTGGTTGGAGGTTTTTCGGGTTTTTTTGGTTTTTTTTTTAATAGCATTACAACAGGGTGCTAAATTACATGCTGACACCATGCTTTCATACTGATAGGTACATGGAATTACGTAACTTCAGCAAGAATGCCTTCACTAGTTAGTGTCATGCCAGATGAAATGCGCAGCTATTTTCAAACACATTTCACATCTTCGTAACCACCAATTCTAGCTTTTCCAGCTTGCCAATTACAGGCACACTTCTTTTTTCAAAGTGTTGAAAGCACAGTACTCAAAATTTAATATCTTTTATCAAGTTGTTTTTAAGAGAAAGAAAAGATGGCTAACAATTAAATCCTATACTGACATTAGATTTAAAAAAAATCAGATTATGTGGTGTTGTATGTCTTCAATCATAAACAAAATTCAGTTCTTACAGAGAAACTCAAGGTCTCAAAAAAATAATAATCAAGATTAAGTATCTAGATTATTTCAGCACAGCAATAAGAGAGTAACGATTAAGTAAAAACCAGAGAGAAAGCCTTTAAAACATGAGAAGGGTATTTTTTCATTTTCTTTAAAAAAAATAAAAAAATACTTGCCAGCTGCAAGGCAGAGACCTCTCGTATCTAGTTTACTTCATTAGAACTACTAGCAGTCAACACAACTAGGAATAGTCATGCTTCATGGTTAGAGATTAGAAATCAGGACAGCACTCACTGGGGGTTTTTTTGGTTTCATCATGGGTCCCTGTCCCCCCTGCATCCCCTGAAAAAAAAGCCTACCCTTTAGAGCAGAATGTCAGGAAGCTTCCTCCACAAAAAGGCAAAGTTTAGCTCAAGTCCTGCCCTACTTATACATTTGCTTTTGCTGCAATGGATATAGTACCTTGCCACTGTAAACTTTCAAAGCTTCTTCTCTTCAAGACCTCCCAGAATGGAGCATGCAATAACCTATTTCTCACATACAAGGAAGTTACTGGAATTTACATTAATAGCTAAGTACTGGTCCACTGTTCAGTTTTAGCCCTACTTATATTCCTTCCATTTTCTCCTGTTGCAAATTTCATTGTCTTTGTATGCAACCAAGCTTCAGTTGATATGAATTCAAAGATGTATACAAGGCATGTATTTCAATGGCTACTGCAAATAGCCATTTAAGCCATGTACTCAGACAGCGCTACGCAGAATTAATTTACAATTGCAGAATGTGGGTTTAGGACACCGAGGAACTGGATTGGACCTTGCATTGCGACCTATCGCGGCATTTTTGCCTGTAATTCCTGCTAGCAGCACTTGCTAACAGTAGATGTCGCTGCCCTACAGACTATTTACAAACATTTCTCAAGCACAGCACGACCCCTTTTGTTTTCCAGTTTTATGCATGGCTTGGGGAATTTCGTTTCACGTGATTTGAGACCGAGGACCGAGAATTAAAGTCATTGTACTCATGAAGAGAGAACTCTGTAAAACTAGAAGCTTAAAAGGTTTCATAACATTCACAGTTTCTCATTAAAGCTTCATTTTATTTGTGCACAGCAAATCCCATTTGACCACGTTAAGTTCAACAGAAAGCATGTTCTGTTTACATGTACTCTTAAGTCCTGTAATTTGTTAAAATAAGCAGTCGTGTTGCCCGCATCAGACTAATATGAACCATAAGCAGACTCTATAAGCTTTGTTAGTACTGCACTATTTATCACACATTATTCATTTCGCTGATTTGCCTAAATGAAATATTTCTGCATCTTCCATTGCAACATGAAGACCACAAGACTAATATATAGGTACACACAGATAGATACTTATTTGCATTTTAATGAATTTGCAATTATAAAACCTAATGGGCTACAAGGAACAGATGCTGAAAGATTTCACGCAGATAACACTCTTCTAAGAGAGGATTTGAGATTTTTAAATTCAAAAACCCACTGCTCCTCAGCAGTTTTGTAGAGTTTGAGGGTGTCTTCAAAGATCACTTTCTGTAACAAATGAATGCTACTGGAAGGCCACATTTATATGAAAATAACTCCAGTGCTTTTTTTTGAATTCCAAAACGGGCCAAATTGCTGCCTTGTTCACATACCCGACATCCCATTCAGCTCTCTACTGTCTTTCACTACAACACCCATCCATTTGGGAAAGCGCAAAATAGAAAAAAAAAATATGTCAGGAAGCAAAAACTAGAGGACACAAAAGAAGATCCGTGTCCTAGATCCCCAATTACAGAAAGGTTAAAATCTCTTACATCAGTCAGGTTCTGTTCTTCAAGAGCACTGCTGAAAAACTAGACTACTTTTATGACTTCCATATATCCAGAAAAGCAGTAACTGAAGTCCACTTTATCCCAAAATACTGTTTTCAGCTGCTTGACCAGGAACAGGCTAGTCTAGTGACTGAGCATTTCATTATATAACAACAGTTGCTCTGATAAGCATTTTATTCCTATAGAAAAGGATCGTAACAACTATTTTGCTGCAGTGACTTTCTGGATGAAGAGACAGCATCCAAATCCATAACATTTTTAAATTAAGCTTCTGATTTACACGGAAGCTTGATGGTATAATCTCAGTTTACAAAAAAGTATAGCCTCCTCAGAACCAATACTATTCACCTAAGTCAGTTGTGGCTGCTTACCAGACTGAAGATGCCAGTAGAATATTTGTACCCTTTGCCAGAAATGCTATGGGAGGTTCTGCAAGCATCAACGAAGACAAAACTGAACCACCAAAGCAATAAAGCATAGCACTAAACCAGCAGGCAATTGGACTTCGGACTGACACTTCCACAGCTCCTGAAACAAATGGAAAAGATGCATAAATAGAAATAAACATTTGAGAATCATATCATGTTTTATAAGTCACTAATTTTCAAGTCATGCAGTCCCACATTATTCCTGTAGGTAATGAAAAATCCTGCAGAAATTTGTAGGCTTTCACAGGAAAAGTCTTCAGAAATCC
This sequence comes from Dromas ardeola, assembly GCA_013398915.1. Lineage (NCBI taxonomy): Eukaryota > Metazoa > Chordata > Aves > Charadriiformes > Dromadidae > Dromas > Dromas ardeola. The sequence goes on along the minus strand of VYZM01015711.1, from coordinate 6,052 downwards.
AAACTGCAGGGTACCCTGAATGAAGCATATGCTATCTAAATAAAAGTGAAAGACTGACATTGTGTTCTCTGAACATCTTTTGTGGGTTGGTTTAGTGTAACGAAAAAGCTTTCAGAGCATGGCTGAGAGGTGGCATTGTTAATAATCTGGCATTGATATACAGTTGCTTTCAAATTTGTATTAAAAATACACAAGTAGCTTTGTTGACCTAGACAGGAATGGTACTGGTAACTTTTGGTGGGTTATTCTACAAATTCCATTTCTGCTTTTGAGTATTCATGAATTAAAGGTCACTCTTTTTCTTTTTCCTCATAACACCCTGCTAACTGTGTTTGCTGACCAAAATGAAAGCAGTATCCAGAAAAATTATTAGTTTCACCTGCAATCCTGAATAGAGAAAAAAGGTTACCTGAAGCCAAAATAACAAATGTAAGTTTCCCTTCTTATTAAAAAGTTCACAGTTTGATTTGTTATCTTCAAAATGAATTATCCCTTTTAAATTGCAATTGAACTATGCCAAAAGCCTGTTCAATATCAAAAGATTATGCTGGAGGTAATGGGAAGCCATAACCAGTTTCAGGGGAAAACGACATTTTATCAAAGCCAGAAATATCCTCAAGTGGTTGTTTTGACTGTTTCCTTCCACTTCAAAAGTCCAATGTTGACAAAGTTTCCCCTTTACACAGGTGCAGAACTCTGTTCGCCTGAACTAGTTTAATTTTCCATAGTCCGAAGGCTGAAGTTCACAAAAGCAAAGATGAAATATAGTGTCTACCACAAAATGAAATTTGGCATATTCACAATTTAGAGGAGAAGCTTTTGGTGTTTCAGATCCTTCTGTGGGAAAAGAAGCTTCTTACTGAAGATAAGAAGCTCAAATGTGTCAAAGAGAATATAGCACTCTCAATATAATTCACTTTATACAACAGTATTAACAAGATTGTTCCAGTTTTAGTGTTGGTACATATTCCAGCACTATCTAAATTCCCATGTAACAGCCAATTTATAAAAATGAGCACTCCTAAGTATTAAAGAATGTCTGAATATAAAATAATATACTTTTTTTTAACTATTGCATAACTTATTTTCCATACTGCTATAGCTGGTGTTTCAAGTCTGTTATGCTCTACTTTGTTATTGCGTATTACCACTTCTCCAAAGTAACTCTCAATTAACATCCATGTGCATAAAACTAACAGTAGAAAATCCTAAAACCTGATAACATTACTTAAGAGCAAAAGTGAAAATATGAACTGGGCCATTACATCAAGATCCCACATTTTCACCAATATATTTGAGAAGGGTAAGACACTTGCAGAATTTTAATGGTTTGTGCTTACTACATTGAGGTTTCCTCATTAAAAAAAGTATCTAAAAATGCCGACAGCCATTGCATTCAGAAAAAAAATGCAAAATCGTAATAAGTAGACACTCACTAGTCCAAAAAAATTATAGTAGCTTCCTTCCCATATATCATTATTCTCTTGTTTGATTGCATAATGACATTAAAAGTACTACCATATACCTACCTTAGCATTAAAGGACTGAATTCTTTCTCTTGCAACAAGATAATATCCTACCCCCACATTTGGCAGCGCTTTTTCTGTTGAGTAACTCCACTAAATGCTGCTGTGGCATTATAGCACAAAGTGACCATATAGAGAAGAAACATCCCAAACTTTACAGGACAACGAGAGAACCCAGCTACTGGAGGTAGCCAGCGTAAGTCACAAATCACACTGGAATTGGGAAGTACTGCTTAACAGATCAGCTATTGCATTATGTACAAACTTTAACTCCTGGACAGACGTAATACAGAATGTAATCTGCACAGTAATCTGGTTTTGGAGTGAGACCAGTAACCAGATCATGACAGGAGGTCCCACATCCAAGAACTGTCAGCCTCCAGACCAGGTTAAAAAAAAAATAAATACAAAATGTTACACCTCAGACATCCATCATCAGGTGAGTATGCACCAACCTATCTTTCATTAGCTTGAAGCTTCTCACCTTGCATTGGCAGAGAAGTAATCAGCTTAACATCTTATTGTCGGCCTCCATCAGAATACCGAACTACCTCCTCCCTCCCCACAAAATGCAGCATGACAGAGAGCTAGCTAACTGAAACTCAGCTGCTTCTTCACTTCAGCAGGTGTTCAGTCAGGTTAATAACATAGTGAAAGGAAACAATTCCAGGTGCTGTTTTTCATGCACATGGACACTGACTGCAGTCAATGAAACACAGCTCGTAACGACCAGTTTTAAGGAAAAAAATGGAAGATTCTCATGTGTCACGTTTGAAAAGCCTTAAATTGATTTCTGTTGTACATTAGACATCACTGCTTCTAGTTCAACTTGCCTTCTCTCCTTTGTGAAAATATTTTCATAATTTTTCACTTCCTGTACTAAAGGCCAGATAAAAAAAACACTTTTAAGCATAAAATGTAATGAAATGTTGGAGATGTTTTAAAATTATTTTGGTATCTGTTCTCTTTCCAAATCCATTCCCCCGCCTTTCAGCAATCACCACTTCTCCATTCTTCCCGTTCTCCACAGCTAACAACAAGTAGACTCCAGTTTTGAGGACACATATAGGAATCACTATTATTATTACCAGATACCGCTCTGTAAGCAAGCTCCACAACAAAGCATTTAAATTTCTTCATTAAGCTACTAGGTGTAAAAGTACAAGAGACTGGTACTAGATGATCTCCAGAGGTCCCTTACAACCCTATGATTCTATGATTTTTATTTTGGTCAACATTAGAATTTTCTTGGCTCAAACACCAGTATTTAACAATTCATATCCGCTTTCCAACAAGGAATATACCCAACATAGAAGATAATGAGGCAAAAATTGCTGATACTAATTTAAAGCACATCTTGGCCTTGCAACCTAAATTACAAATGGGATGTAACCTTTCAGAAAACAAACTCAATTTTAAGTGGGTCACATGTTTTCAAACAAGTGGTCATTTATATTTGTCCTCTGATGCATCCTGTAAAACTAATGAGGCATCATACAATCATGTGGAATATGATCTGCCAAAAGGCCACTAGTCCTGCAGATGGTATATTCTAGAAAGTAAAGATAAGTTTCAAAATGCACTGTTGCTGAATACAGCTTTAAATCTTGTTTCTAGACAATAGTAATAAAAAACCTCGCCAGCAAACTATTTCTGTCAGTATGATAAGATCTGCTTTAACCTTTCCAACATGTTCCAAACGGGAACATCAGGAATACATACCACATACACCTCTAAAGAGCAAACCAGGAGGACTTGTAGAAGTTTTTCTAGCACCTCTCTTCAACTATATGTAATGAATTAAGCTAAAGGATTTAAAGGATTTAAAGTCAGATTTAATTTAGTAAAACTATGTCAAAAAACTTAGTTCTCTTTAAATCATCAGAATCATGTCACAGAAAACTTTCAAGAACTAAACCAGCACATTCAGTCCAAATATGACACATTCTCAGTCCTCAACAACTTTTGCTGTCCCTCCATCCCAGGAAAAGAAAATTGCCAGTTCTACAACTGACTAGAGTTACAAATGAGCAATTCTTAAGCAACCCCAAACACATTAACAAAGAACTCTCAGTTTAACACATGTGGAAAGCAACATGTTGGTTGTCACTGCTGTAGTTCATCAGCAGTTACAGGAGCGCAACAAAATCTACTTAGAAGGACTGGAGAGTCCCAGTTGGTGTGCACTCATCCATGAGGAAAATACCCACACTGAATCTTACTTTAAGCAGTGCAGGGAGGTGGTATTTTCATGAGACAGTAATCTGGGATAAAACAAATGTGTCTCCTACTTGACCACACACTTCCTGTATCATCAGCCAGTTGAGGTTACCCAGTTATTTCCCTGTGATATATTGCTACTGTTTAAGTTTCCAGAAATAATACATAGTAATGCCTGCAGAATATTAACCAGTGATAATATATCCATCCTGAGGAGTTAATAATAACTGCTATTTCAGCTATGATTTAATATTCAGTTCAAACTGCTTGGAAGCAAGCAACAGACTAGTATGCCTACAGCCTGAACTACAGTTATCAATTCAAAAGTATCAGAGGATATTCAAGAGTTCTGAATTTTCCAGCTCTTACGCCAAGAGGAAAAAAGTTATCAGTGTGGATCTGACCAGACTTCTGACAGCACTACCATTGTCCAGAAGTGCTTTCTCACTAGAGCTATGCTAATGCTAGCAAAGCAGAGAGATTCCTTTCATCCTGGTGTTTAAATCTGTGTCCATTCCAGAGAAAAGTTTAAAGGTAGTGCATGACAGTGTCAAATACCTTTAGACAGAAAGTCCCTTTTTGAATGGAACAGTTATATTGAACAATGCCACAAGTCTGCACTCAGAAACAATTTTAGCAGTAGTAACAAAATTTGGAGGAGACACTAGCATAGGTAAGCATTTTCTACCAGTCTTCACAGTTTGCTAAATGCACTTACTCAGCAGAAGTAAAAATTCACCTTGACACTTTTAGGAAAGGATCAAGGAACAGCTCTCACTAAACAAACAGTGTAGAGCCTTAAAAATCTGAAGCAAGCAGAAACTCCTGAATTTGCACTATAATCCTGAAGGCCAGCTTAATTTCCTACACAGTTATCAGGTGTGACGCACAGTTACCGTCAATGTCCAAAGTGACTCCGCAAGTAGCTATTCTAAACATTAAAACAAGGCTAGTCTCTACATTTGTGACAACTGAAAACTAGGCTTGGGGTTAACAACCATAGTGCAAAAGATCTTCTGGACAAGAGCATGTAGAGATTGAACTGTCACTGTGCACACAAAATCCAGAATTGTATTACTGGGAGTGAAAAGTTTCCCTAATTTAGTTGTACCACCTATGGGTACTTAGAAAAGTCACTAACTAGCACACAAAGTATCCGTTAGATTCCCAAGCTGTGTTTCCTACCAGCCAGAATTGCTGTAACAGCTTCCTGCGTACCCAGGGCACCTGAAGGATATAAACTCCCGAGTTGAGCAGCTCTCTTCTAACACCTCTCAGACGTAACACCTGACAGCAGGTCCTTGGCCTGTGATCTGCATTCCTTCTCCGCATAGAATCATAGAATGGTTTGGGTCAGAAGGGACCTTCGAAGACCAAGCCCAACCTCCAACCATAAACTTAACTTCCGGGGTGGTGGTGGGGTGTGTCAGCCCTTTTATTCTTTGCACTTTTAAAATCTTAAATTGCAAAAAAGGTTTTCAACAAAACTCCCGGCTGATTTCACCAGTGCCTCTAGTTCTGAGAAGGCAAGAAAAGTTTGTCTGGGTGCTTCCTATGTGGTTTCTGCAGCCAAACAGACCTTATTTATTGCCAGACAGCCTACCGAAGGCTGCAGATGATCTTATTTGCACACTTAGGAACTAGAGAAGCACATGCAGGTTTTGATGGAAGCGGCGAAGGCAGCAAGGGCAGAGCCGGGGGAGGCACGGGGCTGCCAGCGGAGCCCCCAGCAGCCCCCGTGCCACGCTTCGGTGTAAACCCTCAGACTTCTGCCTTACGGGGCTGCCACTTCAGAGGCCTGGAGCAGCGCTGACAAACCTCTCGCTGCCCCAAACCACACGCAAACCACCTGAGGCTTTGTGGGAGTACGCGCGGGAACGGAGGTTCGGCCACTCGACGTCATTAAAAACAAGTAAAATCCAAAAGTAGTGGGGGGGGGGGGGGGCACCAAAAAACTCC